>JARNME010000211.1:0-193883 GCA_030179655.1 Scaptomyza flava
TGTTTAAAGTACAGTAAACAGCTACATATACAGGTTATTATTTAATTAAACATTTTGACTCTTTAGAGTTAGCAGCACGTTTTTTTTTTAGTGTTGGTTTACCCAGTAGGCCTACTCCACAACACAAAGTTTAATATTTTTGATATTAAGGTATATAAAGATACACACTAATTATAAATATAAAATAACAATTGCTTGAAAGTTTGTGTCTTAGCAAATTGCACGTAAGCTAAGCTCACATATTTTGAAAAATTTTTTTCTAATTTCGTTTTATAAACTTTTTTGATGCGGTTATCACATATAAAACGATGACAATTGGAGCATCTGGATTCTGATGGTGATTTAGACAAGAAGAAGAAGACATAAATCCTTTAAAGAATCCCCAAATTGGAGAATCTTATTAAACATTTCGCTTCTCTATAAGTCACAAGACTTTGAAACATATACCTCAGTAAAAGAATTATATGTGACGCATATTTTTGTTAAATTAGAAATGGACAAGTGTACGTCGAAAAATTTTTAGTATACAGTTTTATTGCTTATGGTAATAGAAAACAAAAAAAGAGAAAACTGTTTAAGAAATCTTAACTTAAGGCAGAACAAACTTAAATTAAATTTGTGCTTCGTTATAAAGAATTATATGTGACTCTTTCATATTTGGTTCAAATCAATAGTTTAATTAACTTAAATTAACAAAATTCGATTTTATTTAGTAAAGCTTATATTCAATTGACTTGCCATTTTTCATAATAAGTGAGCTTAGCCGAAACGGCATGGATCTAACCAAAGATTGTAGGTGAGATTGGTCAATTTTTGACCATTCTTGCTCAATTGCCAATTTGAGCTATTTTGCTGTCTCAAACTGGCGAAAATTTTTGAACACAGCAGAGGATAGAATTCTCCAGAGATCCTCAATGGGATTGAGGTCCGGACTCATTGCTGGCCACTTCAAAAGTGGAATATTTCGCTCATTGAAAAACTCGGTAGTCAGCTACCGAACTCCACCAACTCGTCATCCAATAATTCCACAAACATTTCGGCATTCATTCTGGTTGGTATAAAGCACATTGGACTCTTTCCTTTATAGCAAAACGCTGCCCACACCATCACCGTTCCACCACCATGACCACGCTTATAGCAGGTGCGTCGATCCTGTCGCATATCTCGCCAATACTTCTTACAGCTGTCAGGTCCGTCCAAATTAAACTTCTTCTCGTCACTGAAAATAATAATACGCCATTCTTCGTCCCAGAATTGGTACTTGTGTGCAAACTCCATGCGTGCCTTAATGTGACGAGGTAAAAGCCTAGGTTTAGGTACCATAGTGGTATGTTTGAGACTCGGATTTTCATGGATTATTTAAATAATCCTACTTCTTGTTATATTATACACAAAAATGTTAGCTAACGCAATTTATAGCATAAACGTATACTCACGTTTCAATTTAAAACAAAATTCTTGCAATTACACCTTTTTAAACCGATTATTAAGCAAAATCAGTGAGCGAAATGCAAATGTCACATATAATTCTTTATAACCAAAACCAATAGGCACGCTTACTTTTTGAGCTAACGGTAAACCAAATATGAAGAGAATGGAGAAATGATAGTTGTTTATATATAACAAGATATCACTAAAACAAACTGCATTCTCAGAAACAAAGAACCGATACCTAAAACGCATCGATGAGCAACAATATTTTGTCACATATAATTCTTTTACTGAGGTAATTCTGCATATTGTAAAAATAATATGCAACAATTGCTTTTTATGTTGAATTGAAGACACACAATATTCATCTGGCTTTAAAGTTTAAACGCTTCAACATGTTGGAATAGTAATTTTCAAAAACACGAACACTTTTTGATATCCCAAATGGGTCTAAAAAGACAATCTCTTGTTTTTTGTGATTAATAAATAAAATATAGAAGTGATTTTTATAACAATGAGGTATTATTAAATTGGTATTACTTTGTAAACCATTTTGAATAACACTCTCATTGTTGAAGCAAAAATCATCTTATTGACAAGGCAAGTTTATAAAAGACACATCACCACTTTCGTACAAAATAGCTGTTAGGCAAACGTCAACCATTAAGTTTATTATCCAATTGAAGCCGTTTATCGAAAATAAATCTTTTAATGTAATACATGAAGCCACGTGAATTTGTGTCGGCATGTACACATGAAAACAATAATTCAAAACTTAAAATGTGAAGCTCTGCATTAGTAATGTTTAGATTGCTATGTTTTTTTAAGGTGGACAAATAATCCTAGTATATGAGTTCCATTTTAAAAGCATTTTTGCTATTTGTTGATGTGTAGGAATGGTAATGGCACATTGACGACTCATGATTATACTCGATACCGAAGGTAAAGAGTATATTGGGTTTGTGCAATGCCCGTCATGGTGTCTGTCCGTCTGTATGAACGCAACTTTTTTCCACACCCTTCAAGCTAGAGACTTGAAACTTTCCAATTCTCTTTATCTATGGGATAGTAAATTAAAGTGTCAAGATGGGGGTTCTACGATAACTGGGGGGCTCGCAAATCGATAAATTCGATAACTCAAAACCGATAAATCCACATATTTCGCACATCCTGACAGCTAGAACTACCAAATTTGGTGAGAAGATAGCTACTAGCAACCCCCAAAAAACTGCATCAAAAATTTTGGAGCCCTGCCTACCCATTCCGCCCCCAGCCCCCCGCATTTTAAAATCAAAAAAGCCTATATCTCACACAGTTTTTGAGCTATAGCCACCAAATTTGGTGCCAAGATAGGTGATGATGACCCCCCAAAAACTGCATCAAAAGTTTGGCTGCCACGCCCATCCATTCCGCCCCAGCCGCTTTTTCCCCACTTTTTACAAACTTTGAGCTATAGTCACCAAATTTTGTATGAAGATAGCAATTGACATCCCACAAAGATCTGCTTCAAAAATTTGGCTGCCACGCCCACCCATACCGCTCCCAGCCCCCCTTTCCCCACTTTTTACAATTTTCGAGCTAGAGTCACCAAATTTGGTATAAAGATAGCAATTGACATTTCGCAAAGATCTGCAGTAAAACTTTGGATGCCACGCCCACCCATACCGCCCCCAGCCCCCCTTTCCACACTTTTAACAATTTTCCAGCTAGTCACCAAATTTGGTATGAAGATAGCAATTGACATTTCGCAAAGATCTGCAGTAAAACTTTGGATGCCACGCCCACCCATACCGCCCCCAGCCCCCCTTTCAACAGCTCTTACAAACTTTTAGCTAGAGTCACCAAGTTTGGAAGGAAGATAGTTGGTGGCATCGCCATCTGCATCGGAGAATCTTTAAGGCAGCGTACACCCCTGCCCCATCCGTACTCCTTTGCAATCAGGACTCTTTTTATCTGTTTTGATACTGGTATCGAGTATGCCGCAGTCGGTTGCGTCCGACTGAAACGTTTCCACTTGTTTTTTTGGGGTTTTTAATAAACCAGAAAAGTCAGTTTTAAACATTCCTAATTTTAATCTTTTATTAAGTGATTTTTTCCAACTTTCTTTGTGCTTCGAAAGCTTTCGCTTAGAGGATATTTCGTCAAAGCCTTTTGTAGATTTCAATTTATAATTGTTGCTTGCTACGTGGTCTGACAACCATATCATTTAATGGTTGCAGAACCTTTGGCTTTGCAAGTTCAACTTGTCTGCCAGTCGACTTTGAAAATTCATTCAACTTGCGAGTAAATCGTCCTAGCTTTAAACCATTTTTGTTATTCGTTTTTGTAACACTATATTTAAGTGTTCTGAAAATCGATTCAATTGGACCATTACTGGGTCTTTTATTGGTTTTATCAATAAAAGTTCCAATTTTATTGGTCGAAAATGGCGCGTATACAATATACCTATTAACAATTAAGACCAGCATTTCTGGACATAAATAATTATTCGTTCTGCAGAAATTTTCACTATCTTGTAAAACAAGTTGCTCTAGTTCTGATAGTATTTTTTGAAATTTCTGTCTATATGGACTTTTTTGGCAATGGACTTTAATGTCTGATCTTTAATAACATTGCTTTTCTCTGCCAATTGTATGCCATCCATTAGGTCAAATGTACATGGCTGCTCGGAATAATTAGTGAAATAATTCATGGCATCATCCATATTTTTATTAATAGTTGGAGAAAGGAGAAAGATTGCAATATACTTGAACCATTCTTCTAAATCTCTGGCTTTATTAATTGAGTAAGCACAACCCAAAGCGTTTCTTAAAAACGTTCGAAGTTCAATATTGTTTAAGCCAAAAACTTCGTCTATGTTACCGAACATAATTTTGGAATAGTTGCTTGTACAAATTGAACACAGACTTTGGGCAAGGTGCTACTAATGTCATACACAAAATTATAACAAATTTCGTTATATGTCGCAAGATCTATGTATGTTGTTGTACTCTTTTAAAATGGCCCCAACTATTGCAAAACTAACATCTGTTATAATTCTTTTTCAAAGAGGCCATTTTAATTTATATTATTTTTTATCAAAAATCCCGCAGATCATACAAAAATCTTCCTATATCATACGATGTATGATTAGAGAGGATTGCATGTGCGACAGGAAAAACGATTTTATGCTCTGGAACATGAGCAACAAATGAATACAAAAATATACGTTTACTTTCAAAGTTCATTGGTTTCACAACTATTCCAGTAGCATCAATATGCGGTTTTATATTTGTTAGAAGCATATTAATATGCCCTTTGTCCCATAAGAAAACTTCCAGTTTCGTGGAAAGAAAGTGAATAAAATGAGAAAACCCATTTGAAATCATATAGTAGGCATCCTTAACCCTCATCCCCTCCTCAAAAAATCTTATAAATGTCTCCCTTTGTGTAGTTTTCTACACATATGGGATTTTGATGTTACTAGTACAGAAATATCTTCTTGTTATTTTGTAAAAATCATGGTTTTTTATAAAAAGTAAGTTTATTTAATATTTATTTTTAAATTAATTTATCTTCAATGCAATTTACACAAACATTTCGGTTATGAAAACGCTTACAAATACCTTTTCTGCAAAAACAGCACATATTCTCATGTACATGGCCTTTATATTTTGACTTCTCGCTGTAGCAAATGTGGCATATAGATCTTCCATCAATATTTGGTGGAACACTTTAAGACCGCTTTTGAGGAACATCATAAGTTTTTGGAGAGCTTTCCCGAGATACAGAGGACGAAGAGCTATTCAAAGCTGAAAGAAAAGAAGCCGCTGATTCGGTCCTTGTCATACCCTTTCGCATTTCCCTATATGGTTTAGCTAAAGATATTCGTAGCTCACGCAAGAAAATTCTACGCAGTGTTTTTTTGGTTTACCTGCCAATTTGGATTCACATCTTTGAAAATAATCAGTGCATTTAGAGCTGAAATATCGATCATATTTAAAAACACAGCCATCCGCCATCTGTTTGTCTTTCTTTTAGAGCTATAACATGACAGTATTTTATCAACTGTATCCACGCCATCTATAATGTTAACATAAATAAGTGGCATATAACATTAAAAAAAAATAATTTAGGTGCAAACCCTTGGGGTTGTTGTAATATTGAATGATTTCTTCTGATGGTACTAAGTAGAATTACACATTTGTCTTTTCTTTCCACTTATGATGCAAGTGTAGTGTTGTTAGTAAATGCAAATGTTAATAGAAACAAGGGAGGTTTTTTTGCACTCCAAAATCTTTGGTGGGATGCTTCTTTTATTTTTTCGCATTGTACCGACCATTGTTAGTCCTTTAGCCAACAATACTTGACCGAGATCGTAAGACGAGAAGAAATTATTCATCGTTACGTTATGACCCTTCAATCCGTGAACTAATTCGATAACTACACGTTCACCTTGATTCTTTTCTGCTGAAGCACCAAGTTGTTTTCACAAATACGGTTGGATTTTCCATACATAACAAGATTCAGAGCACCCTAAAAGCCAAAATTTTATTCCATATCTCTCAGGCTTAGAAGGCATGTTTTGACGAAACTTGCATCTTCCACGAAATCCAAGTAATTGCTCATCAATGGTCACGCATTCTGATGGGTTATAATAATCTTTCAAAAGTTGGGACCACTTATCAAATATATCCCGGATTGGTGCAAATTAATCGGAAGAGCTTTGCTGACGGCTACTCATAATATCATCAAACCGAATGACTCGATTCATGTATTCGAATTTTTTTCTCGACATTATCGCTATGAAAATGGGAAGTCCATATTCAGGACGAATAAGCCCAACACTGTTTCATTTTTGATCTAAAAAACAAACCAAAAATTAATAAATTTTAAAAATTAAGCAAATGAACGAAGCACTTACCTGTAAATTCCAGCAAAAAGTAAAACAGCGTAATATGCGTGCAACAAATTTGAATCGATTTCGACATAATTGTCACCACATTGTGATTTTGCATATGCGTTTGACCACTACAAAATAATATTCTCTAGTGGAGGTGGAAAGAACAATAAACATGCATCTTTAATATCATCAATACGTGATTTTGCATATCTTGTTGCGCCTGGACGCAAGCTTCCGTAATCTTCCAGCTCGTTCTTGCACTGCACAGTGGTTGCGCTTGTATGGGGACCGCGGCCATAAATACTTTTAGTGGTGCTATCTCTCTGAAATTTTTACCAAAATTCAAAAAAAAATACTTTAAATATATAATAATAAAATTGGCGAATTCGTAAGACAATAGCATATAGCTGCCATAAGACCGATCGGTCAAAAAATCAGTTTTTATGAGAAAAACTTTGCTGTTGCAAGTTTTATTTATATGTATATCAAATTTGATCAAAATTGGATTCTATATTCGCAGTTAAACAAAAGAAGAAAGATGCGCATGTGTAGCGAGGTGGACAAAAAAAGGGAAAGTCCCTTAGAAACATTGCGTAAATTACGTTTAACTAGTATCTTCTAATAATTCATTTGTAGTTGCCAGATGTTTTGATATGTCCTTTATTGATAACACCCTTTGGCCTGATAAAAATGGGTCTAATCTCAAAAGGAGATTTCTTTTTAAGTCTGTATTCGTTAAAATACGAGACATTTTTCTGGTATGTTGTAGTCGGCATTTTTTTATCTCTTTATTTTTTGACTGTGCAGCTTCTTCTGAGAGCTCCCCAATCGACACCAACGCATGCTCTATGACCTTTGGACCATGAATTAAAATTTTATGAACTGTTGCTGGAAGATGGTACCATGGATATATTTCAATTAATTCTTTGGCCGTTTCGTTCAAATTTTTTAACATCTATGGTATAACCTGATGCTAAGGCTTGCAATATCGTAGCGCATCTGACTATTAAATCTTCAGCGATTCCAGTGATTTTCGATGCCAAGCTCGGGTTACTGAAAAATTTCCTGGCTGTATTGCCATCGTTAGATGTTCCTCTGCCACCATCTCTTGGCTTATCAACAATTAAGCCCATTTTATCCCGAAATTCCGCTTGCACTCTTTCCTTTCTTTTCAACACTTTAGGCTTGAGTTCTGCTGATCTTACTTGCCAGAGCTTTACTTCCAATTTATAAGAAAGGTACAAAAAGTACTCAAAGAAGCGAATGTATGAATGCAGTGGAGATAAACCGAACTCGAAATACTTTTCCTGCACTTCTCTTGTAAGACAGTTTTCAATATTGTTCATCTCCGTGGGCTTCGCACCACATATAAAGCAATTCATAGAGGGTGTGTTGCTTAGCGAGTTGCACACTTTACCATCTACCATAGTAAGTTGAAGGGCATGCCTTATGAATAATTTTTTATCGGCAATTTTAAATTCGGTTGGCTTTAAGTCGCTTATTTTCTTCTTGAAGTACTGTTCTTTTTCAACGGATAGTGCGATGGTCTCTTTTTTAAATTGAAGTCTGATTGGCCTACAATATCGTGTAGATGATGGCCTGGGATTTTTCCATATTATTTTAGAGTCAGTTTTAGTTACAAGCTTAAGTGGCACGTACGATGTTACAAATAGACTTTTATCATCGTCGTAACAGTTGGTAAACTTTTGCTTGTATTCACTGTGATCTGTGCTGCCATCAAAACCCCATTTTCCAATCAATTTTAAATTTTTTTCCGTTTCATCAATACAATTTTCAAGCAAACTTTTTTGAAGTTGGATGATACTTAGAGCTGTGTTATCCAGAAGACTTTGCAGATCGACCTCTGTAAATGTTTCTTCCACTTTAATGTTCCTTGGATACCTTAATGTTTTGTGCTTAAGAATTTTCTCATAGCTTGGTAGCAAATCGAAGGAAGCTTCAGTATTAATAAAGGAACGTATAAGCAAATATTGGTGTTTTGTTAACCCAGTTTCCATTAAAAGCGATAATACTTTTTCAACATTTGCTTCCTGACACTTAAGATTCGGTTGGAAATCGGATGAGGACAAAACAGAAGCTGCAGACTCGTCATGATTTCGCAACGCAGCTACCCGGCGACGCACAGTGGGGCCATTTGAGTTTTTTCATATCAAAAATCATAACTTTTGAACCAAATGAGATAATCGAACAATCTAAAAAGCATATGATAGATAATTAACCAACCTATAAAACGTTTGAAATGAATTCTACGATTTTTCTGTGCCTATTTATGGGTATGCAAAGTTGAAATTTGTGGAAAAATCAACTTTACGGGAAGGAAAAAAATATATTTTTTAAATTTTTTGATTTTTATTGTTTCGTTTTAATGGTTTTTATAATCTAAAATTAATATTAAAATAATTAAAAATAATTTTTTTTTTTTTTTTTTTTTTATTAATTTTTTGTAAAATATTCATCACAATCCGTAAAAGGTGGTATATCTAAAAGAGAAATCATCTCTGAACTATAAGTATTTTCTAATTCTTTTCGTGACTTAACATGCCTCAGTGATGAAATTAGTGGATCTGAAGATGCTGCTAACATGTTGAAGAGGTCCTCATTTTGTCTGACCCTTGAAGCTTTGAAAGTGTTTAGCAATCTGTATTTTTTATAAAACTTATTAAGGTGCTTCTTCAGAGAGCTCTCCAATTGGCAAAGACTGATACTCAATTATATCCTTGCCATGCGCCAATATTTTATGGACTGTCGGGGTCAACTTTTTCTGCGGATATAATTCCGATAAATGTTCCGTAGATAAATCATTTGTTGAATCAGCGAGTTTCCTCTTTCTTGTTAAATTTGAACACTCTTCCATGCCATTAGTCGGCCTTCCTCTTGCTCGTCCGGTGGATGTGCTGGGTTCATCTTCTGTTAATGTACCCAGGATGGTATCACTATTAAGCCAGTCCTGGTGTTTGGTGTTGAATCTCTCAGTCATTCTGTTTGTTTTTATCCATCGTGTGTTTAGACTGGCATACATCATGCAGAATTTATTTTTTATATCTTCGCTTCTCTGTATATTGCCGTATAAACTATCAAGTTCTTCGAAGGCAGCTTCCGTGAAACTTTGTAATGTGGTTGACTTCCTAAACAGGTCAAATAATTTATGGTTGCTCAACGACATGTTTGAAGTGTAAAACAGTACTTGTCTCGCCAACTTTCAGTCGTAGACTAATCCAGGATTATAGTTTTTTTTTCATTATATAGTCTAATCTATTACCTGATGTATACCGTTTGGATTAAGGGTTCAAGAAAAGAGTTAGCTTTCATGCCTAAAAAATTTACCTATTGTTTGTATAAGTCCAGGTCAATAAGGTCAATTTATGCAATTTGGGTACTTGGCACGTGTCCGAATAAGATTTGTGCCTACCTGAATGGGATGTGTGACTAGTTGTACGCCAACGCAATTTCTGTATTCGGTGCGTACCTGGTAATTTATTTGTATATCCTGTAACTGCACCTGAATTTAGGGACCAGGATTTGACAAATGATCTCAGGTAAGCATTACAGAATGAAAAACAAAAGTCAAGTATCTTCACAATAACGAACGTAACAACAACAACAAAAATGGGTTTTCACGGTTATATGTCATAAATTGCCCAAAAATGCATGCAACACATTTTTTTCCTATGACTTTTTTCATTTTTTTTACATTTAAAAAAAAGGGGCAAAAACGGGCACATGAAACTTTTTGCATTAAATAGAGGAATAATCAAAGAAATAATTTAAAAAAATAGCCGATATAATGTGATACAATTTTTTTTTATTTTCCATCAAAGTTGAGAAATAGTGAAAAAGTGGATAGTTGGTAAATATTGAATTGCCTGGCCAAACGCAAAGCAAATAGTATAATTTTCTTTTATTCTTTTCTTAATAAATAGATCTATCAATAGAACCAAAAATAATGACGATCCGTAACTTAGTTTTTGAGATATTGTATCTCAAAGCCGACCAAATTACCTTAAAATTGTGATTTTTATGTAACACAAAAAATCAGACAACTTTGAAAAGCTATGTCTTCTAAACAAAAAATCCGGTTACATTATGGATTGCAGATTTGAAATCGCTGGAAAATTTCCTATAAAATAGGTTCATTCAATATTTTTTAGAGGCACATGCAATTTTTGATTTTTGACACTTGACTTGTTCTACGGGCGCCACTGTGCGACGTTTCGTCCTTTTTGAAGACTCAGCAAAATCGATCTTGGTGCGTCCACGATTATCAGTCCGGTTCATTTGTGGAGGATCACAAATACGCTTTAAAATAATTGCATCCTTTATGTTCAACCATTCGGATTGATATTTCACAAGCTAGCTTTTAATCCGTTTGTACTGAACCCAATAAGCAATGATTTTTTTGCAAATGTAATTAATGCATTTCTTAACTTTGCTTAATTCGACTTTGAAGCCCTAGTTTGTAATGCTTTTTTGTATCAAATTGATTACATTTGTAGTTTTTTCAGCATTTGTACCGTTTTCTCTGCACCAAAGATCTAATATATACATGCGTGCAAACACACAACTTAGAAGAGCCTGTAAAAACAAAATGAAATGCAACATTGCGAAAAAAAATGTAAATTATAATAATAAAACATATGCCACATTGTATACTAACACACATGACGAAAACAAAAGCAAAATCACAAAAACAAAGAAACAGCAGCCCATTTAGCAGCAAAATAACCTTGAAAAAGAGTCAGACGGCTTTAGTTAGTAAACACAAATAAGCAACTATTAGCAGCCAAATTTTTCATTAATATTACCTTAAGACATTGACAAATACTGAAATAATACTCACAATGGGGGGAACCGGGGGTAACACAACTAAAACCATAGGTAAACATGAAAAAGACGTTCACAAAACACGCAAAAAAAGTTTAATCAATCAAAACTACCGAAAAAAAATTTCATTGATCAAATCAATTTTACAATAACTATATAGTAAAGTTAATACCTTCAGCTTTAAAATCCATTCTAAATTATAACAAGTAAGAAGGCTCTAGTCGGGAGAGCCCGACTAGAAGATACCCTGAACCCAGTTGCAATAAATATATTTAATTTATATAAGACTTTGGTATACTGGCTTAGCTTCCATCGATTAAGTTCAATATCTCCGGTGTTTCTCAACCGATTTGGACGAAATTTTCAGAAAAATTCTATCATTATCCATTACTTCAACCCTCATTTTTAGATTTTCCAAATTCGATATTTTATTGTTATCGATATTATGTGTATATCGGAAACCAGAATAGTTATCGATAATTTGAAGCAAACTTGTTCTGCTCATAATATAGGAGAACTTAAATACAAAATCAGAAGTCTTTAGCTCTTGTAGTCTCTGAGATCCACGCGTTCATACAGACGGACAGACGGACAGACAGACGGACATGGCTATATCGTCTCGGCTGTTGATGCTGATCAAGAATATATACACTTTATAGGGTCGGAGATGCTTCCTTCTGCCTGTTACATACTTTTGCACAAAACCATTATACCTTTATTTACCCATTTTATGGGTTAAGGGTATAAAAATCGGAGCACTCTGTGGAAAGTTTGATTTCTTAGAAGTGTGCTATTGCTTTACAATAATCACAAAAATCTGCTGCAGCTTTGCAAATATGAACACATGTTCACAACTGTAATTCTATTTTTATAAAGTCCCGTTAGATTTCCAGAAAAATCTGGTTTGCCATGATAAACTTTGCACATTTGTGAGACAATTTGGTTACATTTCGTCAACATATTGTAAAACCGGTTTTTTTATTTTTGGCCTATGGACGCAACCACTTTGCACTGGTTCTGATTTCCACACAATGCCATTCTTTGAAACAAACAATGGATCAGAAATATCATTTTCTCATTCCATAACAATTGCTTCGACATCGTCAATTTGAAATTCCGATTCACTATCACTTCCAGACAATTCAAGTTGTTCTTCCGATGAATAATTTCCATCAGTATCAGAAAGGTCATCATCACTCGATTCATTAAAAATATCTTCTAGCTCTTCGTCCGTAAGATATTTCGGTCTAGCCATTCCGATTGCTTTTTTAAATTTACAATCGAAATGTAAATAAATTTATGCCAGCTATGTGTGCAAAATGTATTTCTCAGACAATGCGACTAGAACTTTCTTCAATCAAACCAACAGATCACTGCACACGAACAAAAAAAAAAACAAGTAAGAAGGCTCTAGTCGGGAGAAGCCGACTAGAAGATACCCTGAACCCAGTTGCAATAAATAAACTAAATTTATGTAAGACTTTGGTATACTTACTTAGCGTCAATCGATTAAGTTCAATATCTCCGGTGTTTCTCAACCGATTTGGACGAAATTTTCAGAAAAGTTCTATTATTACCCATTACGTCAACCCTCATTTTTAGATTTTCCAAATTCAACATTTTTTTTTGTTATCGATATTATGAGTATATCGGATACCATAATAGCTATCGATAATTTGAAGCAAACTTGTTCTGCTCATGGTATAGGAGAACTTATATCCAAAATCTGAAGTCTCTAGCTCTTGTAGTCTCTGAGATCCACACGTTCATACAGACGGAAAGACGGACAAACGGACAGACGGACATGGCTATATCGTCTCGGCTGTTGATGCTGATCAAGAATATATATACTTTATGGCGTCGGAGATGCTTCCTTCTGCCTGTTACATACTTTTGCACAAAACCATTATACCCTTATTTACCCATTTTATGGGTTAAGGGTTGTAAGGTAGGGATTTTGGCCGGGGTATATATCTCAGTCCGGCCAAAGTTCTGCGTTACAAGAAATTTATTACAAACACCAGCGACGCCTTGTGAAGTACAGATATGTGTAATTTATGCCGCCTGACATCCGCGTTGGTCGAAAACGGCTGAGTGATCGTGGGGGGGGGGGGGGGGGGGCGGCGTTCTGGGCAGCCCACAGTACGAGTACCACTGGTCGCTCAGCCTCAACAAGAATATAACTTATATAGAGTCGTCATGAGGCCAAATTCTGACTGCCAGTTGGAATAGGCAATCGTGGCGACACCTCTCTCGCAAAGCGCTGCTGCTGCTTTTTTCTCTGCCAGCGCATTTCATGCCCGAGTATATCAAGTCACTCAGCTTGGCGACTGTTATACGCTTTTTCCCTCATAGCACAGCCAGCCAGCCATGCTCTGAGTATTTTGCTTGTATAAACATATGAGCGTGTCTACGTCACACGTATTATCATTTTTTTTTATCATTTTTGCGACGTTGCCTTAGTGAAGCTATGCATTATACCCACATTCATATATATTTATATATGTTTGCTGTTTTGCTAGGATTTCTACTGATTTTTGTTATTTTGTTTGGGCTGGCTAGTGATAGTGTGTTAGTGGTTTTGTATTTCTACACGACATATGTAATTGTATGCGTAGCATTTGCCATGGCATTCATTGACCTTTCTCTACTTATTATCAATTCAATTTGGTGCAGAATTTGTATTTTGCCTACAAAAACCTAAAAAGCCAACTTCCAAGGCAGCCAAATATCATATTTTGTGCTGATCGACCATTTGCAGTATCAGGCGAACAGCAAAATAAAAATAAAAAATAAAATATCATGTGCCACCTTGTTAAATACGCCTTGCTCCCGACCGCCGGATCTTCGGGTCGCGGCTCTCTCGTGCGCCTCTTCTGTCGCCTTATGTATTACCTAGCTTCTCGCCGTTTCTTATATGTTAGTTGACTTCTATTTCGTTTATTATATGTATGTTAAACCAATGTGGACTTCTTGTTGTTCTTATTTATGCTAAATAAATATAACTACATGTTGGCTTCTTGCCGTTCTCATTTATGCTAAACAGAGATAACTAAATGTTGGCTTCTTGCCGTTCTTATTTATGCTAACCAAATGTTGACTTCTTGTCGTTTATTATATGTGTGTTAAACGTGAGTTTCTTAACTTAATGTGGGCTTCTTGCCGTTTCCTATATCTATATATAAACATGTGAATTCGGCCCGCTTGGCCTACTTCACAGGGTGTAAAAAAAAAAATACACGAAGCTTGGCTTACACATTTATTCATCCTCTCTTTTCTTGGAATGCGCCTAACTATAATTTGCTGCTCTCTTGTTTCAATGTTTTCAGCATTGATACAAAACACACATGCAGTGCAGAATGTATTTTTATATGTATGTATATACTTACCAGAGAGCTGCAACGGGTAGAACATGTTCGCTCACACTCGAGTGCTTACTCGTGCAAGTCGTTTTCGGGTGCGATATTCGGAGTGGATCGGTTTGGTCATGATACAATTATACAAGGTAGTCCACTCGGCAAAATCATAGTCCCTTAATATAAGTGCGAGTGAAAGAGCGTTGAAAGCGTTGCAAAGTGAGTGTGAGTGAAACGGCTAAACAGTGCGTCGATTAACCCAGTTCGACAAGCAGGCACGCACTGAAAATAGGGGACCAAAACCGAATGACTTCTGCAGCCGAGTGGACTACCTTGTATAATTGTATCATGGGTTTGGTATGAGTATGAGATGAACAATCATTTCGTGCACAACGTATCCGAGCATGCATGTGAGCGAAAATGATCAAAGTTGTGAGTCTTCATTGTTCGAGTGCGTTCGCTCACTGCATACCTACGAGCAAGGCATACTTATAAGTTAAGTATGCCTTGCCTACGAGTAACGGCACTCAACTGACTCGATTCGAGACTCGAGTACAGAATTAACATATGTAAAAATGTATGTACAGTGGCTCGCAGCTTATTTCGTGCAGTAAAAAAATTAAAATTCAAGTCGTTATTGCATCCAAACTAAAAAAGATAACACAAAAATTAAAAAAAAAATGTGAGAATTCAGTTTTAATATACCTCATTTAAATATTTTCAAAATCTTTGATAGTTTAAAGACAGTGCGAGCCACTGTATGTACGAAGAATTATAGAAAAGCGGTAAACTCTGAACTGTATTTTTATATTTGGCATGCGCCTATGCTGAGAGCTGTTGAGAGCAATCAGTTACATATTGTCTTTGGTAACATTTGGGTGCAAAATTTAGTATGGAGCAAAAATCAATTAGCGAGAGCATTTCAAATGGTACATACCAGTGTTTGAATTTGCTGCTACATAGCAGCAATTTCAATAAAAATGTTGCTCTGCTCCCGCTACTGCTCTGATTTCGAACGGCTCTGTAGCATAGCAGAGAGCACAAAAACAAAACGGCTGCTCTTCTGCTCTGCTCTATAGCAAGGCGTATTTAACAAGGTGGCAGCGACGTCGACGTCGCCCTCTTTGCTGTTGCCTTCAGGTTTCAGTCTCGATTCGAACGTTGCGAGCGACGCACGACTACGGACGAATTTTTAGCTGCTTTGTGATTTTATGCATATGTGTGTGTGTATACATGTGCATGCGAGAACAAATTTCTTTGAGTTTATTACTCTCTTGCTCTCGCTCTCTTTTTCTCGATTGCTCTCATTTTTCACAAGGCAACGCGACGTCGACGCTGCTGTCACCTTGTTAAATACGCCTTGCTCTATAGCACAGAACGGCGGAGTACAGAGCAATAGCAATAGCAAAAAATGTGCGACGCACTATTTGTAGTTGTAGCAATAGCACAAGCATCGATAGCGACATGAGAGCAGAGCCAAGGCATACTTAACTAGGTAGCCGCATTCGCACTCGCGTCTTGCCTTAAAAAGTGTACACAAAATGAGAACGAAAGAGAGCGAGAGCGAGAGAGCGTTGAATTTCTGGCTTGCGTCAACACAATAAAATGTGTGCGTGCATGCATATACATATTCATATGGAGGAGGCATATCGAAAAGTCTCGAGCAAACTCACTAAGCAGAACGCAAAATAATCGTCCGCGGAGATGCTTCGCACACAACGCTCGGCTCGAGACTGAAATATAAGGCCAAAGAACGAGGGCGACGCGACGCATTAGGCTACCTATGTATATAAGTATGCCTTGAGGCTACCTATATAAGTATGCCTTGAGCAGAGCGAACGAAAATAATTTTTGTGCTACTGCGCGAGAGCATTAGCGTTCTTTTGTCTCTTTTGCTCCAATAGCATTTCTGATGTTGCTCTCGTAGCAGCTTCGTAGTCGCTCTCATAGCATTTCTATAGTTGCGTTCATGGCAGCTTTGCATTTTGCCGCATACCACATATTGCCGTTAAAGACGTTAATTTCAAATAATAAGAATTTACTGATTTTCCTATACTTTCTATACTATATATATATATATATATATTTATAATGAGCATAACAGAGACAATTTTTAAATAATATGAATAATTTGAGAACATTTTGCCAATACGGGGACTGCCTTCATTATTTGTAGCAATTTTTTTGACAATTTTAGGGACATTTAAGAATTCGGTATGAAGCAGTGACAAATTTGCAAATCTAACTTTTTAATTCGAAAGAGCAGCCTCCATTTACCTTGAAAACGATTTGCTTCAATTTATGTATATCACCATAGGCAAAAACAAATAATATAAAATAACTACTTCCTAAGGAATAAAGATATTATTGGGGTCAGTGCCAATAAATCCTTCCTGTGATTACTCTCTTGGAGATTTTTAGTTTTTTATTCTTTATTTTTCATTGTTTATGTTGGTTTTATAAATAAAAATTGCAATACCTAATGTTATTAGACGGCAATACACTTTTTTAGAAAGATTTGTTTTCAGAATTTTGGCTATGTGGCAACTCCATAATTCGGAACGATGGAAAAGTGGAATATAAATATATGCAAGATATATTTTGGGGACACTTTAAATGACGTTCTTTCGGTAGTAAAAATGGCATACGCTGCGTCTTTTTTGAAGACAATACTTACTTTTAATAAACGAATATTTAAGGGACCCATGATATAACGCAGAATTTGAGGACTGTGTCCCTTGTATGTCCCTTGGATAAAACCTTTCATTTCAATTCCATTTTCATATCATTTTTATATTTATAGAGGTTTTTGAAGACAGTCCTCAAATGTATCGAAAAAAAAAGAATTTGCGGAATGATGGGAATCTTAGATGTGTGTATATATTTTTTTGATACACAAAAAAACATAATTTTATATCATATCCGACGGAGTAGACTGGTCATTTTAAATGGATTTTGGGTCGGTGAATCCGATTTTGAAGTCCTTTTGGAGAATTTGGCTCGCTTTCTTTAGTTGCGTGGTTGTATTACTAAACAAAAAAAAATCAAGCATAATTCTTAATTTCAAACTTTGTAATGCGGTCAAATCTGTAAAAAATGAGATGACAAATATAATAATAATGTTTTTATTTTATTTGTTAATGCAATCAAAAATTAGGCAATATTTCATTTTTTTTTATTTTTATTTATTTAAAATGACAGCTTAAACTGAATTAATAGCTACGAAGTAATAAAATAAAATGTGTTAACGCAAAATTAAAGCTACAAACCGCGATCCATACGAAATAATAATAAAAATAAACGTGTTCATTTCGAAGAACGGTATAAAAACTAAGTGACAATTCAAACATGCAAACTTCTTGTTTTAAGTGAAACTGTGTGATCGGAAAATGAAAAATCTCGTTAGCGGGGTGGACGTCATTAAATGAAGGCGGTGATTAGAAACAATTTTAAAATTGGGAATGAACAATTTAGGCGGCCAGATTGCGCTATTGCGAATGTTGCCAAGCATTCTCATCAGTGATATTCTGTTTAAATTTATTTAAATCAAAGAGAGTATAATCTAAAGAGCGTGCAATTGGCAACAAAAGTTATCTCTCATGTGGACGGAGGTAGGCAATGACGGTACTTTGCTTTGTTTTGCCTGTGAGCGACGATAGCATGTGCAGGCCTTTTTCACTTGCTCTAGCACTCAGCGGCCAGCCGATTTTATGATAGGCGGCGGGTCAGCAAATTCCGAAAATGTATTCAGTAGTGCACTTGTCTTTGTCATTTGCCAACACGCTGACCCGCCGCCTGTCATAATATCGACGAGACGCTGAGTACTAGAGCAAATGAAAACAAGTAAGAAGGCACTTGTCGGGAGAGCCCGACTAGAAGATACCCTGAACACAGTTGCAATAAATATATTTAATTTATATAAGACTTTGGTATACTGGCTTAGCTTCCATCGATTAAGTTCAATATCTCCGGTGTTTCTCAACCGATTTGGACGAAATTTTCAGAAAAGTTCTATCATTATCCATTACTTCAACCCTCATTTTTAGATTTTCCAAATTCGATATTTTATTGTTATCGATATTATGTGTATATCGGAAACCAGAATAGTTATCGATAATTTGAAGCAAACTTGTTCTGCTCATGGTATAGGAGAACTTAAATACAAAATCAAAAGTCTCTAGCTCTTGTAGTCTCTGAGATCCACGCGTTCATACAGACGGACAGACGGACAAACGGACAGACGGACATGGCTATATCGTCTCGGCTGTTGATGCTGATCAAGAATATATATACTTTATAGGGTCGGAGATGCTTCCTTCTGCCTGTTACATACTTTTGCACAAAACCATTATACCCTTATTTACCCATTTTATGGGTTAAGGGTATAAAAAGGGCTGCACATGCTGTAGTCGCTTACAGGCAAAACAAAGCAAAGTACCGTTATTGCCTACCTCCGTCCACATGAGAGATAACTTTTGTTGCCAATTGCATGCTCTTTAGATTATACTCTCTTTGCTTAAATTTAAACTGATCGTATATGAAACTTAGTCTGGGACAGGAAACAGACTTTGAGCCGTATTTAAGTAAGTATATAAATACAACAATTATTAACAAGCATGCATTGGTAAAAATTCTTGATTTATTACTTACGGCTACGCCGCTTTTTTCCTAGAATCGAATTGTCCTTTTCAGCATCATCAGTATCATCAGGAGATTCGAAATTTTCTATAAAAAAATAGTTTAAATTTGTTTAAAAAACCAAAATAACTTATTTTACCGTTATTTTTCTGTTTATTCTTTAGATTATCCAAAGCAATTTCATCGTCTGATGAATCCTCATCACCTGTAAGTAAACCAACAACTAAATATTAATCTTAATTTTAATATAATTAAATTATGTAATTCATTCAAATTTAATTATCATCTACAAAATTACTAAAATGTAACTTAAGCATTTGCTGTGCTCTATGGTCATATGCAAATAACAATTTAAATATATTTTAGCTTACTCGGAAGACCGGGATCATCTACATTATCATTTAAAGCAGCAGTCAGCATTTTGGACACCTCGGTTATTTCCGTTATTGAAGCAGGCACACGGTATACGCCTTTATGGATGTCCTTATGATGGCCCATGAAATTTGCTAAACTGTCAATTTGGGAATCTTTTACGTTAAGCATTGAAGTATAAGTCGCTAAGTGCTTGCGTAGTTTAGTGCCTCTGAGTGATTCCGGACAAGAAGCACCACAGCTTTTGGCGAAATTAGCCATAACTTGGCATCCCCGAACATATTTTTTGGAGCTGTTTGGTGAACTAAATACAAACTCATTATCTCCGCGAACGCCAGCATTCTTGCGAAATTTAAGTATTGTATCAATACACTGCCGATCAAATGGTGTTAACAAAACTGGCACGGTTCTATTAAGTTTTCCTCTTATTGTGATACGTGTGAACTGTTTTGATATTTCTCTTACACTATCAGACAAGGAATTTAAAATATCTGTGCTCATATTATCACTAACCCCATGTGCAGCACTATAATTTTCAATAGTTAGTCGCTCCAATTCTCCAACTCGCCGACGATTAAAAATTTGCAAGCTTATAAAAGTACTTTCTACAAGTTTTGACCAAGCACTTATTTTAAATCCAGTTTTTAAATCATTTAAGCAATCTTTCGAAATTTTGTTACACTAGTCAAATAATTTTTTAATATCGTCTTTGCTAGGGAGACTTGATTTTTTTTGTCGTCTTATTTTGGCTTGGTCTTCCACTGCTTTTTTATTGATATTTATGTGGACTTCACTTTTCCACACAGTTAAAAAATCTTTCACCAGTTTTTTTTTTTCCTTTTCGTGTTCTGTTGTAAAACGCCGTTTAAATAAGAACGCAAGCCGGTTTAGTTTATATATATATTATTTATATATTTATTTATTTTATTTATTTATTTATATATTTATTTTAAGTTTATAGCTCAATGCACAACCTGCCACTTTGGATTCACAAAACGTAAGAGTAAGAGTTTTAGAAAAGTGTGACCGTATATATAAACTAAAAAAAGGTCAAACTTTAATGTTAGTGATGGAACTGTTAGTTTTGGCATTCACAGAGGCTATATTCAACACGCCCCCTCAAAATTAACGTTTCAAATATTTAAGTTTTACATTGGTAATAATTATCAACTTATACTATTGTGGCAAGTGTGCGTACTGGGGAGGTATACATTAAAACGATCCAGCATTCGCTGCATGGATTGGGGAAACCCAGTAAAAACCCAATCAGATCATTGTCTATAACATAATTAAACATAGTGCTTTACACCTAAAAAAAGATAATTATGTTTCAATTCAATTTTAGCAATTCATTAGCTTTACGTTAAATATTGTTATTTAAATTAACATCAAATTAAATTAATTTCGATTTTTCAATCTTTTTCATCTTAAGATTAATTTATAAAAAAAATAAAAAAAATAAATCAAGCGTTGGATGGATTTAGTCTTCCTTCAGTCCCATTTGGTTACGTAACTCCAGGAATCTTGCGGCGGAATCGATCGTTTATGACATGAGGGATTACTAGCTATTCCAACACAGCCCTGATTATCTTCATAAATTTTTATAGGTTGGTCAAGTTTTATATGAACACTTTCTAAAAGGGATTTTAACCATAAAGCCTCTCTGACAGCTTCAAATAAGGCCATGTATTCTGCGTCTGTTGATGAAGCCGCCACTGAATTTTGCTTTTTTGTGTTCCAGCATATTAAGTTTGAATTCAACATTTTAAATAAATAGCCTGTTGTACTTTTTCTATCAGTCTCATTTCCTCCCACATCTGAGTCCGCATAACCAATAAATACATTATCAAAATCTGCATTTTTCTTGAACACTAACTTCATATCTGTAGTACCTTTAAGATACCTAAGAATTCTTTTTAAACTTTGCCATTGCTCTGCATTATTTTTATTACTGTATCGACTTAAACAAGTGGAAACGTTGCAGTCGGACGCAACCGACTGCGGTATACTCGATACCAGTATTAAAAATTTTGATGCCCATCCATGTGGGATGTTAATTGCTTTCTTCATACCAAATTTGGTGACTCTAGCTCGAAGTTTGTATAAAGTGGGGAAAGGGGGGCTGGGGGCGGTATGGGTGGAATTGCATCCAAATTTTTGATGCAGATCTTTGTGGAATGTCAATTGCTATCTTCATAACAAATTTGGTGACTCTAGCTCAAAGTTTGTAAAAGTGGGGAAAGAGGGGCTGGGGCGGTATGGTTGGGCGTGGCATTCAAATTTTTGCTGCAGATCCTTGTTGAATGTCAAATGTTACCTTCATACCAAATTTGGTGACTCTAGCTCAAAGTTTGTATAAAGTGGGGAAAGGGGGGCTGGGGGCGCTATGGGTGGAATTGCATCCAAATTTTTGATGCAGATCTTTGTGGAATGTCAATTGCTATCTTCATAACAAATTTGGTGACTCTAGCTCAAAGTTTGTAAAAGTGGGGAAAGGGGGGCTGGGGGCGGTATGGTTGGGCGTGGCATTCAAATTTTTGCTGCAGATCCTTGTGGAATGTCAAATGCTACCTTCACACCAAATTTGGTGACTCTAGCTCAAAGTTTGTATAAGGTGGGGAGAGGGGGGCTATGGGGCTGGGGGCGGTATGGTTGGGCGTGGCATCCAAATTTTTGCTGCAGATCCTTGTGGAATGTCAAATGCTACCTTCATACCAAATTTGGTGACTCTAGCTCGAAGCATGTAAAGGTGGTGAAAGGGGGCTATGGGGCTTGGGGCGGTATGGGTGGGCGTGGCATTCAAATTTTTGCTGCCGATCCATGTGGGATGTCAATTGCTATCTTCATACCAAATTTGGTGACTCTAGCTCGAAGTTTGTATAAAGTGGGGAAAGGGGGGCTGGGGGCGGTATGGGTGGGCGTGGCATCCAAATTTTTGATGCAGATCTATGTGGAATGTCAATTGCTATCTTCATACAAAATTTGGTGACTCTAGCTCAAAGTTTGTAAAAGGTGGAGAAAGGGGGGTGGAAGGGGTGCGCGTGGCTCCAAAACTTTGATGCAGTTTTTCGGGGGTCGTTACCAGCTAGCTTTCTACCAAATTTGGAGGCTCTAGCTCCGCAACTCTGGAAGATACACGCATTCCCGTTTTTGACGAAGCGTTGGGGTGGATGGGGGCGGCTAGGGTGGTATTGGTGGGCGTGGCATCCAAACTTTTGATGCAGTTTTTGGGGGGTCATCATCACCTATCTTGGCACCAAATTTGGTGGCTATAGCTCAAAAACTGTGGGAGATATACGCTTTTTTGACTTTAAATTGCGGGGGGGCTGGGGGCGGAATGGGTGGGCGTGGCTCCAAAATTTTGATGCAGTTTTTTGGGGGTTGCTAGTAGCTATCTGCCCACCAAATTTGGTAGTTCTAGCTGTAAGGATGTGCGAAATATGAGGATTTATCGGTTTTGAGTTATCGAATTTATCGATTTGCCAGCCCCCCAGTTATCGTAGAACCCCCATCTTGACACTTTAATTTACTATCCCATAGATAAAGAGAATTGGAAGTTTCAAGTCTCTAGCTTGAAGGGTGTGGAAAAAAGTTGCGAACATACAGACGGACAGACGGACGGACACCATGACGGACATTGCACAAACCCAATATACTCTTTACCTTCGGTATCGAGTATAAAAATTTACAGCAGAGGTTATGTCTGGACGTGTACATAACATGATGTACATTAGACAACCAATTAAATTTCTACAGGGAGCATCACATTGACTGTCTGAATTCAATAATTCATAATTTAGCTTACTCTGGAGTGGAGTGCTAACAGATTTGCAATCATCAATTTTAAATTTATTTAAAACCTTCTTTATGTAAGCAGATTGACTAAGATATATCATATCTTTGTAGATCTCAATTCTCATTCCGATAAAATATCGTATTTCACCCAAGTCTGTCATTCTAAACTTGTTCATCAGATACTTCTTAAAAGTATTCCACCGACCTACATCTGCTGTTGCAATTATCACATCATCTACATATAGTAGTACATATATGTTTTTCTTGATATCGCCTTCATCGAGAATATATATACAGCGATCGACTGGTGAATTTACAAATTCGCCCTCTTTCAGTGCATGCTCAAATACTTCAAACCAGCATCTAGCTGCTTGCTTGAGCCCGTAAATTGCTTTATTCAATTTACATACACTTTGACTGGTGCATGACACCCCTTGAGGGACTTTCATATATATCTCTTCTCTTAACGTTCCATTAAAGAAAGCTGTTTTTACATCCATGTGATGAATTTTAAAATTATATTGGGTTGATATCGACAAAATGGAACGAAAACTTGAAATTCTAGCAACAGGAGCAAAAGTCTCTTCATAATCGAGTTGATATTTTTGAGTAAACCCACGGGCAACTAATCTTGCTTTGTATTTTATTGGGTTTCCTTACTCGTTGTATTTTAAAGTAAATACCCATTTACAGTCTACAATGTTTTTGTCTTCAGGTCTTTTCACAATTGTCCATGTACTATTTAATTCATGGGCATTTAATTCAGCTCTTATGGCATCTTCCCATAAAGGTTTATCACTCCTACTTTGTATGTCGTTGAACGAATTCGGAATGTCACTAAAAATAGCGTGGGCATTAAATATACAATTATCTATTGAAATTTCATCTTCATTATATGATTTACATGGCTTGTTCTTTAATCTTTCGCTTTGTCTCAAAACATCTTCATTACCTCCAGTCGTTGCCGGACTTACATTAATTTTCTTAGATATGATTTCACATGGTTCTTTTTGTTCATAGCTACATTCCGTACTTTCATTCTGGAAATTAGTTTGAGCATTATCCTCAATCTGAAACTTTTCTTTTTCATTCTCCTTACTCTCATTCAGGAGTTCTGATTGATCACGGTCCTTACTCTCATTCAGGATTTTAGATTCAGTGTAATCCTTACTCTCATTCAGGATATCAATATGCTCACTTTCACATTCCTTACTCTCATTCAGGAATTCATTTTCATTTTTAATAGCTCTAGAACTGATCATATTAGTTTCGTCTATAACCACATCTCGTGCAACAATAAATTTTTCATTTTCTACATCCCATAACTTAAAACCGTTTAGTTCATAGCCCACTAGAATAGTTTTAAATGATTTTTCATCAAATTTCCTTTTTCTATTTTTATTATGAACGTAAACAGTTGAACCAAATATTTTAAGGTATTTAAGATTGGGTTTTCTACTGTGCCACATTTCGTAGGGTGTTGTTGCAGTCTCTCCAAGTGCTTTACTTGGAATCCTATTGATTAAATGGGTTGCAGTCAGTACAGCTTCCCCCCAGAATTCTTTTTCTAATTTTGCACCATTTACCATGGCACGAGCTTTTTCAGTGATGGTTCTTATCATTCTTTCAGATACACCATTTTGTTGCGGAGTATATGGTACTGTTAAATGATAACTTATTCCTTTTTCAACACAAAATTCCCGCATATCATTTGACAAGTACTCTCTACCATTGTCAATATAAAGGTTTACAATTTTAAGATTAAAATGTGATTCACATTTTGCAACATAATCTTTAAACATTGGAAACAAATCTGATTTATATTTCATCAAATAGGTTACACAATAATGTGTGTAATTATCAACAAAAATAGCATAGTAATTTTTTTCATCAATTGAAGTAGGACTTATTGGGCCACATATATCTGAATGAACTACAAATAAAGGTCTTTATATATATTCTTTATTTTTATATTTTTCGAAATGTAATCTTGCTTGCTTGCCATTTAAACAAGCTTCACATAATTCATCAATGGGCTTTACATTATCTAAAAGGCTATTATCAATAAACAAATTCTTTCTTTGTATTTCTTGCATTTTTCCCTTACTGATATGACCTAACCTCTCATGCCATAATCGATATAAGTTTTTATTTTGTACATTCAAAGTATAAGGGAGAAGCCCCAATCTCGGACACTGTACAGAAGTCGGACACCCCCCTTTATTTTGCGAGTTTTGATGCTAGCGCGGTCTAATTACTGTGACAGATAGCTTTCAGTGCCGGCTTTCTTTTGACATGGTCTACAGGTGTTAATACCTAGTTTTGGCTAATTCAGAGACAAAAATTAAAATACCGATATTCCGACCTAAACTTTTTAAAATTTCAACGCTTATGTAATTGAATTATTCCATGATTCAACAAAGGTTAATAAATTTTTTCGTATTCGTTTCATCATGCTCTTTCATATTCTGCAATCAAACATTTTTTTTTTTTTCAATATTTTGGGTTTTACATTCAAAAATGTAAAACCGTGCTTTCTTCTAATCTGGACACTGTTGATGTTTCACAATTGAACACGATTAATTGTAATCGATATTTTCATTCAATTGTATCGATGATCGTGTCATCTTCATATAAATGTATCAAAATGAGCGCGCAACCAGATATGGAAATTGAAATTTTATGGTTTAAATGAAAAAAACCAAATAAAGAAACTTTAAGTTGAATTTCATAGTTAATTGAATAAATAATTTCATAATAAATGGTTTTGATGAAAAAAACCCAAAAAAAAAAGAATAATTAGTTTGTTTACATATTTCGCGCCATATTAATAAGGTATGTGAGCAATGATGAGCATGCGATGCATAGATCGATACATCAATCGATATATCGATGCATTACTTGCGATACTGCTCATTACGAGTAATAATAATTAATAAAATAATAAATTCGTTTGATTTTCATTGTTTAATTGCATAAAAAACAAAATCTTACATAAAAACATTGATTTGGCATTTTTTTTTATTTTATTGGCTGCATTTTCACAAGATAAAAGGGGGTGTCCAACTTCGGGGCACATTTTGAAAATCGTGATTTTGAGTTTTTTCATTAAATGTGAAATATATCATTAAACATGAATGAAATGTGTATAATGCCTTATACCAATCGATGCGCAATTGAACAAGCTTTTCAACGATACTAACAGATAAGCTGTACGTTGATTTTGGACAGTCTTATGTCACAAAATCCAAAGGGGTGTCCAAGACTAGGGCTTCTCCGTTATGCTGTAAACTCAATAATTGGCATATTGTACATACCTGAAGTCTGAGCAACAATCATGCCATTTTTGGTTACTTTAACACCGTTCGTGTTAAACTCAACCGTCATTCCTGCTTCTTGCAGCCGCTTGACAGAAATCAAGTTTTCAGCCACCTCTCGGCAATAAAGAACATCTTCCAGAGTTATGTTGTTACCGTTGTGCAGACGCACAATTCCGCGCTTCGTTGCGTATATAAACTCTCCATCCTTGGCAACAGAGATTTTTATGGGAGGCTCCAGCTCCATAGAATCCATGAATAGATTCTCATCGTTGACAAGATGATCACTAGCGCCGGAATCCAGGATAAAGTTCACTTTATCGTTTTCTCTAGTAATACGTTTGTTAACACGTTAAATCATGAATGCGAATCCTGGCTGAGTTACTGCAGTTTGAGCTTGATTGTTGCTTTCTTTATTATTTTCATTGTTCATTCTTTTGAAAGCATAGCAATCTTTTTTAACGTGGCCGTCTTTGCCACAATGATGACATTTTATATTTATTTTATTTTTTGGTTTAAACGGCTTTCGTGTTAAGTTTTTATACTCGATACCGAAGGTAACTAGTATATTGGTTTTGTGCAATGTCCGTCATGGTGTCTGTCCGTCTGTCCGTCTGTCCGTCCGTATGTATGCAAGTTTTTTCCACACCCTTCAAGCTAGAGACTTGAAACTTTCCAATTCTCTTTATCTATGGGATAGTAAATTAAAGTGTCAAGATGGGGGTTCTACGATAACTGGGGGGCTGGCAAATCGATAAATTCGATAACTCAAAACCGATAAATCCACATATTTCGCACATCCTTGCAGCTAGAAGTACCAAATTTGGTAAGAAGATAGCTACTAGTAACCCCCAAAAAACTGCATCAAAAATTTTGGAGCCACGCCCCCCATTCCGCCCCCAGCCCCCCCGCAATTTAAAGTCAAAAAAGCGTATATCTCCTACAGTTTTTGAGCTAGAGCCACCAAATTTTGTGCCAATTTAGGTGATGATGACCCCCCAAAAACTGCATCAAAAGTTTGGATGCCACGCCCACCGATACTGCTCTAGCCGCCCCCATCCACCCCAACGCTTCGTCAAAAACGGGAATGCGTGTATCTTCCAGAGTTGTGGAGCTAGAGCTTCCAAATTTGGTGGGAAGATAGCTAGTAGCGATCCCCAAAAAACTGCATCAAAGTTTTGGAGCCGCGCCCACCCATTCCGCCCCCAGCCCCCCCGCATTTTGAAATCAGAAATGGCTATATCTCCCAAAGTTTTTGAGCTAGAGCCACCAAATTTGGTGCCAAGATAGGTGATGATGACCCCCTAAAAACTGCATCAAAAGTTTGGATGCCACGCGCACCGATCCTACCCTAGCCGCCCCCATCCACCCCAACGCTTCGTCAAAACGGGAATGCGTGTATCTTCCAGAGTTGTGGAGCTAGAGCCACCAAATTTGGTAGGAAGATAGCTGGCAGTGACCCTCAAAAATCTGCATCAAAGTTTTGGAGCCAAGCCCACCCATTCCGCCACCCTTTCCCCACCATTTACAAACTTTCAGCTAGAGTCACCAAATTTGGTATGAAGATAGCAATTGACATTCCACAAAGATCTGCATCAAAAATTTGGATGCCATGCCTACCCATAACGCCCCCAGCCCCTCCCCCCCCTCTTTTCTCACTTTTTACAAACTTCGAGCTAGAGTCACCAAATTTGGTATGAAGATAGCATTTGACATTCCACAAAGATCTGCAGCAAAAATTTGGATGCCACGCCCAACCATACCGCCCCCCAGCCCCCCTTTCCCCACTTTATACAAACTTTGAGCTAGAGTCACCAAATTTGGTATGAAGGTAGCATTTGACATTCCACAAGGATCTGCAGCAAAAATTTGGATGCCACGCCCAACCATACCGCCCCAGCCCCCCTTTCCCCACTTTATACAAACTTTGAGCTAGAGTCACCAAATTTGGTATGAAGGTAGCATTTGACATTCCACAAGGATCTGCAGCAAAAATTTGGATGCCACGCCCAACCATACCGCCCCCAGCCCCCCTTTCCCCACTTTATACAAACTTTGAGCTAGAGTCACCAAATTTGGTATGAAGGTAGCATTTGACATTCCACAAGGATCTGCAGCAAAAATTTGGATGCCACGCCCAACCATACCGCCCCCAGCCCCCCTTTCCCCACTTTATACAAACTTCGAGCTAGAGTCAACAAATTCGGTATGAAGATAGCAATTGACATCCCACATAGATCTGCGCAAAAATTTGAATGCCACGCCCAACCATACCGCCCCCAGCCCCCCTTTCCCCACTTTATACAAACTTCGAGCTAGAGTCACCAAATATGGTATGAAGATAGCAATTGACATCCCACATGGATGGGCATCAAAATTTTTAATACTGGTATCGAGTATACCGCAGTCGGTTGCGTCCGACTGCAACGTTTCCACTTCCAAACTTCTTCGGAATTCAGGTCGCATTTACACGCTGAAGTTTTTCAATTAAGTTTTTCCTTTGAAAATGCAACTCTGGTTTAAATTTATGGTCGATAAACATACACAGTTAACACCAGTTCAATTAATTCTTTCTTCCATAACATTTCTATTAATAATTTATAAGCCACAACAATATATTTACTACTTATTTGCGCTAATATTTGCTTGTGCGATATTTCGTATCAATAACTTTATTTTTCACATCAAACACTGTGCAACTCTGTGTTTACATTCTATCGGAATAAGGCAAAGCAATATTAGAAGAAAAATTCACGACTTATCAAGTAGTGAATTATTGCTTGAATTTTTACACCTCTACTCCCCTTGCCATCAAACAAAAGATTCAGAGAGAAATTTCACGAAAAAACTTCAGCGTGTATATGGGGTCTTAGAGTTTTAGAAAAGTGTGACCGTATATATAAACTAAAAAAAGGTCAAACTTTTATGTTAGTGATGGAACTGTTAGTTTTGCCATTCACAGAGGCTATATTCAACATGTTCCTTTATATACTGTGTAAGCAGAATTTCACCACATTTTCTTATTAGGGTAGTTAAATTTGTAGCTATCGCAGGAGTTTTGTAGTACATAGCGTCATCGCTCCACTTAGCAACTTCTCGTGTGCATACTTGAACTAAATTAACATAAGAAGGATCAAAAACATATTTAAACTCTTTTATTGTAGAGTCCCTAGCCTTAATAGATGTTATAAGACGACCCAGCAAACGCATATTAGCCCGTATCATATCGTGCTGTACTTGTGAGTGCTTCATGCATTCATTGTTTGCATACAATATTATAAGGTGATCGTAATAAACAGCTCTGCTTATATTATCGTCGTTTAATTTTGGAATAACTTTCGATCGTAATATTTCATTAGCATCTTTATGTGCAAAACCAGTAAGAGCTCTTCCATTTTGTGTGATATCACGTACTCCCTTTTTGTATGTACTTTTAGTGCAACTTGCAACATGATAACGCAAAGTACTCTTTAAATAAAAACCCCCCGCAATATTTACAAATAACATAATCTTGAGGAGTATAAGCTCTGTGCAATCTTTTACGACGGGGTACAATAAAGGTTCCAGTATTTAAATCTTCAGCTGTGTTGTGAATGTGATCTCCGCGTTTTCGGATCACATCAATTGCGTTTTTACGAAGAATCGACCCTCTTGGCATGAGCAAAAACTTTTTAACATCGTTTTCATTTGTATGTTTATTTTCTAAGTGTCGTGCAATCTTAGTTTGAAGCGTTTTGCAGTACATGCAGAAGTGCTGCTTGGAGCTTTTTGCGGTAGCTGCCGACGGTATATTTAAGTTTCTGATGTCATAGAGACGAGTTTCAGAAACACTGACTTCTATGGCCGATTAAATGTCACATACAAAACTTGGGTCGAGTGTTGAATTTTGTTCTGTAGAATCTAATAATTATAACAAGTGGAAACGTTGCAGTCGGACGCAACCGACTGCGGTATACTCGATACCAGTATTAAAAATTTTGATGCCCATCCATGTGGAATGTCAATTGCTATCTTCATACCAAATTTGGTGACTCTAGCTCGAAGTTTGTATAAAGTGGGGAAAGGGGGGCTGGGGGCGGTATGGTTGGGCGTGGCATTCAAATTTTTGCGCAGATCTATGTGGGATGTCAATTGCTATCTTCATACCGAATTTGTTAACTCTAGCTCGAAGTTTGTATAAAGTGGGGAAAGGGGGGCTGGGGGCGGTATGGTTGGGCGTGGCATCCAAATTTTTGCTGCAGATCCTTGTGGAATGTCAAATGCTACCTTCATACCAAATTTGGTGACTCTAGCTCAAAGTTTGTATAAAGTGGGGAAAGGGGGGCTGGGGGCGGTATGGTTGGGCGTGGCATCCAAATTTTTGCTGCAGATCCTTGTGGAATGTCAAATGCTACCTTCATACCAAATTTGGTGACTCTAGCTCAAAGTTTGTATAAAGTGGGGAAAGGGGGGCTGGGGGCGGTATGGTTGGGCGTGGCATCCAAATTTTTGCTGCAGATCCTTGTGGAATGTCAAATGCTACCTTCATACCAAATTTGGTGACTCTAGCTCAAAGTTTGTATAAAGTGGGGAAAGGGGGGCTGGGGGCGGTATGGTTGGGCGTGGCATCCAAATTTTTGCTGCAGATCCTTGTGGAATGTCAAATGCTACCTTCATACCAAATTTGGTGACTCTAGCTGAAAGTTTGTAAATAGTGGGGAAAGGGGGGCGGAATGGGTGGGCTTGGCTCCAAAACTTTGATGCAGATTTTTGAGGGTCACTGCCAGCTATCTTCCTACCAAATTGGTGGCTCTAGCTCCACAACTCTGGAAGATACACGCATTGCCGTCTTTGACGAAGCGTTGGGGTGGATGGGGGCGGCTAGGGTAGGATCGGTGGGCGTGGCATCCAAACTTTTGATGCAGTTTTTAGGGGGTCATCATCACCTATCTTGGCACCAAATTTGGTGGCTCTAGCTCAAAAACTTTGGGAGATATAGCCATTTCTGATTTCAAAATGCGGGGGGGCTGGGGGCGGAATGGGTGGGCGCGGCTCCAAAACTTTGATGCAGTTTTTTGGGGATCGCTACTAGCTATCTTCCCACCAAATTTGGAAGCTCTAGCTCCACAACTCTGGAAGATACACGCATTCCCGTTTTTGACGAAGCGTTGGGGTGGATGGGGGTAGCTAGGGCAGTGTCGGTGGGCGTGGCATCCAAACTTTTGACGCAGTTTTTAGGGGGTCATCATCACCTATCTTGGCACCAAATTTGGTGGCTATAGCTCAAAAACTGAGGGAGATATATGCTTTTTTGACTTTAAAATTCGGGGGGGCTGGGGGCGGAATGGGGGGGCGTGGCTCAAAAATTATTGATGCAGTTTTTTGGGGGTTGCTAGTAGCTATCTTCTTACCAAATTTGGTAGTTCTAGCTGTAAGGATGTGCGAAATATGTGGATTTATCGGTTTTGAGTTATCGAATTTATCGATTTGCCAGCCCCCCAGTTATCGTAGAACCCCCATCTTGACACTTTAATTTACTATCCCATAGATAAAGAGAATTGGAAAGTTTCAAGTCTCTAGCTTGAAGGGTGTGGAAAAAACTTGCATACATACGGACGGACAGACGGACAGACGGACAGACACCATGACGGACATTGCACAAAACCAATATACTAGTTACCTTCGGTATCGAGTATAAAAACAAACAAACGATAATGAAAATTTTCTATCCAAAACCTAAATTTTAAAAGGTTGCTTAGAAGAAAGAAATATAATGTTCTACTGTTTTGAAACATAATGTAAGCCTTCAAATTAAGTTTGTCATTTAAATAGGAATTTCTCCAAATTTTAGCTTTACAATATAAAACTAGAAATTCAAGTTAAAAGGCTTTAGTTAAGTCATCTCAACGAGGAGGTACCCTGAATCTTAAACTTTCTGAGTGCAATCATTGCTTGTGTATACGCAAAAGTTTGTTTCTGAACGCGTATTCACATAACGCCTACACTCACACGCTACTGCATATTGACTTTGTATAGCTCTTCATTAGCTCCGATGTTTCTCATCCGGTTCTAGTTGTTTCTTTAAGTTCATAAATCAAAAAATTTACTGTTACAGATAACAAGTAAATATCTGAAATGGCAATCATTTTTTTACAGCAAACTAATAATTGTTAACAATTGTTCGGAAAAATAACGAATAATACTTAATAGCAGATAATATATAAAAAAAAGCTTACTTAATAAGTTGGCTGATCCTGGTCTAAAGAACTTGTGGGATAGTTCAGAGGGGGCTAAGCTGAGGCCACCAGGCGGGTCGCGGGTTGCGGATAGCGAACGGCCTCTTTATGAGGTTAGCTGCGAATAAGCGAGAATCCTTGCAAATAAGCAGTCCCGGACAAACAGCGGGTACGGTACCGTTCACCGTACCGACAAAACGCTTGTGTCGCCGTCTTTAAAGCATAGCCTCACACATTCCCAACTCCCTCTCACGTACCCTTCTTCATCCCTTCCCCAATATCTCACTCCGGGCTGGACTAAGGTGTCATTCGAACCGTGCCGAAAGTCAACCTGGCCGGGGGCCCGGATTAAAAACTAGCCCAGTCGCTAACGGTGAGCTCAGGCAGATGGCGACCGCCTGTTCTAATTAGCCTCACCCGGGTACTGCGGATCTCTGCCCGGGTGGACCCCATATTTCTCCGCAACTCGTGGGAACATGAAGAGAATTAATAAAAATATGAAGAATTTAGGTGTGCAGCAGGATACCCCTGCTGCCAGTGTCGCGAGACACTTTGAGGACCGCCTCCTTGACGGGGAGCGGCCCTCCAATGTGGGACCAGCCCCACGGCGCCCTAACCAGGCGCGGCAAACAAGAAGGCCGCAGGCGGCAATAGATACAGCGCGCGCACCAACGACGAGGGAAGCCCCACGTCACCGTGTCGCCCCAGCTGCAGGAGGAGGAAGCAAGGCTGGACCATCCCAGCCGATGCGACCGAGGCTTAGCGCTGTTAGGCGACATGGCGTGCAGCACCAGCAGCCAAAAGCGCAGCTGCCAAAATTGGGAGAGCCGGGCGGTTTGGATGACCCAAACCGAAAAACGCTGAACGGCTCAAAGACCAAATGGTACCTCAGGTACCTTCAGCAGGGACTACCCCCTGCTGAGGCACTGCGCATGGCAACGGCTGGAAGAGACTCGGCGAGCCAGGTACGGGGACCAGCCCCCAAACGCCTGAGCAGTAATTTGACGCCACCCACTGCCACCCCGAAGAGGGCGTGCCCAGAGGAGCGCCCCAGCACGTCGGCATCCGCCGTAGCAACAGCAGTGAGGTCTTCCCCTCCATTGTCCACCGAGACTCGCATATCGTATGCAGCGATTGCAAAAAAAGTCAAGGTGGCCGTGTTACCTGTGGAATACCCGCAGGTAATGCTCAGCCATGGGGACCTGTCCGCATTGGAGGAGGCCATCATGGATGAGGTTATCCTCACAGGATGGGACACCGCGGTCGCGTTCGCGGGCATTCATTTCCGGGTTGGCTACCTGGTCATTGAATGTTCCGACGATCACTCAGCGGAGTGGCTGAGGACCGTGGCGTCAAGACTGCAGTCGTGGAAAGGGGCTCCACTGCACTGCAAGGTGGGTGATGATATTCCATCACCCCACAACATCACCATCTTCTGCCCAAGAAGCGCGGATCGGTCAACCGAATCCTTGTTGGTTCTGCTGAGGAACCAGAACAAGATCGAGACCGACTCGTGGAAGGTGTTGTCTAGGAGGACGGAAGGCGGAGGTGCGCTATTGGTGATAGGCATCGATGAGGCATCCAAGGACGCGATAGTGGCGAGAGGCCATCAAGTTTCATTCCGCTACGGGACCATCCCCGTTAGCGGTCTGAAGAAGAAGAGTGTTGGCGCAAGGACTACCCCTGCCCAGACGACAGTCCCGGGAGCTGCAGGCTCGGCCCCCACACCTCCCACCGCCACTGTTCCGAGTGCTCATCTGGCAGGTGTCTCTGATTTATCAGAGGATCTGGCCGAGGATGAGGACCTGGCGGAGATGACGCTCGGTCCAGCAGAGCTGGAAGGGATGGATGATGAGGTGCCGATGTCCTCGCAAGAGCTCGCTGAGGAGCTTGAAACGGCAGAAGCTGACGTCACCATGACGGTCAGCGGTGATGTGGGCAGCTCCCAACCTACATCACCAGGAGCTAGAGCGGCGGATGAGTGATGGTGACATCAAACGTCACCGTCACTGGGCTAGCCCAGATAAACCTCCATCGTGCTAAGGCAGCCTCTGCTGTCTTGGCCAGGATGTTTATCACCCAACATCTTGGGCTAGCCCTGGTACAGGAGCCATGGATAAACAATGGTATAAAAGGCCTGTACACCGCTGACTCAAAGGTAATCTGGGATCAAAGAGATCCTACACCTAGAGCATGCATTATGGTAAGGAAATGTATTAATTTTACTATTCTTTCAGAATTCCTCACTAGGGACTGCGTACCTATTGCCGTAAGAGCAATTGGAAACGCCCCCCCTATTGTGGTGGCATCTGCCTATTTTGCTGGTGATGTGGACTGCCCGCCACCGGAAATAGAAAAACTGATGGACCACTGCAGGAGAGAGAAGCTGCCGGTTATAATCGGCTGCGATGCCAATGCGCACCACTCCATGTGGGGCAGCACGGACATCAACAAGAGGGGTGAGTGTCTTACCAACTTTATATTCAAGTATAACTTAGAAATTGGTAATGTCGGATCGACACCGACATTTGTAACTAGAGTTAGAGAAGAGGTATTAGACATTACTCTGATTAGTCGGTCTCTTAGGCCATATTTCAGAGAATGGCATGTCTCTTCAGAAGAATCCATGTCCGATCACAGGATTATCCTATTCAAACTTAAGGTTAATATGGATTGTAGTATACCAACTCGTAACCCCAGGAAAACGAACTGGGAAAAATTTAGGTCTACCCTAAAACTTAACCTAGCCACTGAAAACTCTGGAATACCCAGATGCACGAGTGAGCTAGAAAGAGTTGTTAGAAATCTAAATAGTAGCATTAAAAATGCATATGAAGAAAGCTGCCCACTAGGGAAAACGCGTAAAGAAAAAGATGCCCCATGGTGGAATGACGGTCTTGAGAGACTGCGTATCACCACACGTCACCTCTTCAATAAAGCTAAGAGAGACGGGTCATGGGATACATACCGCGAAAGCCTCACCTCCTACAGCAAGGAGATTAGGAAGGCCAAGCGCAGGAACTATAGGAACTTCTGCGAAAGCATAACAAGCACGAGTGAAGGTGCCCGGCTCCATAGAGCATTATCAAAGCGGGCGCCGGAGGCTAATTTAGCCCTGAAGCGTAGAGATAATACATATACGAGCACCAATATGCAAAGGTTAGAGCTTCTGTTTGAGACGCACTTCCCAGGAAGTATCCCCTGGGAACCGTGCGAATCGCTTGAAACAGGAGGTCAACACAGACCAACGGCCATTGACTGGGCATGTGCCGAGTCGGTGGTCACAGTGGATAAAATAAAATGGGCAATTGGAACCTTCCAGCCTTACAAATCTCCCGGTCTAGATTGCATATCACCGGTATTCCTTCAGCAGGGACAGGGAATACTCCTACCCACTCTACGGAAAACCCTGGTCAGTAGCCTAGCACTTGGTCATATACCAAGCACTTGGAGTAGAGCTAGGGTGGTCTTCATCCCCAAAGTAGGGAAGACAGATACCACCAACCCAAAGTCCTTCAGACCCATCAGCTTAACATCGTTTTTGTTGAAAACGTTGGAAAAGCTGGTGGATTATAACATAAGGAGTACTCTGCTCACACAGAGTCCACTGCAGGCAACGCAGCACGCATACAGAACAGGAAGGTCTACGGACACTGCCCTGTATGAGCTGCACCGTACTCTGCGGGCGGCAGTAGTAAACAAAGAAGTAGCAGTTTGTGCATTTTTAGACATTGAAGGTGCCTTCGACAACACATCACATGATGCTGTCAAGGCTACCTTGAATAGAAGAGGGCTGGATAGTACAACTAGTAGATGGATTTCATCCCTATTAGGGTCCAGACAGGCTACGGCATCTATACAAGATAGTACCGTAACAGTAACAACCACAAGGGGCTGTCCTCAAGGGGGGGTTTTATCACCCCTCTTATGGAGTATACTAGTAGACGAACTGTTAAGTAGACTTGCGAACAGGGGTATTCAATGTCAAGGCTATGCAGATGACATTGTGATAATAGCTCGGGGCAAGTATGAAGAAACTCTTTGTGATAATGTTCAACTGGGACTTAGGATTACGCATAATTGGTGTAGGGAGGTTGGTCTCAACTTAAACCCTACTAAGACAATCATCGTTCCTTTCACCAGAAGATACAAGCTACAAAGGATGAGGGAGATTAGGCTCGCGGGGAGTCCAATAGAAACAAGCAAGGAAGTTAAGTACCTTGGGGTCACTTTTGACAGTAAGTTAAACTTTGGCACCCATGTTCAGAATACGATCGCAAAGTGCTGCAGAGCGCTGTATACGTGTCGTAGCATAGCCGGGAAGTCATGGGGAACATCACCAAAGATAATAAGATGGCTATACCTTATGGTAGTAAGGCCCATGCTCACGTATGGAGTGATTGCATGGGGGGATAAGGCACAGCAAATCACTGTGCAGAAGCAGCTTCAAAAGCTACAAAGAATGGCATGTGTAGGAATCACGGGAGCGATGAGGACCTGTCCCACATCAGCGCTTGAGGTTCTATTGGAGATAACGCCACTCCATCACACAATTAGGCTGCAACAAAAGGCAACCCTCTTAAGAATGTCCGTTGAAGGAGTTGGGAGAGGACACATTCTTAGTCGAGTAGAGGCAGATATGCTATCGGGTGAACTTCCCCTACTGGCACAGCCAAGGGACGACATGAAAGTCGAACACATGTTCGGCCAAAAGTTTCAAGTTCACCTCTGTAATAAAAAGGAGTGGACATCTCTGGAAGAGGTCCACAACATGAAGCCACACACCATAAAATGGTACACCGATGGATCCCTAACGCAACAAGGCTCCGGTCTTGGTGTGGTAGGCCCTCGGCTAATGTACCATGAGCCCCTAGGTATGCACACCAGCATATTCCAAGCTGAGGTATGTGCAATTGGGAGGTGTGTGGACTTTAATCTAAAGCGTAACTATCGGAATAGGGATATAGCCATTCTATCCGATAGTCAAGCAGCAATAATGGCACTTAGTAAGACCGAAATCAGGTCAAAGGTAGTTCGTGAGGTACGAACCAAGCTAGACACTCTGGGATCACAAAATAGGCTTGCCCTAAGATGGGTCCCGGGACATGTCGAAATAGCGGGGAACGAAGAGGCAGACAAGCAAGCAAGACTGGGGGCAGCGACACCCCTAATAGGACCCGAGCCGTACTGTGGTATAGGAAGAAGCACAATACGGCAAGAACTTAGGAATGAAGAGAGACTTCTGCGAAGAACGTGCTGGGCAAGGACACCAGGACTCAGACAAGCAAAGATTCTCTTGGGTAGCTATAACCTTAAACGGTTTAAGCAAGTAATATCAATGGGTAAAAATAGACTCAGGATACTCACCGGTCTCTTGACAGGACATTGTAGACTACGAGGTCACTTGGCAAAGCTAGGTATAGTCAGCAGCGAGATTTGCAGATTCTGCGAAATGGAAGGAGAATCCTCCTTGCACATAATAGCAGAATGCGTAGCCTTAGCAAGGAAAAGAAGTAGTTTTCTAGGAAAACATATTGTAGAATTTAGCGATTTAGAAACCATCGACCCAACAAAGGTACTTGCTTTTATGCAACACCTGGGCCTGATGGAAGAGCTATAGGCCAAGAAGGGGGCACAATAGTTCTATTTGGTCGCAGTGTATTTACCCCCAATATAATAATAATAATAAGTTGGCTGATTCTATTAAATCCAGATTAGAAGTATTGTTAATATCTGAAATAATACACAAAAGTGGATTTGAAATAACAAATATTTTAATTGAAATAAACATTAACTTACTAGAAGCATTACTTGAAGTTTCAAGCTCACAAACCGCATCATTTGATGGCTCCACATTTGTTGCTTCATTGACTAAACAGAATTTAATATTAAGCTTTATAAACTTAAATTAAAATATTTGGTTAACTAACATGATAAAATCAGACCTTCAGCTTCATCTTGACCACCTTGATCGCCAGCCAAGTCGTTTATTTGAAATTTTGGATTGTTTTTAAGATTTTCCACCTCTAAAATACGATCAAAGCACAAATATGTAGACTTACAAATAATCCATTTAATAATTTTTACTCACCAAGATTTGTGTTGAGCTCGTCACGTTTTTTTATCAAAACATCTCGATCATCTGTAACAAAGCGATTTATTAAATAAATGTATACATACAAATACACCACATTTATTATTTACTATTAATAAAAATTTGGTCTACCAAATAAAATGAACACTTTTATATATCGATGATCGGGTGCGAACATTCTATACATTAAAGCACAATAATACATATGCATAAATTTAAATTTGTACGGTGCTAAGCTGGGAGACGGACACAAAAGTTATCAAATATAACGTTCGTAAAGTACGAACTCGCTTATGTAAATCAGAATGAGTAAACTAATGTACATACACATAAATACAGATTTTTGTTTAAAACATTCTTAAAAACAAAAATTTTATCAAAAATATTATACTAGAAAACGATAGAAAGATGTTCACATGTATGTACGTATACAAATTACATTGTACATCAGTAAGCATTTTCTTAAACGTGTACACATTCGACGCCAAAGCGGGACAATTGATGGAAAAACACGCACCAACTTACATACATAATTACGCATGTGTATTTACATCAGAATTTGCAATGTTGAACACAAAATAGCACATACATACATATGTACTTAGCTATGTACATACACATATAGACAAATTTTTACTAAAAACATTCTTGAACAAGTAAGAAGGCTCTAGTCGGGAGAGCCCGACTAGAAGATACCCTGAACCCAGTTGCAATAAATATATTTAATTTATAAAAGACTTTGGTATACTGGCTTAGCTTCCATCGATTAAGTTCAATATCTCCGGTGTTTCTAAACCGATTTGGACGAAACTTTCAGAAAAGTTATATCATTATCCATTACTTCAACCCTCATTTTTAGATTTTCCAAATTCGATATTTTATTGTTATATTGTATTGTATATGTTATATTATGTGTATATCGGAAACCAGAATAGTTATCGATAATTTGAAGCAAACTTGTTCTGCTCATGGTATAGGAGAACTTAAATACAAAATCTGAAGTCTCTAGCTCTTGTAGTCTCTGAGATCCACGCGTTCATACAGACGGACAGACAGACGGACATGGCCATATCGTCTCGGCTGTTGATGCTGATCAAGAATATATATACTTTATAGGGTCGGAGATGCTTCCTTCTGCCTGTTACATACTTTTGCACAAAACCATTATACCCTTATTTACCCATTTTATGGGTTAAGGGTATAAAAACAACATGAATAAAAATACACATATGTACATAAGTATGTATGAACTGGATTAAAATATTTTACTAGAAAACAATAGAAAGATGTCCACATGTATGTACATATGTATGTACGTATACAATTTACATTGTAGATCAGCATGCATTTTTTTTAAACGTTTACACATTCGACGCCAAAGCGGGACAATTGATGGAAAAACATGCACCAACCTACATACATAATTATGCATGTGTATTTACATCAGAATGTGCAATGCTGAGCACAAGATGTGCACATACATACGTATGTGCTTAGTTATGTACATACACATATAGACACATTTTTACTAAAAACATTCTTGAAAAACAACATGAATAAAAATACACATGCATAAGTATGTATGAACTTAATTAAAATATTTTAATAGAAAACAATAGAAAGATGTCCACATGTATGTACATATGTACGTATACAATTTACATTGTAGATCAGCATGCATTTTTTTAAACGTGTACACATTCGACGCCAAAGCGGGACAATTGATGAAAAAACACGCACCAACTTACATACATAATTATGCATGTGTATTTACATCAGAATGTGCAATGCTGAGCACAAGATGTGCACATACATACGTATGTGCTTAGTTATGTACATACACATATAGACACATTTTTACTAAAAACATTCTTGAAAAACAACATGAATAAAAATACACATGCATAAGTATGTATGAACTTAATTAAAATATTTTACTAGAAAACAATAGAAAGATGTCCACATGTATGTACATATGTACGTATACAATTTACATTGTAGATCAGCATGCATTTTTTTAAACGTGTACACATTCGACGCCAAAGCGGGACAATTGATGAAAAAACACGCACCAACTTACATACATAATTATGCATGTGTATTTACATCAGAATGTGCAATGCTGAGCACAAGATGTGCACATACATACGTATGTGCTTAGTTATGTACATACACATACAGACACATTTTTACTAGAAACATTTTTGAAAAACAACATGAATAAAAATACACATGCATAAGTATGTATGAACTTAATTAAAATATTTTACTAGAAAACAATAGAAAGATGTCCACATGTATGTACATATGTACGTATACAATTTACATTGTAGATCAGCATGCATTTTTTTAAACGTGTACACATTCGACGCCAAAGCGGGACAATTGATGAAAAAACACGCACCAACTTACATACATAATTATGCATGTGTATTTACATCAGAATGTGCAATGCTGAGCACAAGATGTGCACATACATACGTATGTGCTTAGTTATGTACATACACATATAGACACATTTTTACTAAAAACATTCTTGAAAAACAACATGAATAAAAATACACATGCATAAGTATGTATGAACTTAATTAAAATATTTTACTAGAAAACAATAGAAAGATGTCCACATGTATGTACATATGTACGTATACAATTTACATTGTAGATCAGCATGCATTTTTTTAAACGTGTACACATTCGACGCCAAAGCGGGACAATTGATGAAAAAACACGCACCAACTTACATACATAATTATGCATGTGTATTTACATCAGAATGTGCAATGCTGAGCACAAGATGTGCACATACATACGTATGTGCTTAGTTATGTACATACACATATAGACACATTTTTACTAAAAACATTCTTGAAAAACAACATGAATAAAAATACACATATGTACATAAGTAAGTATGAACTGGATTAAAATATTTTACTAGAAAACAATAGAAAGATGTCCACATGTATGTACATATGTACGTATACAATTTACATTGTAGATCAGCATGCATTTTTTTTAAACGTTTACACATTCGACGCCAGAGCGGGACAATTGATGGAAAAACATGCACCAACCTACATACATAATTATGCATGTGTATTTACATCAGAATGTGCAATGCTGAGCACAAGATGTGCACATACATACGTATGTGCTTAGTTATGTACATACACATATAGACACATTTTTACTAAAAACATTCTTGAAAAACAACATGAATAAAAATACACATATGTACATAAGTATGTATGAACTGAATTAAAATATTTTTCTAGAAAACAATAGAAAGATGTCCACATGTATGTACATATGTACGTACACAATTTACATTGTAGATCAGCATGCATTTTTTTTAAACGTTTACACATTCGACGATTTAGATTTTCCAAATTCGATATTTTATTGTTATCGATATTATGTGTATATCGGAAACCAGAATAGTTATCGATAATTTGAAGCAAACTTGTTCTGCTCATGGTATAGGAGAACTTAAATACAAAATCTGAAGTCTCTAGCTCTTGTAGTCTCTGAGATCCAAGCGTTCATACAGACGGACAGACAGACGGACATGGCCATATCGTCTCGGCTGTTGATGCTGATCAAGAATATATATACTTTATAGGGTCGGAGATGCTTCCTTCTGCCTGTTACATACTTTTGCACAAAACCATTATACCCTTATTTACCCATTTTATGGGTTAAGGGTATAAAAACAACATGAATAAAAATACACATATGAACATAAGTATGTATGAACTGGATTAAAATATTTTACTAGAAAACAATAGAAAGATGTCCACATGTATGTACATATGTATGTACGTATACAATTTACATTGTATAAGTATGTATGAACTTAATTAAAATATTTTAATAGAAAACAATAGAAAGATGTCCACATGTATGTACATATGTACGTATACAATTTACATTGTAGATCAGCATGCATTTTTTTAAACGTGTACACATTCGACGCCAAAGCGGGACAATTGATGAAAAAACACGCACCAACTTACATACATACATAATTATGCATGTGTATTTACATCAGAATGTGCAATGCTGAGCACAAGATGTGCACATACATACGTATGTGCTTAGTTATGTACATACACATATAGACACATTTTTACTAAAAACATTATTGAAAAACAACATGAATAAAAATACACATGCATAAGTATGTATGAACTTAATTAAATATTTTACTAGAAAACAATAGAAAGATGTCCACATGTATGTACATATGTACGTATACAATTTACATTGTAGATCAGCATGCATTTTTTTAAACGTGTACACATTCGACGCCAAAGCGGGACAATTGATGAAAAAACACGCACCAACTTACATACATAATTATGCATGTGTATTTACATCAGAATGTGCAATGCTGAGCACAAGATGTGCACATACATACGTATGTGCTTAGTTATGTACATACACATATAGACACATTTTTACTAAAAACATTATTGAAAAACAACATGAATAAAAATACACATGCATAAGTATGTATGAACTTAATTAAAATATTTTGCTAGAAAACAATAGAAAGATGTCCACATGTATGTACATATGTACGTATACAATTTACATTGTAGATCAGCATGCATTTTTTTAAACGTGTACACATTCGACGCCAAAGCGGGACAATTGATGAAAAAACACGCACCAACTTACATACATAATTATGCATGTGTATTTACATCAGAATGTGCAATGCTGAGCACAAGATGTGCACATACATACGTATGTGCTTAGTTATGTACATACACATATAGACACATTTTTACTAAAAACATTCTTGAAAAACAACATGAATAAAAATACACATGCATAAGTATGTATGAACTTAATTAAAATATTTTAATAGAAAACAATAGAAAGATGTCCACATGTATGTACATATGTACGTATACAATTTACATTGTAGATCAGCATGCATTTTTTTAAACGTGTACACATTCGACGCCAAAGCGGGACAATTGATGAAAAACACGCACCAACTTACATACATACATATTTATGCATGTGTATTTACATCAGAATGTGCAATGCTGAGCACAAGATGTGCACATACATACGTATGTGCTTAGTTATGTACATACACATATAGACACATTTTTACTAAAAACATTCTTGAAAAACAACATGAATAAAAATACACATGCATAAGTATGTATGAACTTAATTAAAATATTTTACTAGAAAACAATAGAAAGATGTCCACATGCATGTACATATGTACGTATACAATTTACATTGTAGATCAGCATGCATTTTTTTAAACGTGTACACATTCGACGCCAAAGCGGGACAATTGATGAAAAAACACGCACCAACTTACATACATAATTATGCATGTGTATTTACATCAGAATGTGCAATGCTGAGCACAAGATGTGCACATACATACGTATGTGCTTAGTTATGTACATACACATATAGACACATTTTTACTAAAAACATTCTTGAAAAACAACATGAATAAAAATACACATGCATAAGTATGTATGAACTTAATTAAAATATTTTACTAGAAAACAATAGAAAGATGTCCACATGTATGTACATATGTACGTATACAATTTACATTGTAGATCAGCATGCATTTTTTAAACGTGTACACATTCGACGCCAAAGCGGGACAATTGATGAAAAAACACGCACAAACTTACATACATAATTATGCATGTGTATTTACATCAGAATGTGCAATGCTGAGCACAAGATGTGCACATACATACGTATGTGCTTAGTTATGTACATACACATATAGACACATTTTTACTAAAAACATTCTTGAAAAACAACATGAATAAAAATACACATGCATAAGTATGTATGAACTTAATTAAAATATTTTAATAGAAAACAATAGAAAGATGTCCACATGTATGTACATATGTACGTATACAATTTACATTGTAGATCAGCATGCATTTTTTTAAACGTGTACACATTCGATGCCAAAGCGGGACAATTGATGAAAAAACACGCACCAACTTACATACATACATAATTATGCATGTGTATTTACATCAGAATGTGCAATGCTGAGCACAAGATGTGCACATACATACGTATGTGCTTAGTTATGTACATACACATATAGACACATTTTTACTAAAAACATTCTTGAAAAACAACATGAATAAAAATACACATGCATAAGTATGTATGAACTTAATTAAAATATTTTACTAGAAAACAATAAAAAGATGTCCACATGTATGTACATATGTACGTATACAATTTACATTGTAGATCAGCATGCATTTTTTTAAACGTGTACACATTCGACGCCAAAGCGGGACAATTGATGAAAAAACACGCACCAACTTACATACATAATTATGCATGTGTATTTACATCAGAATGTGCAATGCTGAGCACAAGATGTGCACATACATACGTATGTGCTTAGTTATGTACATACACATATAGACACATTTTTACTAAAAACATTCTTGAAAACAACATGAATAAAAATACACATGCATAAGTATGTATGAACTTAATTAAAATATTTTACTAGAAAACAATAGAAAGATGTCCACATGTATGTACATATGTACGTATACAATTTACAGTGTAGATCAGCATGCATTTTTTTAAACGTGTACACATTCGACGCCAAAGCGGGACAATTGATGAAAAAACACGCACAAACTTACATACATAATTATGCATGTGTATTTACATCAGAATGTGCAATGCTGAGCACAAGATGTGCACATACATACGTATGTGCTTAGTTATGTACATACACATATAGACACATTTTTACTAAAAACATTCTTGAAAAACAACATGAATAAAAATACACATATGTACATAAGTAAGTATGAACTGGATTAAAATATTTTACTAGAAAACAATAGAAAGATGTCCACATGTATGTACATATGTACGTATACAATTTACATTGTAGATCAGCATGCATTTTTTTTAAACGTTTACACATTCGACGCCAAAGCGGGACAATTGATGGAAAAACATGCACCAACCTACATACATAATTATGCATGTGTATTTACATCAGAATGTGCAATGCTGAGCACAAGATGTGCACATACATACGTATGTGCTTAGTTATGTACATACACATATAGACACATTTTTACTAAAAACATTCTTGAAAAACAACATGAATAAAAATACACATGCATAAGTATGTATGAACTTAATTAAAATATTTTACTAGAAAACAATAGAAAGATGTCCACATGTATGTACATATGTACGTATACAATTTACATTGTAGATCAGCATGCATTTTTTTAAACGTGTACACATTCGACGCCAAAGCGGGACAATTGATGAAAAAACACGCACCAACTTACATACATAATTATGCATGTGTATTTACATCAGAATGTGCAATGCTGAGCACAAGATGTGCACATACATACGTATGTGCTTAGTTATGTACATACACAGATAGACACATTTTTACTAAAAACATTCTTGAAAAACAACATGAATAAAAATACACATATGTACATAAGTAAGTATGAACTGGATTAAAATATTTTACTAGAAAACAATAGAAAGATGTCCACATGTATGTACATATGTACGTATACAATTTACATTGTAGATCAGCATGCATTTTTTTTAAACGTTTACACATTCGACGCCAAAGCGGGACAATTGATGGAAAAACATGCACCAACCTACATACATAATTATGCATATGTATTTACATCAGAATGTGCAATGCTGAGCACAAGATGTGCACATACAGTACGACCTCGGTTAACGCAACCCTCGTTACACGCAACTCCTCGATTATTGCAACACCCAAATTCTTAACATTGTTGACTCTGTTAACGCAACTTTAAAAAAAAAATTACCTTATTTAACGCAACTTCCTAAGGAAAAGTATGTTTTAGTTCGGTTTTACCACTTTTCTTTCGTTCTCTTTTTGTTTTTTTTTACATGCTTGCGAAAATGATAATATGGAGAAATCATTGTACGCGTGGTTTCTAAAACAAAGAGAGCGTAATTTTCCCATTTCTAAAGAAAATGTAAAAAAGTACAGACCCGAATTTCTCAATTTTTTAAAAAATAGGTAAAACAATATGAAATTCTTGCTTTAAACAAAGTCTTATTCGATAAAATTTAATTTTAAAGGTAAGCGAAGGCATCTTTTATTTAAAAAGGTCGCGTGGCCACCAGAAAATTGCACCTCAGTTTTCGCAACCACCTCAGTTTTCGCAACTGGCCAAATTTTAATAGGTTGCGTTAACCGAGGTCGTACTGTACATACGTATGTGCTTAGTTATGTACATACACATATAGACACATTTTTACTAAAAACATTCTTGAAAAACAACATGAATAAAAATACACATATGTACATAAGTATGTATGAACTGAATTAAAATATTTTTCTAGAAAACAATAGAAAGATGTCCACATGTATGTACATATGTACGTACACAATTTACATTGTAGATCAGCATGCATTTTTTTTAAACGTTTACACATTCGACGCCAAAGCGGGACAATTGATGAAAAAACACGCACCAACCTACATACATAATTATCTATGTGTATTTACATCAGAATGTGCAATGCTGAACACAAGATGTGCACATAAGTACATACATATGTACTTAGATTCCTTTTGATTTTGATGAATCTATGTACGCATAAAAACGATCAACAACATACATACATACACATAAACTAAAATTACTTAAAAAGTACATTAATTAATATATATATTCACTGACCACTGCTTTGAATAAGCTCTGCTTCAAACTTTGAGCCATTTATTTTGGCGATACAATTATTATTTTTTTGCGCACTAATATTCCGATTCGGTATAACTATATAGTTACCACATTTAATTAGGGAATATATAGCGAGAAATTTAAATTTAATTTAATACAAATTTGATGCGTTCAGTCATGTTGAGCTTAAGCTTGAAATTTAAATAAATGTGTTGCTGGTATTTTGCCAAGAATGATAGAGAACAAAATGCGACAAGCGTATGTTTTCCCGTTATAATAAGTCATGGGCGTAATTTGCGCGTCAGACTTATATATTTGCACTCACTTTGTTCTACATTGGCACATCTACGGTTTGTGGGGTGCCTAAGTCTGATAATTGCTTCTTGTAGAACTCGACAAAATAAGACGAATATATGATGGATACACTTATCGATAGCTTGCTTGGTTATCGAGATCTAGTTAAAAAATCAAAATAAATTTTGAAAAATTTAATTTTTTATGTTTAACAGATCTCCCCAAAAAAATACTAAACACAATTTATCAATATATCGATATATATCGAGTTATTGATATAAATGTAACAAAATTTTTTTGTTTGATGAAGTTAAATAGATTTCTAAAATAGAAGACAAAAATATTATATAAAATTTATCGATGTATCGCTTAGTTATCGAGATATCAATACTTCAAAATCGAAAAATTAACATATATATGTATGCATGTAGATCATTTTTTTTCTACGAAACTCAATAGACTTGAGTCAAAAAAAATTAAAAACATTATAAGTAATACAGATCATTTAAAATGTCAAAGGCAAAAAATATTTTTTGTTAACAAAAATCGCGCGAGAGCTTATATATACGTATATATGTATGCTAGGTATTATCTGCAAAAATCTTATGGTCAACATTGCACATTCTGATGTAAATACACATACATAATAAGTTGGTGCGTGTTTTTCTATCAAATAAAAAAATGCAAACTTATGTACAATTTAAAACGTAAACGAAGATTAATTGTGCCTCCCTGGTTATTTCCTCAAGCCCTTGTTATGTGTGTGTGTGATTCTTTTCATACCCTGAACCCATGAAATGAGATGAAAGGGTAGTTTTGTGCAAATGTATGTAACAGGATGAAATAAACGCCCCACCTCTATAAAGTATATATGCTCTGTCCATCTGTCCGTCCGTCAGTCTGGATTTATGAACGCGTCAATTGAAGCTTAGTCATATATATACTCAAACAATTATGGCACGCGTTTAGTTTAGGGTTCAGGGTATCTTCTAGTCGATATCTTTCAACTAGAGCCTTCTTACTTGTTTCGTGTGCAAAAGTCCCGTTACTGGTAATGCGCTTAAAAAATACATGCGCTAGACAAGGACAAACATATATATGCGAAAGAGTGCAAATATATAAGTCTGACGCGCAAATTACGCCCATGACTTATTATAACGGGAAAACATGCGCTTGTCGCATTTTGTTCTCTATCATTCTTGGCAAAATACCAGCAACACATTTATTTAAATTTCAAGCTTAAGCTCAACATGACTGAACGCATCAAATTTGTATTAAATTAAATTTAAATTTCTCGCTATATATTCCCTAATTAAATGTGGTAACTATATAGTTATACCGAATCGGAATATTAGTGCGCAAAAAAATAATAATTGTATCGCCAAAATAAATGGCTCAAAGTTTGAAGCAGAGCTTATTCAAAGCAGTGGTCAGTGAATATATATATTAATTAATGTACTTTTTAAGTAATTTTAGTTTATGTGTATGTATGTATGTTGTTGATCGTTTTTATGCGTACATAGATTCATCAAAATCAAAAGGAATCTAAGTACATATGTATGTACATATGTGCACATCTTGTGTTCAGCATTGCACATTCTGATGTAAATACACATAGATAATTATGTATGTAGGTTGGTGCGTGTTTTTTCATCAATTGTCCCGCTTTGGCGTCGAATGTGTAAACGTTTAAAAAAAATGCATGCTGATCTACAATGTAAATTGTATACGTACATACATATTTACATAAATGTGGACATCTTTCTATTGTTTTCTAGTAAAATATTTTAATTCAGTTCATACTTACTTATGTACATATGTGTATTTTTATTCATGTTGTTTTTCAAGAATGTTTTTAGTAAAAATGTGTCTATATGTGTATGTACATAACTAAGCACATACGTATGTATGTGCACATCTTGTGCTCAGCATTGCACATTCTGATGTAAATACACATGCATAATTATGTATGTAAGTTGGTGCGTGTTTTTTCATCAATTGTCCCGCTTTGGCGTCGAATGTGTACACGTTTAAAAAAATGCATGCTGATCTACAATGTAAATTGTATACGTACATATGTACATACATGTGGACATCTTTCTATTGTTTTCTAGTAAAATATTTTAATTAAGTTCATACATACTTATGTACATATGTGTATTTTTATTCATGTTGTTTTTCAAGAATGTTTTTAGTAAAAATGTGTCTATCTGTGTATGTACATAACTAAGCACATACGTATGTATGTGCACATCTTGTGCTCAGCATTGCACATTCTGATGTAAATACACATGCATAATTATGTATGTAAGTTGGTGCGTGTTTTTCATCAATTGTCCCGCTTTGGCGTCGAATGTGTACACGTTTAAAAAATGCATGCTGATCTACAATGTAAATTGTATACGTACATATGTACATACATGTGGACATCTTTCTATTGTTTTCTAGTAAAATATTTTAATTAAGTTCATACATACTTATGCATGTGTATTTTTATTCATGTTGTTTTTCATAATGTTTTTAGTAAAAATGTGTCTATATGTGTATGTACATAACTAAGCACATACGTATGTATGTGCACATCTTGTGCTCAGCATTGCACATTCTGATGTAAATACACATGCATAATTATGTATGTAAGTTGGTGCGTGTTTTTTCATCAATTGTCCCGCTTTGGCGTCGAATGTGTACACGTTTAAAAAAATGCATGCTGATCTACAATGTAAATTGTATACGTACATATGTACATACATGTGGACATCTTTCTATTGTTTTCTAGTAAAATATTTTAATTAAGTTCATACATACTTATGTACATATGTGTATTTTTATTCATGTTGTTTTTCAAGAATGTTTTTAGTAAAAATGTGTCTATATGTGTATGTACATAACTAAGCACATACGTATGTATGTGCACATCTTGTGCTCAGCATTGCACATTCTGATGTAATACACATGCATAATTATGTATGTAAGTTGGTGCGTGTTTTTTCATCAATTGTCCCGCTTTGGCGTCGAATGTGTACACGTTTAAAAAAATGCATGCTGATCTACAATGTAAATTGTATACGTACATATGTACATACATGTGGACATCTTTCTATTGTTTTCTAGTAAAATATTTTAATTAAGTTCATACATACTTATGCATGTGTATTTTTATTCATGTTGTTTTTCAATAATGTTTTTAGTAAAAATGTGTCTATATGTGTATGTACATAACTAAGCACATACGTATGTATGTGCACATCTTGTGCTCAGCATTGCACATTCTGATGTAATACACATGCATAATTATGTATGTAAGTTGGTGCGTGTTTTTTCATCAATTGTCCCGCTTTGGCGTCGAATGTGTACACGTTTAAAAAAATGCATGCTGATCTACAATGTAAATTGTATACGTACATATGTACATACCTGTGGACAACTTTCTATTGTTTTCTAGTAAAATATTTTAATTAAGTTCATACATACTTATGCATGTGTATTTTTATTCATGTTGTTTTTCAAGAATGTTTTTAGTAAAAATGTGTCTATATGTGTATGTACATAACTAAGCACACACGTATGTATGTGCACATCTTGTGCTCAGCATTGCACATTCTGATGTAAATACACATGCATAATTATGTATGTAGGTTGGTGCATGTTTTTCCATCAATTGTCCCGCTTTGGCGTCGAATGTGTACACGTTTAAAAAAATGCATGCTGATCTACAATGTAAATTGTATACGTACATACATATGTACATACATGTGGACATCTTCCTATTGTTTTCTAGTAAAATATTTTAATCCAGTTCATACATACTTATGTACATATGTGTATTTTTATTCATGTTGTTCTTATACCCTTAACCCATAAAATGGGTAAATAAGGGTATAATGGTTTTGTGCAAAAGTATGTAACAGGCAGAAGGAAGCATCTCCGACCCTATAAAGTATATATATTCTTGATCAGCATCAACAGCCGAGACGATATGGCCATGTCCGTCTGTCTGTCCGTCTGTATGAACGCTTGGAACTCAGAGACTACAAGAGCTAGAGACTTCAGATTTTGTATTTAAGTTCTCCTATACCATGAGCAGAACAAGTTTGCTTCAAATTATCGATAACTATTCTGGTTTCCGATATACACATAATATCGCTAACAATAAAATATCGAATTTGGAAAATCTAAAAATGAGGGTTGAAGTAATGGATAATGATAGAATTTTTCTGAAAGTTTCGTCCAAATCGGTTTAGAAATACCGGAGATATTGAACTTAATCGATGGAAGCTAAGCCAGTATACCAAAGTCTTATATAAATTAAACTAGTAAGTGGCCCGCTTACTTCGCTGCGCGGATAGATTATATAAATTTTAGCAATAGAATATAGAAATAAATTAGAAAATATTTAACAACAAATAAAAGCAAAGTATTTAATATTCTCTTTTCCACGCCACCATTGAGGTAGAGAATCAGGTGCGTAATTTTTTATTGTGGTTTCCCCAGTAGGCCTTATCCACTTGTTGAATTTAATTTGCAATTATTAACAACTGTTAAGAGCTTCTTTATAAACGATATTGGTTGTTTTTCCGTCAGGTGCTAATACAAATAAACTTTTTGGTGAACTGACTCTTGAGCAGGCTAGAAAAACAATCGTGTCTTAAGTCTAGTCCGGCTAATTTAAGAGTTTGTCCCTGTGATTTATTAATTGTTAAGGCAAAGCAAACTTTTAAAGGAAATTGCAATCTTTTAATTTGAATTGGCAATTCAGAATCAGAAGGTATTAATGGAATTCTCGGTATAAAAACCGTTTCCCCTATACCATTGCCAATAAAGATTATTGCTTCGACAACATTCTTATGAAGGACTTTAACTTGCAATCTTGTACCATTGCATAGTTTTGGCGGATTCAAGTTGCGGATCAACATTACAGGTGAACCAATCTTTAAAGTTAATTTATTATGTGGCAGGCCAGCCGGATTTAATGAATTAAGAAACTCGACGGGGTAATGAACTGCATCTTCGACTTCAGTCACAGAATCAATAGAGTTATATGTAATTTCTTCACTTTGAAATGATTTTAATAAAAACTCGTTTATTTCCAATGCATTGTCATTTCTCGCAGTCAAAATAGCACGTTCTGAAAACCATTCGAGTGATTTTTCAGAGATATTTGTAATATCCGGAAATATTTTTAGAGTTAGCTCTTCAATACTTTTCACAACCTAACACAAAGTTGATGGTAAAGTTATTTTGCCATCATGAGCTGGAAATAATCCATTTCCTATTTTGAGAAGCATTTCTGCAAATTCACCAGCTATGCTATCACCTTTTAAGTGCACTCGCATATTTTTCGTTAATGCAAGTTTCTGAATTTTGGGCCACAAAATTGAAGACTTTAAGCACGCATTTATTTCATCTGCTCTTGTTCCCCTGGGGATCACTGGAAGAGTTTGTCGAAAATCACCAGCTAAGAGAACAGTTATGCCACCCATGAAGTATTCACTATCTCGAATGTCTTTCAAAAATCGATCTACAGCTTCAAAAGCACCTTTATGAGCCATAGTACACTCATCCCAAACAATAAGCTTGCAATCTCTGAGCACAGCAGCAATATTAGATTGCTTTGAAATTGAGCATTGTGGTGTTTCTAAATGAATCAAATTAAATGGAATCTTAAGTGTAGAATGCGCTGTGCGACCACCATTTAGTAAAGTGGCTGCAATACCGGAAGAGGCAACGGCCAATGCAATGTTTTTACTTTGCCGTACCTTTGCCAGTAATAAATTTAAAAGATACGTTTTACCTGTTCCACCAGGTGCATCTAAAAAATAGATTTCTCCTTTTTCTGCTTCAACGCTATTTAGTATCTTTTCGTATACTTGTTTTTGCTCAGCAGTGAGGAGTAGCTCATTATTAACAAAAAAATTATCGCAATTATCGTAATTTGTTTCTCTATTATATTCAATATTTTGAACAATTTCCTCGGTTCTGATTGGTAATGGAAGTCCATAATAAGTCAAGTTTTGACCACCAATAGACAGAACTATATCTTCAATGTAAATAAGACATTTATTTAAACATTATTCACAATACTTTCATCAATATATCTGTCTTGTGAAAAATTATAGGCTTTTAAAATATCTTCTGAGAAACTGTCTTTATAAGTATTCCAAAGTTTAAGAGCATCTGAAATTTGACAAAATACTAACATTATTGCAAAAAGTTCTCTAAGTTTTGTAGGATTTTTACATATGACAGCTTCGGCTATAGTTGAATCCCAGTGCTTATCATCTTCTAGTAATCCTAGAGCTTTACACGCCAATTGAAATGATGAGTATGCTACACCATTAACGGTTTTTAAACTTAAAAATGAAGTTGGGCCCCTTACAAAATGTAATAAAAGTCTTAAATAAAACATTCAGTATTATTGGGATGAATAGTGTAAACTCTTCCCAAAGCTGAATCTCTTTTAACTCCAGGAAAATTTGGCACATCATGCCCTCGTTTTCTTCTTTGAAATTCTTTATTGTTCCATGTAAAATACGATGGAACTTCACAATATAGAAGCGTTCTTGCAAACTCATCACGTGTGCAGAGCTCAAAGAAGGCTAGTAAAGTGGTTTTGGGTGTAGTGCTTAATCTGTCAAGTAATTGTTGCGGATTATTGGGGTTAAAATATATCCGTTGACCATTTTCTAAATGAACAGCTAAGTGAGTAATAGCCGGATAACGTTCATGTATGGGAAATGCAAGGATTCTCCATACTGCTTCTGAGCTACTTATATACCGGCCACTTTCGTACATATTAATTTCATTGCGTTGGTCTTCAAGAGTAAATGATGCTTGATCACTGCCCTTGTTAACATATTTACAGATGTATTTAATAGACTTTACAGAACTACAATACTCAACATTTATATGAGCTTCAAATGTTCTCAATAGTACACAATTGTAAGGCACAACCCAACGATTATCTATGCAATTACCATTTATATTAATTGCATTACCACCATCTTCTATCGCTCTTCTACGATATAGAGGGTAACTATCTTTTCCAGTCACAGTTTCTTTAAGAAATTGTCGAGGAAACCTTTTGGTACATTTTCCATCTCTCATGCATGGCGACTTATTGTTAAATGCACCGCAAGGACCATGAATCATATTTGATTTAACAATGTTAAATAACAATGGATCCTCATCTGCGTTTGGTATTTCGGCACAAATAATCTTATCGATTTTATCAGGTCTTATTTTATTTTCTAACCAAAGTAGAATATGTATATGTGGTAAGCCCCGCTTTTGCCATTCCACAGAGTACATGAAACATTGAACGCTTCCAAACAAAGAACCTTTTGTCAATAGGGACATTAAAGCTTTAACTTTTACATGAAAAACTCGAGCTATAATATCGTGACGATCATGCGGTTTTTGACCCGGTAATAAAACACTTTTGATGTCATTCCATTGTGGATTGCATGTGAATGTTATAAAAAGATCTGGTCGCCCATAATGGCGAACATATGTCATAGCATCTTGAGTCTTTTCATGCATATATCGTGCAGAGCTTGTAAAAGAAGAAGGTAAAATTACCATCTGACCAAGTTGAGCTGCGACAACATCTTGTTGGCCTATTGCATCTTGTAGATGTATATAGCTATCTGCTCTGAGTTTCGCTTGATTGTAGCGAATATAATTTAACCTTTCTGTTTCAATTTTAGCATACATATCAACCAAAAACTGACTAAAAAGGGAACGACAATAAATTAAATGATTTATCTCAGATTGACGAATCATTATTTTATAGCTGTAAAAGCTTAACGCAGATATCGTTTTTTTTTTGTTCCTCCTTTTTTAATAATGGATTCCATTGTGGTATATCCACTGAATAGCCATCTTCGCCGTACGGAAATAGCAAAGGGTACTGTAAGGCATCGTATGATCGATGCACCTCACTTATACGATGTAATTTATTATTATGGCTTTCAATAATAATATCGCGCTTTTCAAATTGCTGACCAACAATAACTAAAGCTGCTTCGCTTGATTGAGGTGCATTGTAAAGCCCTTTGTGAGCACCAGCGGGTGTTCGATCAGCATGTATAATCAATTTATAGTCTTTAGTACTTGTTGGTATATTATTAAGAGCCATTTTTAGATCTTTTAAAAAACGATTATTATGATGAAACATACATTGAAGATCCTTTACTACGCTACAATCAACATTTGATATATTTTTGCAACATAGTTGAGCTTCCTTTTCATCATCACCAACAAAATAAATTTGAAAAAACTTCATTTCTTCATTTGGCAAAGGTCGGACACTACCAATTAAGTTACAATTAAAGGTTGACCAACTTTCATTTATAATTTTTGTACTACCAAAAGAAGTCATTTGAAAGCAGCTGTTATACTTTCTTATACGATCAATGAAATGATCATGCTTTGGATGTCCACCAATTATTAAGCTTTTAAGTGGATCAGGCAAACTTTCATTTTGTGAAAGTTTAACTCTTCCTGCCTTGCAACAGATACCCAAAGGCTCATTTTTCCATTTTAAAGCATTACAATGTTTGCATATCAAATTCATACTACCAAGTTGAGTAATTTTATCTGACTTGTAAGCTATTTCAAAATCATAGTTTAAGCCAGACATGGCTTTAACACTCCATGCACGCAAACGTCTTTCTTGACGTGCATGAGGTCTATTAGCCTGATGTCTTCTCACTACAACTCTATGAGCTTCAGTATTAATAGTCTGATCTCTTCTCACTATAACTTTAATAACATCAGGATTATTAACACGATATCTTTTTGATGCTTCTATGCGCTTACCCCTATTAATATCACGATTTTTTTCAAAACTGTGTGTTTTAACCTTTTTTTTTGTTTTGTCGGTAAATCGACTACGTCTTTTAACAGGCGTTTTAACATTTTCAGTTATACATTCACTTGACGTATCGGTATCTTGAGTTAATACTTCCTCTAAAGGAATATAAACATCAAAATGTCCATTCATTAATTCGCCGGTAAAACGCAAATTTTTCACAGGATGCATATCATTTCCTAATGATAGATATAAGTTTCCATTTAGAAAAACTTGAAAATTTACAGCATAAATTTCTGCTGCTGCTTGAAGCTCACATGCAGTACCATAAGTATATGAATTTGACATAGTGCACTCATATTGTTCAGAAGAGCTATAACACTCTCCATTTATGTTCATGCTGAAGCAAGCAAAAGTTTCCCAGTTGGTAACGACATGGGTTACAATATGTTGGCGTATGGTGCCATGGAAGCCTTGCCTACCATATAAAAGGTAGGAAATAAATCTAAAAAGGCAGGCTCCATCACCAAATATGCGAACAACTGAATGCGGCACCAAAACACCACTTATATCTAAAGTTTCAATAGACATCTTTTAATTTGGCTGTGAGACAATTGACTTCACTGTAAAACGATTGTTACAACGTTACAGTGTCTATAGGTAAGTATAAATTCAATAAAATTGAATATGCCAACTTATATTATTTTAATAGAATATTCAGACTGCTTAGTTTTATTTGATTTTTAAATGCACTAAAGCAGCGTCTTTATAACTATTATATAATATGCAAAATAGAAGACAACTATATATAATGTTGCTTCAATTATTAAGTCTAAAATCGACTTATTATTTTTGTTTAAAAAAAAAAAAACAACAAAACAAATTAACAACTTAATTTTAAGTAAGTATTATAAATAAATAAATACTTCAAAAAAAGTCAAAAATTGACTTCACTGAACAACGTTACAGCGTCTATACAAAGTATAAAATTCAATAAAATTGAATATGCCAACTTATATTATTTTAATAGAATATTCAGACTGCTTAGTTTTATTTGATTTTTAAATGCACTAAAGCAGCGTCTATATAACTATTATATAATATGCAAAATAGAAGACAACTATATATAATGTTGCTTCAATTATTAAGTCGAAAATCAACTTAATTTTCTTGTGTGCAAAAAACAACTAAAGAAATTAAAATACGTTGATTGTTATTTAAATATTTAAAAAATAGCAATTAAATTTTTGTTTAACTTATCATAAAATACGTATTTTAAATTAACTTATATATATATACGTATTTTAAAGGAATGTTTATATATATATATAGATATAGATATACGAAAATCAGAATATTGAAAAACTCAATGATCCAAAAAGTAACTTTCGATGTTATTATTATCCTTAATATAAACAATATTATTATTAAAAAACTCACTGAAACGAAAATGAACTTTCTTTGTTCACATTAAATATGAACTAAAATGCATAACCAATTCTCTTACCATCGTATGTAAAACATAATGTTGGAAGAGCATTACAGTTATTCATCTACGCAACAGACACCGAGCTCTAACATACAACGCTTGCACTTAAGAGCTAGGTATAGTTGGTGCAAATTAGGCAATGCCATTCCATTAACTGCAGCCTCTTAGTTATGGCAAGCTTAGCTTAGTGAGTGCGGAGGAGATAGAGATATTAAGATTTATGTTTGACATGCAGAGCGCGCGCATAAACAAAAGAGCGTAAATAACAACAAAGACGCATGATTGCATTCAAATTATTTTATATGTAGCGGCAGTCATAAGAGCGACGCACGCGCTGATCAAGCTTTAAGCCGCTCTTTGTGATGCAGACATGCATCAGCTGAGCATGCTGCTTGCAGTGAGTACCATTAACAGTTATATTTCTTCTTCTTTGTTCTTCTCTCTGTTATCTTACTGTGGCTACAAAATATTAGAAAGCAATCGATGCGTAAAATATAAAATTTTTTTATACCCTAAACCATGAAATGGGTATATTTGTTTTGTGTAAAAGTGTGTAACAGGCAAAAAGAAGCATCTCCAACCCCATATATAAAGTATATATACTCTTGATCAGCATAAACAGCCGAGTCGATATAGCCATGACCGTATGTCCTTCTGTCAGTCTGTCCGTCCGTCCGTCCGTATGTATAAACGCGTCAATCTCAAAGACTAAATATGCTAGAAACTTCCAATTTGGATCATAACTTCTCCTAATCCACAGGCAGATCAAGTTTATTTCAAACTATCGATAACTATTCTCGTTTCCGATATACATATGGAATCGATTACGAAAAAATCGCGAATTTAGAAAATTAAAAAATAGGAGTTGAAACTATGGATAACTTTATAACTTCCATGAAAATTTGATCCAAATCGGTTAAGAAACACTGGAGATATTTTAAATTAAAGTTAAAGTCAAGAAAAACTCACTTCTGCAAGTCATTCAATACACGGGTTCAGGGTATCTTTTAGTCGGGATTTCTCGACTAAAACCTTCTTACTTGTTTTCAGATTCGCTCGCGCATCGCTCTTCATGTTCGGCGCTAGATGACAAATTATTTTTAAATCGCGCCTTCGTTGTTGGCTATTTCGGCTAATTCTCTTATCTAAGCGCGCGCTCTGCAAGTCAAACAAAGAGCGTAGTATCGCTACCTTCTTCACACGCACTGAATCAATGCAAAACATATCTAAGAGGCTGCAGTTAAGTGAATTGTATATTGCCTTTAGCTTTAATTTAGTGTGTGTGCGGAGGAGCTAGGGTTATTAAACTTTATGATTGACATGCAAAGCGCGCACATAAAATAGAGAGTGAACGTAAATGAGCAACAACAAAGGCGCATGATCGGAGCGAGATTTCAAATTATCTGATTATCATAAGAGCAACACACGCGCTTATGTGAACGCCCTTTGCTTATTCAAAATTGTATATCAATAATATATCAATAAATGTTAGTGTGTTACGTTTTGTCTAAGTTATATAAGCAGCAAGTAGGCGAATCCACCCCCAAAGCATATTCTGGTGTGGGAAATTTTTCTAGACGCACCAAGTTTTGTTATGTTGTTGTTGTTTTTTTAAAATCAATGACACCAACAAAAAGTAGCAGTGCGGGCCCAACAACAACACTGACAACAACAACAAACGCTACTTGAGTCGTAAATCAATTGTCAAAGGCACACAAATTTGAAAAAAAAAAATGTGCACTGTGCGAAGTAGTACATGTACATAAAATTATGAAAATTATTTTCAAGCGCATTGTTCACTTAATTGTGTATGCACTTATTCATTAAGAAACGGAAATCCGTTTCTTTTTTGCAAGTGTAAGAACCTTTTTTTATGACTTTGCTTGTGCGACGCGAAGTTGTCACTGCGCATTTGTTTTGTTTTTGTATTCTCGCTCGCGATCAAACCCTCAGCTTGTGCGACAATCAGGTGACAGTAGTGGAATGGGTAATTGTTGTAATTGTAATTTGATTTTTAAAATGGGTAAAAAGTGCTCCAAATCGTATGGGAGGTACTTGAAGGAGTTGTCCAAATAAAAATTCCCTTCTTAGTGCTCACCTCCTACCTGCATGGAAAATTGTGTGAAAATTTCAGCCTTCTGGCTCTTTTCAATTAGGCTATGGCTCTTCCATTATCATCGGGACAAACTCTTTTATATATATGTATAGAGAAAGAAAAAAAAAAGAATATGTAAATACACCAACAGCAACAATAACATCTACAGCGCGCGTCAAAGGCAGACAAAACGGCGTATCTAAAGCAGCAGCGTCGCCTTTTAAGCGGCGGCGTCGTCGGCATCATCAAAACATAACATACATAAGTACGTATTTATGTGTGCGCGCCTTGATTGTACTAAATTCATATCAAAGGTAGTTAAAAGTATTTACACTACACTTAAAGTTAAATCTACTCATTGCTTAAATTTACTTTATGGAAAGTATGGTATCGATGGAAAGGTCATTAAATTTCCGTTTGAAAGATTTCAATTTTAGTAAAAGTCTACTTTTGAAACTTTTCTCCCTGGGCTTAAACAAAAAATGTTTTGATATAAAAATTACTTCAAACAATTCTAATAATGATTTAATAAAAATTTCAAAAATCTATTCGCATGTATTTTTTATGATTTTTTGAAGCAACAGCTCTATCAGCCGCAGCTACACCAGCAGCAGCAGTTTCAGCCACACCAGTGGCAGCATCAGCGTCAGCCACAGCAACAACAAAAGCATTTAAAACTGCGCCAGCAACAAAACATTAAACCGCTGCACAGTTAAATTGTTAAATAAATAAAAGAAGAAATTTTATTATGAAAAAAACAAAAACAAAATGAATTGCGAAATAAAACTAAATTCGAAGCAATGAAATTAGAAATAAAAATGATGCAAAGAAAGTTGCAAAATCTGCAATATGAGTTGCAATTGCTAAAATTTTAGAACATTAGTACAAAAAATACTTTACATACAGTAACAAAATGCAATTGTCGTTCCACAAACGATAATAGCATCTTTGTCTTTAAGAAAACCTACATTCTGAAAGTAAACGTATAATGATTTAAAGTAAAAAGGCGGCAGTTTAGTTAATTTTTTTATTTTTTAATTTTTAATTTTCTTCTATGTTCATTTTTTGTAACTCACTACGCAAGTTTTTTATTTCATTTTTATGTTGATTACTTAATTCTATTTTTAAAGCTATTAATTTTTTTTCGTATTGTTTTTCTATTTTTTTCTGTTTTTTAATAATAAATTGTAATTTTTTGTTTATTTTTGTTATTTGGCTGTTCAGATTATTCAGCTTCGCCTTCTTAAAATTTTTTTTATTTTGCTGCCGCTGGTGTGGCTGAAGCTGCTGTTGCGGCTGAAGCTGCTGCTGGTGCTGCGGCTGAAGCTGCTGCGGGTGCTGCGGCTGAAGCTGCTGCGGGTGCTGCGGCTGAAGCTGCTGCTGGTGCTGCGGCTGAAGCTGCTGCGGGTGCTGCGGCTGAAGCTGCTGCTGAAACATCAGCGGCTGAAACTGCAGCGGCTGAAACTGCTGCTGTTGAGGACTCTGTTGCGGCAGCTGCTGATACAGCTGATGAAACTGAGGCTGCATATAAAACTGTGGCAGGGCCACAGAAGGCAAACTACCCCAATAATTTTTTGCGTCCATTCTGGTTTGTATCACGTTTAGAAATGAAATGAAGTAATACGCAAATGGCACACTAAGTTAAAAATTGTTAAATTCCCTGAGAGTGAAAGAGTTACAGTTATTAATGTGAATTGATCTCATCTACAAAACAATATCACATTTTCATGCTCTTAAGCCAATCGCATTCCTCTTAGTCCTCCCTTGTTGTTTCAAATTCGTGTGTGCATACAACGGCTTATAATAAGCCTGAAGCGATAAACAAAAACAGCAACAACAAATCTTTTGCATTCACAGTTATATTTATACCCTGAAATGGGTAAAAAAGGGTATGATTGTTTTGTGCAAAAGTATGTGACAGGCAAAAAGAAGCATCTCCAACCCCATATAAAATATATATATTCTTGATCAGCATCAACAGCCGATTCGATACAGCCATGTGCGTCTGTCCTTCTGTCCGTCTGTCCATCCGTCCGTCCATATGTATGCTAGAGACTTCAAATGTGGAACATAACTACTTTCAAACTATCGGTAACTATTCTGATTTCCGATATACATATGGAATCGATATTGAAAAAATCTCGAATTAAGAAAATTAAAAAATAGGAGTTGAAACTATGGATAACTTTATAACTTCCATGAAAATTTGATCCAAATCGGTTAAGAAACACTGGAGATATTTTAAATTAAGTTAAAGTCAAGAAAAACTCACTTCTGCAAGTCATTCAATACACGGGTTCAGGGTATCTTTTAGTCGGGATTTCTCGACTAAAACCTTCTTACTTGTTTTCAGATTCGCTCGCGCATCGCTCTTCATGTTCGGCGCTAGATGACAAATTATTTTTAAATCGCGCCTTCGTTGTTGGCTATTTCGGCTAATTCTCTTATGTATGCGCGCGCTCTGCAAGTCAAACAAAGAGCGTAGTATCGCTACCTTCTTCACACGCACTGAATCAATGCAAAACATATCTAAGAGGCTGCAGTTAAGTGAATTGTATATTGCCTTTAGCTTTAATTTAGTGTGTGTGCGGAGGAGCTAGGGTTATTAAACTTTATGATTGACATGCAAAGCGCGCACATAAAATAGAGAGTGAACGTAAATGAGCAACAACAAAGGCGCATGATCGGAGCGAGATTTCAAATTATCTGATTATCATAAGAGCAACACACGCGCTTATGTGAACGCCCTTTGCTTATTCAAAATTGTATATCAATAATATATCAATAAATGTTAGTGTGTTACGTTTTGTCTAAGTTATATAAGCAGCAAGTAGACGAATCCACCCCCAAAACATATTCTGGTGTGGGAAATTTTTCTAGACGCACCAAGTTTTGTTATGTTGTTGTTGTTTTTTTAAAATCAATGACACCAACAAAAAGTAGCAGTGCGGGCCCAACAACAAAACTGACAACAACAACAAACGCTTCTTGCAAGTATACGAACCTTTTTTTTATGACACTTTGCTTGCGGCACTCAAAGGCGTCATTGCCCATTGTTTTGTTTTTGTATTCTCGCTCGCGATCGAGCTCTCAGCTTGTGGGACAATCAGGCGACAGTAGTGGAATCAGTAATTGTTGTAATTATTTTATTATCTTAAGAGCAACACGTGCACTTATGTGAACGCCCTGTGCTTGTTCGCAATTGCATATCAATAACATATTAATAATGTTAGTTAGTTTTGTCTAAGTTATATAAGCAGCAAGTAGGCGAATCCACCCCCAAAGCATATTCTGGTGTGGGAAATTTTTCTAGACGCACCAAGTTTTGTTATGTTGCTCTTGTTTTTTTTTAAATCAATGACACCAACAAAAAGTAGCAGTGCGGGCCCAACAACAACACTGACAACAACAACAAACGCTACTTGAGTCGTAAATCAATTGTCAAAAGCACACAAATTTGAAAAAAAAAAAAATGTGCACTGTGCGAAGTGATACATGTACATAAAATTATGAAAATTATTTTCAAGCGCATTGTTCTCTTAATTGTGTATGCTCTTATTCATTAAGAAGCGGAAATCCGTTTCTTTTTTGCAAGTGCTGAACCTTTTTTTATGACTTTGCTTGTGCGACGCGAAGGCGTCACTGCGCATTTGTTTTGTTTTTGTATTCTCGCTCGCGATCAAACCCTCAGCTTGTGCGACAGTCAGGCGACAGTAGTAGAATGGGTACTTGTTGTAATTGTAATTTGTTTTTTTAAAATGGGTAAAAAGTGCTCCAAATCGTATGGGAGGTACTTGAAGGAGTTGTCCAAATGAAAATTCCCTTCTTAGTGCTCACTTACTACCTGCATGGAAAATTGTGTGAAAATTTCAGCCTTCTAACTCTTTTCGTTTAGGCTGTGGCTCGTCCATTCTAGTCAGGACAAACTCTTTTATATATATAGAGATAACGGAAGAGAATATCTGTCAAATGAAATGCGTGAGTATTGTGTTGAGAAAGGCATCACTTACCACTTGACTGTCCCACATACTCCGCAATTAAATGGAGTTTCTGAACGAATGATTCGTTCAATAACTGAAAAAGCCAGGGCCATGGTTAGCGGCGCTAAGATTAATAAAAGTTTTTGGGGAGAAGCTGTTTTGACAGCAACATTTCTAACTAATAGAACTCCAAGTACAGCGCTAAAGGAAAAGAAAACTCCATATGAAATGTGGCATGATAGGAAACCAATTTAAAGTATTTGAAAGTATTTTGGGCAACAGTATATGTGCATAATAAGCTTAGAAAAAGGAAATTGGACGAAAAGTCAATAAAGGGTATTCTTGTTGGCTATATGCCAAACGGATATAAGTTATGGGAAGCTGAAAGTATGGAACAGGTAGAAAGCTTCCAGAATGAAAGTATGGATGTTCTACAGTATTATCCGAATACAGAGTCGGAAATAATGAGTCAATTTCCAGAATGAGAGTATGGAAAGAAATTCTGATACATTCGTATTAGACAAACAGCCTAGTACAACAACAAATGACAATGCTGATTCAACACTTGACTCAGTTAATGAAGAGTTACCAACTTCTCAAATAATTTCAGATGAAATTGAAATAAGACGAAGTGAAAGGTTGAAGAATAAGCCACAGGTTCCCTATCGATTAATTGACCGTTTCTTATTAAATGCACATATTTGTTTTAGTGACATTCCCAAGTCTTATGATGAAATTAGAAATCGGAGTGACAAAAATTGCTAGGAAAAAGCTATAAAGGAAGAACTTGATTCTCATTTATATAATGAAACATGGTCAATTGTGCAACGACCACAAGGGAAGAATATAGTTGATTGTAGATGGGTTTTTACTATAAAAACTGATGCATCTAACAACCCAGCAAAATACAAAGCTAGACTTGTTGTTCGCGGCTTCACTCAAGAATATCTAGTAGATTACGATGAGACTTTTGCTCCAGTTGCTAGAATATCAAGCTTTCGATTCATTCTCTCCTTAGCAAACCAATTTGATCTTAACGTTCACCACATGGATGTGAAACCTGCATTCTTAAATGGTACGCTTAAAGAGGAAATCTACATGATTGTTCCTCAAGGCATATCACTTGGAAGTGATAAAGTTTGTAAATTAAACAAAGCATTTTACGGATTGAAACAAGCGGCAAGATGTTGGTTTGAAGTTTTTGAAAAAGCTTTAAAAGATGCTGGTTTTGTTAATTCAGCTTTAGATCGTTGCATCTACATTCGTGATTATGGGAATATTCTCAAAAATATTTATGTTCTTTTGTATGTAGATGATTTAGTAATAGCAACAGAGAGCATGGAGAAGTTGTCAAATTTTAAATCTTATTTAATGAAAAAATTTAGAATGACAGATTTATTAGAAATAAAATATTTCATTGACACTAAAATAGAAAGACATGAAAATGTATTTGAATTAAGTCAATCTGCCTATATTGACAATGTATTAAAGAAATTCAATATGGATGAATGCCATCCAGTTAGTACACCACTTCCAAGCAAGTTAAACTATGAGGCTTTGAACTCTGATGACAATTATGACGCCCAGTGTAGAAATTTAATCGGTTGCCTAATGTACATTATGTTATGTACACGCCCTGATTTAAGTACTGCAGTTAGTATTTTAAGCAGATATACTAACAAAAACAATAAGGAATTATGGCAATGCCTTAAACGAGTATTAAGGTATTTGAAAGGCACAGTTGATCTTCAGCTTACGTTCGTAAAAAATTTAAGTCACGAAAACAATGTTGTCGGATATGGTGATTCCGATTGGGCAGGAAACGAAACTGATAGAAAAAGCACTACTGGTTATTTATTTAAAATGTTTGATTCTTGTTTAATTTCCTGGAATACTAAAAAAACAGAGTTCAGTTGCAGCTTCTTCTACAGAAGCGGAGTATATGGCTTTATTCGAAGCAGTTGGAGAGGCAATGTGGTTAAAGTCATTAGCAACAAGCATTAAATTTGATCTAACTGAACCAATAAAAATCAAGGGTGCATTAGTATAGCCAAACATCCAACTTGCCATAAACGATCAAAGCACATTGATATAAAATACCATTTTTCCCGAGAACAAATCAAACGAAAATTAATTATTGTTGACATGGGCGTAGCCAGGTAGGGGCAGGGGGGGCGCTTGCCCCCCCCTAAATTTCACTTTAAATTTTTTTAAATCTGTATTTTAGTTCATTTCATGATATCGCATAAATTTTAAAGCTATGTAAATTTAGTAAAAGGCCATATCGATAGTCCCAACGATAGATGTGCGGCCGATAGCTGATTATATTATATATTTTTGGATCATTTTTTTTTCGATATAGCTAAAGTCGCAATACAGCTGATTCCATTGTGAATAGTATTGTTCACTTGCTCTTTTTTTTAATGAGTCAACACGCTCACATTGCTCACTTGTTCACCCGAGTTGCTCAGAACAGCTGTTGTTTTTTTTTTTGCTTTAAAACGGCCATTATTCTCACTCATTTTAGGTCATGTCAAAATCAATGTAAATTACTAGATTTTATGTAAACAAAATATAACATAAGAAAACCAAATTAAATAATAATCTGTTGCGCTAAAAATATATAATGTTATTTTATTTTGAACGTTTCGTATTGGCGCAAGAACAAAATTAAAGAAAAAGAACCATAACATAACATAACATTCAACTCTTTTTTGCTCACTCACTCATAAATGACCCAACACTAAATGTGAAAGAGTTGGCGCCAAATTATGCTAATTTTCTGTATTGCGGATTAGTACAATCCAAAGTGCTTTTAAAAGAAAAAATGGCAAAAAGAATCACAGATTTTTTTGGCTCAGTGGCAAAAAAGAATAAAAATATACAACCGGAGGCAACGCCGTCAGAATTATTAATTGAAGCGATTCCTGATAATGTACCTACAAACGATTTGGGTAACTTTGTAGGCCGTTCCTTTTCAATGACGCGTAATCAGAAAATCGAAATTATTAAGAGATGCTGGGTTCCTTCAGAAAACTTTGATTTTCCTGAAAACCCTGGTGAGCGTGTATTTAAGCGAAGTTGGCTGGAGACATATTCCCCCTGGTTGGCATACTCCAAAAAGTTGAACGGTGCATTGTGCATTTATTGTGTGCTGTTTCCGCCACTGTCTCCACAAGGAGTGTTGGGATCGTTCGTAATAACGCCGTTTATTAAAAACAAACATTTTCATGATCGCTGTAAAAATCACGCAGCGGGGCGATATCATAAGGAAGCTGTAGTCGCTTCAAATTCACTACTTGTTGATGCACCAATTGATGTCGCAGTACTTTCCGGCCACAAACGACAAATTGAAGAGAACCGAATGATAGTGGCATCTATTTTAGAATCAATAATTTTTTGCGGCACCCACGATATGGCCCTAAGGGGCAAGGACCTGGATGGAGGTATTTAAACTTTTTCTTAGAGCTATGTTATAAAAGCTAAATTTTTGTGGATTGCAGGTATTTTAATGGATTTGATAAATCTTAAGATCGATACAGGAGATAATGTCATGAAACAGCATTTCAAAGACTGCGGAAAAAATTCTAAATATACATCGCCGCAAATTCAAAATGAATTGATTAGGATTTGTGGAATTGTAGTGTGCGACAACATAATTGCAATCGCCAAAAAAGCAGTGAGTTATAGCATACTTGCAGACGAGAGCGCAGATATTGCTGGGAAGGAGCAGTTATCCATTGGTATCAGATTTTGTGATGATAGTATGTGTGTTCGTGAAGAGTTTCTCGGATTCATCGAGATACAAGCAATGGACGCAAAATCGATTGCTCTGGCAATTGATACTTATTTTCAAAATCTAGGACTTGATTCTAAGAAATGCGTTGGTCAGGGCTATGACGGAGCTTTATCAATGTCCGGAAAGGACGGCGGCGTGCAAGCGATTTTAAGGGAAAAGTACGAAAAAGCACTTTATGTCCATTGTGCAAGCCATCGCTTAAATTTGGTGGTGAATGACCTAAATAAAGTTCTAGAAATTAAAATGCTGTAGCAACTATTAAGAGCATAATTAACTTTTTTAGAGACTCACCAATGCGTCGACAGAATGCACCAAAAATACCGCTCTTAAGCGAAACACGGTGGTCACAAAAGTATAAAAGCATTAGCATTTTTAAAACTAATTTTAAGGAAATTATCGAATCAATGGAAAAGTTATCAGTAGAAGGAAACTCGAAAACAAGGCCAATGGCTTTCCAACTCTTCTCGGCCGCTTTAAACCCGACATTTATCATGGCTGTGTTTTTGATTGCCAAGTACTCTGCATTATTAGAGCCCGTCGTCAATGCCTTACAGGCTTCAAGCCTAAACATTTTACAATGTGCTGAGCATGTACAAAACATAATTCATGTTGTCGAAGAACAACGAAAAGACATTGATGTTTGGATTGGAGAACTATTTGGTGAAGCAGTTATATTAGCTGAATATTTCGATGTCGAAATTAAGGTCCCGAGGATTTGTCAACGACAAACTTTGCGCTCAAATCCACCTTCAGCCACTGCCATTGAATATTTTAAGAAATCTCTCGTAATTCCATACCTGGACTCACTCATAAGTTCTCTAAATAATCGATTCTCTACAACCAATACGCCTGTCTATAATATAACATTTTTGCATCCAGTAAACATGCTATCTCTGTCAGTTACCGATTTTAGGCTCAAAATAAAGAATGTTGCGAAGTTTTATGAAATTGAAGGGCTGGAAGCAGAAAATGAGATTTGGTACTCTATTTGGATAAAAAAGAACAAATCACAGGAAGATTTGAAAAAAGTAGAAATTAAAGAACTCATTGAAGAAGCCGGCGCTTTATTTCCGGCTACAAAGATTGCTCTAGAAATCATGCTTTCCCTGCCATGCACAACATGTTCAATCGAGCGTTCGTTTAGCACTTTGAGAAGAGTGAAAACATGGCTGCGGTCAACAATGGGTGCAGATCGCCTAAATGGTAAGCATTTCTGGCTATTTTATATATTATCAACTATTTAAAACCGTTTTCTTAGGATTGTGCATGCTGAGTGTTCACCGGAAATTCGTAAGCGAAAATAAACCGAAAATTATCGCAGAAGTTTTAAATCGGTTCGCAGAAAACCCACGCCGATTAATCTTAAAATAATTATGTACATTAATAAAATATAAAAATACTTTATGTAATGCTAAAAGTTAAGTTGCTAAGTTAAAAAAAAATATTTTTGAGGTCTAGCCCCCCCCTACATTTTGCTCTGGCTACGGCCATGATTGTTGAGTATCTTTCCACAGATCAACAACTAGCAGATATTCTTACGAAGCCCCTACCAGCTGAGAAGTTCATGCGACTGCGATTACAGATGGGTCTAAACAATCATTGTTGACTGACTTTCATCTCCGTCTTATTATTTTTATTAATTTTTTTTTTTTTTTTTGATTATTGAATTGAATTTAATTTTTGAAAGTTTAAATTACAACTTATTATGTAAATTTTTCTTATAATTTTAATTTCTATGAAATATCTTTGAATTTTGCTGAATAATTAAATTTCGTTGAATGAAATGTTAATATTTAATCTTTAGAATTTAGTTTACATGATCTAGTTGGGTTTTTCTGGGTTTTCCCCAACTCTAGCAGCAAATGCTGGATCATGAATATTGTATTACTCCCAGACGCATAACTTGTCGAAATTTAAATGTAATTGATTATGAATGAATTAATTTTATTTATTATTTTATATTATTTGGAGACCTATGTATTTATTGAGAAGGCGTGTTGCGAAATGTGAATTTTGTATATATACATAGAATTACTCTGCTGCAAGCAACAGTGTTGCAGAAAACATTATTTCAACAACTCGCTCTTTCGGGAAATTCACATATACATGCTTACAATAAATACATAGATCTCTGGCAACATAACGGGATCTTTATTGTGCGCATTGAAGCGTGGCGTCGTTATTGCCTTTTGTTCTTTCCTCATTCTTTTTCTATATATGAAAGCGACAAGTTGTGCACATCGAAAAGAATAGAAAATAATTAAAGTGAATTGCATATTGAAGTTTAATAATTGTGTGTTTTATTTATCTGCGCATAAATCCTAATACAAAGTCTTATATAAATTAAATATATTTATTGCAACTATGTTCAGGGTATCTTCTAGTCGAGCTCTCCCGACTAGAGCCTTCTTGCTTGTTAGTATTTCAACGCTTATGTAATTGAATTATTCCAATATTTAGCAAAGGTAAATAATTTTTATACCCTTAACCCATAAAATGGGTAAATAAGGGTATAATGGTTTTGTGCAAAAGTATGTAACAGGCAGAAGAAAGCATCTCCGACCCCATAAAGTGCATATATTCTTGATCAGCATCAACAGCCGAGACGATATAGCCATGTGCGTCTGTCCGTCTGTATGCACGCGTGGATCTCAGAGACTACAAGAGCTAGAGACTTCAGGTTTTGGATATAAGTTCTCCTATACCATGAGCAGAACAAGTTTGCTTCAAATTATCGATAGCTATTATGGTTTCCGATATACACATAATATCGATAACAAAAAAATATCTAATTTGGAAAATCTAAAAATGAGGGTTGACGTAATGGGTAATGATAGAACTTTTCTGAAAATTTCGTCCAAATCGGTTGAGAAACACCGGAGATATTGAACTTAATCGATTGAAGCTAAGTCAGTATGCCAAAGTCTTACATAAATTAAATATATTTATTGCAACTGGGTTCAGGGTATCTTCTAGTCGGGCTCTCCCGACTAGAGCCTTCTTACTTGTTCAAGAATGTTTTTAGTAAAAATTTGTCTATATGTGTATGTACATAGCTAAGTACATATGTATGTATGTGCTATATTGTGTTCAACATTGCAAATTCTGATGTAAATACACATGCGTAATTATGTATGTAAGTTGGTGCGTGTTTTTCCATCAATTGTCCCGCTTTGGCGTCGAATGTGTACACGTTTAAAAAAAATGCTTACTGATGTACAATGTAAATTGTATACGTACATACATGTGAACATCTTTCTATTGTTTTCTAGTATAATATTTTTGATAAAATTTTTTTTTTTAAGAATGTTTTAAATAAAAATCTGTATTTATGTGTATGTACATAAGTTTACTCATTCTGATTTACATAAGCGAGTTCGTACTTTACGAACGTTATATTTGATAACTTTTGTGTCCGTCTCCCAGCTTAGCACCGTACAAATTTAAATGTATGCATATGTATTATTGTGCTTTAATGTATAGAATGTTCGAACCCGATCATCGATATATAAAAGTGTTCATTTTATTGGGTAGACCAAATTTTTATTAATAGTAAATAATAAATGTGGTGTATTTGTATGTATACATTTATTTAATAAATCGCTTTGTTACAGATGATCGAGATGTTTTGATAAAAAAAAGTGACGAGCTCAACACAAATCTTGGTGAGTAAAAATTATTAAATGGATTATTTGTAAGTCTACATATTTGTGCTTTGATCGTATTTTAGAGGTGGAAAATCTTAAAAACAATCCAAAATTTCAAATAAATGACTTGGCTGGCGATCAAGGTGGTCAAGATGAAGCTGAAGGTCTGATTTTATCATGTTAGTTAACCAAATATTTTAATTTAAGTTTATAAAGCTTAATATTAAATTCTGTTTAGTCAATGAAGCAACAAATGTGGAGCCATCAAATGATGCGGTTTGTGAGCTTGAAACTTCAAGTAATGCTTCTAGTAAGTTAATGTTTATTTCAATTAAAATATTTGTTATTTCAAATCCACTTTTGTGTATTATTTCAGATATTAACAATACTTCTAATCTGGATTTAATAGAATCAGCCAACTTATTAAGTAAGCTTTTTTTTATATATTATCTGCTATTAAGTATTATTCGTTATATTTCCGAACAATTGTTAACAATTATTAGTTTGCTGTAAAAAAATGATTGCCATTTCAGATATTTACTTGTTATCTATAACAGTAAATTTTTTGATTTATGAACTTAAAGAAACAACTAGAACCGGATGAGAAACATCGGAGCTAATGAAGAGCTATACAAAGTCAATATGCAGTAGCGTGTGAGTGTAGGCGTTATGTGAATACGCGTTCAGAAACAAACTTTTGCGTATACACAAGCAATGATTGCACTCAGAAAGTTTAAGATGCAGGGTACCTCCTCGTCGAGATGACTTAACTAAAGCCTTTTAACTTGAATTTCTAGTTTTATATTGTAAAGCTAAAATTTGGAGAAATTCTTATTTTAAATGACAAACTTAATTTGAAGGCTTACATTATGTTTCAAAACAGTAGAACATTATATTTCTTTCTTCTAAGCAACCTTTTAAAATTTAGGTTTTGGATAGAAAATTTTCATTATCGTTTGTTTGTTTTTATAATTATTAGATTCTACAGAACAAAATTCAACACTCGATCCAAGTTTTGTATGTGACATTTAATCGGCCATAGAAGTCAGTGTTTCTGAAACTCGTCTCTATGACATCAGAAACTTAAATATACCGTCGGCAGCTACCGCAAAAAGCGCCAAGCAGCACTTCTGCATGTACTGCATAACGCTTCAAACTAAGATTGCACGACACTTAGAAAATAAACATACAAATGAAAACGATGTTAAAAAGTTTTTGCTCATGCCAAGAGGGTCGATTCTTCGTAAAAACGCAATTGATGTGATCCGAAAACGCGGAAATCACATTCACAACACAGCTGAAGATTTAAATACTGGAACCTTTATTGTACCCCGTCGTAAAAGATTGCACAGAGCTTATACTCCTCAAGATTATGTTATTTGTAAATATTGCGGGGGTTTTTATTTAAAGAGTACTTTGCGTTATCATGTTGCAAGTTGCACTAAAAGTACATACAAAAAGGGAGTACGTGATATCACACAAAGTGGAAGAGCTCTTACTGGTTTTGCACATAAAGATGCTAATGAAATATTACGATCGAAAGTTATTCCAAAATTAAACGACGATAATATAAGCAGAGCTGTTTATTACGATCACCTTATAATATTGTATGCAAACCATGAATGCATGAAGCACTCACAAGTACAGCACGATATGATACGGGCTAATATGCGTTTGCTGGGTCGTCTTATAACATCTATTAAGGCTAGGGACTCTACAATAAAAGAGTTTAAATATGTTTTTGATCCTTCTTATGTTAATTTAGTTCAAGTATGCACACGAGAAGTTGCTAAGTGGAGCGATGACGCTATGTACTACAAAACTCCTGCGATAGCTACAAATTTAACTACCCTAATAAGAAAATGTGGTGAAATTCTGCTTACACAGTATATAAATGAACACGAAAAGGAAAAAAAAAACTGGTGAAAGATTTTTTAACTGTGTGGAAATGTGAAGTCCACATAAATATCAATAAAAAAGCAGTGGAAGACCAAGCCAAAATAAGACGACAAAAAAAATCAAGTCTCCCTAGCAAAGACGATATTAAAAAATTATTTGACTATTGTAACAAAATTTCGAAAGATTGCTTAAATGATTTAAAAACTGGATTTAAAATAAGTGCTTGGTCAAAACTTGTAGAAAGTACTTTTATAAGCTTGCAAATTTTTAATCGTCGGCGAGTTGGAGAATTGGAGCGACTAACTATTGAAAATTATAGTGCTGCACATGGGGTTAGTGATAATATGAGCACAGATATTTTAAATTCCTTGTCTGATAGATAGAAATATCAAAACAGTTCACACGTATCACAATAAGAGGAAAACTTAATAGAACCGTGCCAGTTTTGTTAACACCATTTGATCGGCAGTGTATTGATACAATACTTAAATTTCGCAAGAATGCTGGCGTTCGCGGAGATAATGAGTTTGTATTTAGTTCACCAAACAGCTCCAAAAAATATATTCGGGGATGCCAAGTTATGGCTAATTTCGCCAAAAGCTGTGGTGCTTCTTGTCCGGAATCACTCAGAGGCACTAAACTACGCAAGCACTTAGCGACTTATACTTCAATGCTTAACGTAAAAGATTCCCAAATTGACAGTTTAGCAAATTTCATGGGCCATCATAAGGACATCCATAAAGGCGTATACCGTGTGCCTGCTTCAATAACGGAAATACCGAGGTGTCCAAAATGCTGACTGCTGCTTTAAATGATAATGTAGATGATCCCGGTCTTCCGAGTAAGCTAAAATATATTTAAATTGTTATTTGCATATGACCATAGAGCACAGCAAATGCTTAAGTTACATTTTAGTAATTTTGTAGATGATAATTAAATTTGAATGAATTACATAATTTAATTATATTAAAATTAAGATTAATATTTAGTTGTTGGTTTACTTACAGGTGATGAGGATTCATCAGACGATGAAATTGCTTTGGATAATCTAAAGAATAAACAGAAAAATAACGGTAAAATAAGTTATTTTGGTTTTTTAAACAAATTTAAACTATTTTTTTTTATAGAAAATTTCGAATCTCCTGATGATACTGATGATGCTGAAAAGGACAATTCGATTCTAGGAAAAAAGCGGCGTAGCCGTAAGTAATAAATCAAGAATTTTTACCAATGCATGTTTGTTAATAATTGTTGTATTTAAATACTTACAGGTTCTCCATTTGGCAAAACCTCCAGAATTCGTTGGACCCAGGAGGAGCGTGCTGAAGTTTTTAGCCTATTGGGGGATGTTACAAATTTAGAGTCGTTGCCCTCGTTACAGAAATGTAATGAGTTGATCCACGGCTCAAAGTATTTAAAAAATCGTACTCCGGCTCAACTTAAAACGTGGATCGATAACCAGAGGAAAGTCGAATCGAGAAACCGTTCGATTTAGTGTTTCATAACATTTTGTTGTATAATTTCACTGAATTATTCTAGTGACTTTTTCGTCTAATGGAGTCTCGTTAGCGGGCTGGATGTCATTGAATCAAGGGCGTGATTTGAAACAATATAAAAATTGTGAATGAATAATTTAAACTCAAACTGTTCGTATATGAAAACATAGTCTGTTTCCTGTCCCAGACTAAGTTTCATATACGATCAGTTTAAATTTAAGCAAAGAGAGTATAATCTAAAGAGCATGCAATTGGCAACAAAAGTTATCTCTCATGTGGACGGAGGTAGGCAATAACTGTACTTTGCTTTGTTTTGCCTGTAAGCGACTACAGCATGTGCAGCCCTTTTTTCAGTTGCTCTAGTACTCAGCGGCTCGTCGATTTTATGACAGGCGGCGGGTCAGCGTGTTGGCAAATGACAAAGACAAGTGCACTACTGAATACATTTTCGGAATTTGCTGACCCGCCGCCTATCATAAAATCGGCTGGCCGCTGAGTGCTAGAGCAACTGAAAAAAGCCTGCACATGCTATCGTCGCTCACAGGCAAAACAAAGCAAAGTACCGTCATTGCCTACCTCCGTCCACATGAGAGATAACTTTTCTTGCCAATTGCACGCTCTTTAGATTATACTCTCTTTGATTTAAGTAAATTTAAACAGAATATCACTGATGAGAATGCTTGGCAACATTCGCAATAGCGCAATCTGGCCGCCTAAATTGTTCATTCCCAATTTTAAAATTGTTTCTAATCACCGCCTTCATTCAATGACGTCCACCCCGCTAACGAGATTTTTCATTTTCCGATCACACAGTTTCACTTAAAACAAGAAGTTTGCATGTTTGAATTGTCACTTAGTTTTTATACCGTTCTTCGAAATGAACATGTTTATTATTATTATTATTTCGTATGGATCGCGGTTTGTAGCTTTAATTTTGCGTTAACACATTTTATTTTATTACTTCGTAGCTATTAATTCAGCTTAATTTTTTTTTGTTTAGTAATACAACCACGCAACTAAATAAAGCGAGCCAAATTCTCCAAAAGGACTTCAAAATCGGATTCACCGACCCAAAATCCATTTAAAATGACCAGTCTACTCCATCGGATATGATATAAAACTATGTTTTTTTGTGTATCAAAAAAATATATACACACATCTAAGATTCCCATCATGCCGCAAATTCTTTTTTTTTCGATACATTTGAGGACTGTCTTCAAAAACCTCTATAAATATAAAAATGATATGAAAATGGAATTGAAATTAAAGGTTTTATCTAAGGGACATACAAGAGACACAGTCCTCAAATTCTGCGTTATATCATGGGTCCCTTAATTATTCGTTTATTAAAAAAAATATATACACACATCTAAAGATTCCCATAATTCCGCAAATTCGTTTTTTCGATACATTTGAGGACTGTCTCGAAAAACCTCTTTAAATATAAAAATGATATGGAAATGGAATTGAAACGAATGGTTTTATATTAGGGACATACAAGGGACACAGTCCTCAAATTCTGCGTTATATCATGGGTCCCTAAAATGGTCGCTTATTATAAAAAAAATGTTGGTCCTTAAATTGATCCTTATAAATAAATACGTGAATTTAGTGGCAACGCCAGTTTTTTGTCCCCGAAATAGTCTTTTAAATTAACTTTTTAAATGTTGTTCAAATTAGCATAGTATATTACGAAAATTTTGGAGACCCGGTCTTTGAAATGTACTTTTAATAGGAGGTCCTTAAAATTGTCTTTCTCTAAAGAGTTTACAATATCTTTCGATCCATAACTGTTTTTGCTTTAAAATTTTTGGAAGACACTAATTGAACCGTAATTTAAATTTAAAAAATTTTTAGTTTGGAAGGGTCCCCAAAATTGACAATATAAATACATATATATATAGATATATATATATATATATATATGAATGAAACAAATCACAAAAATATAAAATGAATATTCTAACAAGATATAATTTTTAATTTAAATTATGGTTTTCTTCGTCTTCAAATGAAGGGAAATTGTCGATGGCATTATCCAAATGGGATGAGTTTAGTTTGACCAGTAAAATATTTTCTAATGTGTCGTGGCTTAGCCTATTCCGATTGTCGGCCAATATAAGTTTCAATGATGAAAATGCGCGTTCTATTGTGACCTTAATAAAATTAAAAGTTATTAATATGTTTCTTGCAGCATAAACAATACTTTTTACTTGTGTTGGCGGAATGGCAAAGCATACTTTGCTTAGTGCATACAGTTCAGGATCAGTCGACTTTCTTTCTCTCCAGAAGTTCAATACATTTACACTTGCTTTCATGTATGGGAGTTTTAGTGTTTCAATTTTTTGATAAACATCCGTGAATTCATCTGATGGCGATATCGTACATCCCAAATAGCTGTCTAACAAATCGAACTCATTATTTTCAAGCCCTTCTTCAAGACTCATATAATTAATTGAAGTTGTTGAGGAATTCATTTTTGGGTTATTTGCTTTAATTTTTTCCCACAAAGCCTTTAAGAAGTGCACAGCATTTTTTTTCTGAGTCCAGGTGAGAATTTGTTGAAATCTCGGGTCTAAGTATAGGCATGCATCAAATCCCACATTCGATATAAGTTTTTCTGTTCGCGTGTCTATGCTTTCAATGAGGGTTTTACCAATTTCAAAACTAATAGAATTTTCGCTATCTGAACGTGATAGTAAAATTTGATTTGTAGTCAGCTTACATGTGAGCCACAAAGCGTAGAAATTGCCGTAGTGCAATTGCTCTTCTTGGAACTTCACAATAGTTTTTTGCAGTGGATTCATAATGCAAGTGTAGCTATCTATAAACTCCCACAACATAGAGCTAGCGTCAAAATTTTCATCATCCGTTTTATTTTCGATTGCTTCAATTTCGCTCAAGACGTCCTTAGCTTTGTTTAGTCGATCGATCATTTCATATGTTGAACCCCACCTTGTGGGACAATCTAATTGGGGCATTTTCAGTTTGCGTATGTCAAATGCCTCACGATAACCATGTGATGGCTTACGAATGTATTTCGTCATATTGCGACATTGAAGTAAATAACTTTTAATGTCTCCCTTTTTTGAAACATCAACAAACAACATGCGCAAAGTTGTGCAGTATGTGCTGCGCACCGGCATATTTGTATATTACCCACGTGCAATTCTTCTGAGGTCTCAAAATTATCAATTTTTTTAGTGTATTCTATGTTTTTTTCCACTTCCTCTAAGCCTTCAAAATCATCATCGAACATATAACTTTGTGATAGTATTTTTGTTGTTTTAATCATGTTAGCGCCATTGTCTGATGTTATTGAAATAATTTGATTCAATCGGATGTTGTACTTGTCCAAAGTAGCTATAATTTCTTTGGCCAGATTTTTAGAAGTACTTCCACTAGCGCCTTTGATTTCAGACATGCCTAATATCCGAGATATAATTTCATTTTCATTAATAAATTGCGCACTTATTCCAAAGATATTACGGCTAAGCCGAGTTGCGCTATCTATTTTTAAAGACAGTAAGCGGCCCTGCATTTCTTGTTGCATTTCGCTGCGTATGTTTTCTGCCACATGTTCAAGCATGTTTTTGCATTTACTGCCATTTAATTTGAAGCTTTTTCCGCTCTTTTCTGTAAGACCGTGACATATCGGATCTATTATATTTCGCATATTTTTTTAATTTAAAACATTGAAAGGTACGCTTTCTTCTGTCACCAGTCCTATGTACGAACGAATTAACTGTTTTTTGTTTATTTTCACTTTAATTATTTCTTTTCTGGGTTGTGTTATATTTTCTGAACACGTGGACTCCTCGTCTTGATAATCTACTTATCTTGTGCACTCCAATAATATGTTTCTTTAAATTAAATGTTCGATCTTTCTTTAAAGAACGATTACATGATTTGCACTGCACATGAGTTGACCCATTGTCTTCAAAATATTTTTAAATATTAAATGTGCTTTTTAGCGGAGCCATGTTTACGCATAAAATCAATTAACACTACTGCGCTTTAAAAAAAAATGTGAGAGGTGCATGTATACCAAAACAAAATATAGCGGTAAAATGTGGTATGCGGCAAAATGCAAAGCTGCCATGAACGCAACTATAGAAATGCTATGAGAGCGACTACGAAGCTGCTACGAGAGCAACATCAGAAATGCTATTGGAGCAAAAGAGACAAAAGAACGCTAATGCTCTCGCGCAGTAGCACAAAAATTATTTTCGTTCGCTCTGCTCTCATGTCGCTATCGATGCTTGTGCTATTGCTACAACTACAAATAGTGCGTCGCACATTTTTTGCTATTGCTATTGCTCTGTACTCCGCCGTTCTGTGCTATAGAGCAGAGCAGAAGAGCAGCCGTTTTGTTTTTGTGCTCTCTGCTATGCTACAGAGCCGTTCGAAATCAGAGCAATAGCGGGAGAAAAAAAAAACTCTGATATAGCATAGCATTTTCAATCACTGGTACATACACGTTAAGTGGCCAACGTAAGGGGCGCAGTATGATTTGGAGAATACTAGCCGAAATTAAAAAGGAAGACGATTCCATATTGACTGGTTTTGTGTATTGCCGCTCGTGCCAAATGGTTTTAAGATATGCCAACAGCCAGACATCTAATTTGATGCGGCGACAAGTGCACGTCGTGGGTAGCAGAAGACTGCAGACCATTTTCTGCAGTGCGCAGTTCCGGCTTCATGAAGATGGTCAACTTTTTTATTAAAATTGGAGCAACGTACGGCGAGCATGTCGATGTCGAAGATCTACTTCCGGACCCAACCACAATTTCGCGGAAAGTGAAAAAAACTGCGGTGGAAGAGAAGAACAATCTAAAAGACGAAATTTCTGCGGTTGTGCGTCGCGGAGAAGCAGCAGTCACCATAGACATGTGGACCGACAGCTACGTCAGGCGCAACTTTTTGGGAGTGACTTTGCATTATCAAAAAGCGTTTCAGCGAGTTTGGTCTGGATGACATAGGGCAAGTAAAATTTATAACAGATAGAGGCACAAATATTGTCAAAGCGTTGGAGAATAATGTGCGCTTAAACTGCAGTAGCCACTTATTCTCCAACCTTCTTGATAAAGCTTTTACTGCCACCTCTGAGCTTGAGTCTTTGTTAGAGTCGTGCAAAAAAATTGTGAAGTATTTAAAAAAGACCAACGTGCAGCACCTTTTGCCGACATCCTTAAAATCACAATGCCCAACTCGCTGGAACTCGCATTACAGAATGTTAAACTCAATAACTGATAATTGGGCCGAAATTAACAATATATTATCAAAAAATGAGGAAAGTCGTAGACTTATAAATATAAATTTTGTGGTCGTCAAAGCTCTTGTGGACATTTGTGAAAATTTCGAAATAATTTTTGAGAAATTGCAGTTGAGTAATTCGCCATCTTTATGCTACGTTCTGCCATCAATTTATAAAATTAAAAATCTTTGTTGCCCCACTGCTGATGAAATTCCAACAATTTCGGTATTAAAGAAAAATATTTTGGCGAATATTGACGCAGTGTGGGTCGCCAATTTAAGCATGTGACATACAGTTGCATTCTTTTTGTACCCACCAGCCATATATATGCAACTTGAAGACTTAAATGATATTAAAACATTTTGCTTAGCTCAAATAACGAACGTTGAAATATTTAGCGGAAACGACTCATTCTTACTGTCACCATCCACACCAACTTCATCTCAAACATCAATATTGTCACTTGAAATAAGTCAGCTAGAATATAATAATAATTTTGAATCAGTTTGCCAAGATACTCCCTCCAAAACAACAAATGATGCATTTTTCTTCCCAAATTTAATTAAAAATCCTGCCTTAGAGCCGAGAGAAGTGCCTGAAGACGAGGTCGAAAGGTACAGTAAGGAAATTGTCAACATGACAGAACATTTTAATTTGATGGAGTGGTGGAAGAAAAACAAAAATAAGTATCCACATTTATATAAGCTTGCTCTGCAAATTCATACCATGCCAGCTAGCAGTGAAGCGGCAGAGCGATCTTTTTCGTTAGCTGGCAACATTATTACAGAAAAACGAAACAGGTTGGGGCCTGGATCAGTCGAGAGCTTGATTTTTTTGAATTCTTTTGTTAAAAAAAATTTAAGCTCTAATTAATTTGAAAATTAATTAAAAGATTAAGTTTTCCCATAATTTTAGGAATTTGAATTGTTTTAAGAAAAAAAAAAGTTTGTTTTTTATTATTTACGTGTTTTGAGTTGTTATTTTAAGAAAAAAGTTTCTTTTGTTATCAATGTATTGGAAAATGTTAATTAAATGAACCAACTTATTATTTTAATTGTATCAGATCATTGAACATACACATATATGATACTCGAGACTCTGGGTCCGCACTCGAGACTCTGGGTCCGCACTCGAGGCTTTTGTTGCGTTTAATTTAATCATTCTAAGGCCCAATATCTCAATGTCCGGTTAAATTTTCGTTTAGCTAACTGCCGCGTTATTTTGCTGGTCGAGTTAAAATAAATTGGTTTTCTCAAAGCCAAAATAACCTTTCATCGATAAGTAAATATCGCCTTAACAGCATTGACACATATATACACAGCGTTGCCATTTATAGCGAGCGGCTCAGCTGTTTATACCCTTCACAGGGTATATTGACTTTGTCATAAATGTGTAACGCCTTAAAGGAATGATGGGAGACCCCATAAACTATAAATCAAAATGATCAGGACGAGCTCAGGACTTGATTTCCGTCTTTCCGTCCGTCCGTCCGTCTGTCCGATTTCCGGCCAAACTGCTGAACCGATCTTGATGAAACTTTCACAGATTGCTTAGATCATGTCGGGTTTTTGCACTATGAAATTTCATCCCGATCGGAGCATTCTACGACATAGCCACCCTACAAATTTACCATATCAACACGATTTCCGGCCAAACTGCTGAACCGATCTTGATGAAACTTTCACAGATTGCTTAGATCATGTCGGGTTTTTGCACTATGAAATTTAATTTCGATCGGAACATTCTACGACATAGCCACCATACAAATTTACCATATCGTACTATCAATTGTTGTCTCTGTCGTGCACTTTCAAGTACCTACATGTCAATATGTAGTTTTTGTCGCACACGATCAAGTAAATGACGCTCAAGAGTAAAAATATTAGCGAAAAATTACCAACAACTGCACAGAAACATAAGAGGTGGGAGCATTGATTTGGCTGTGTGAATGGTATCATAGTCTTGGCATAGCCAAAATTAACTATGCGCCACTATGTGTTTTGTTATTGTTTTGGTTGGTGACTGGCACATTTTGTATATTTTAAATATATAAAATATAAAATTAAAATGAACACGCCTGATTGCAAACGGTTCCGTGGGAAAAACTTTTCGCTTTCTGAGGAGCATTTGTTGGTTGAACTAGTGGAGTCGAATCAGCATATTTTAGCAAGAAAAGCAACGCCGTTACGTGGAAGCAGAAGGACGAAGCCTGGCAGAAACGGGCTGCTCAGTTCACTGCGCAAACTGGTGTTAGTCCTTCGTGGAAAGCATGTTTACCTATTACTATGGCAAGCCAATTGATCTACAATCCTTGCAAGAATGATTTTGAATGTAGATTTTTTTAGCCTGAACCGCTGAACAAATTTGACATCATCCAGATCAGTGAAATAGTTCACCCTATTCCTATAACTTCTCGAGTTATTTACTCTTGGCTCTGTTTCGTCAAATTGCGTCTCCGTTGCATGAATTTATAAAACTCTGCTGACAAAATAAATATACAATTCAAGGGACAGCTGTTTGCTTTATCGATGATTCTTATCGATATATCGTGACTTCAACGCGCTATAAATTTTAACCGAGACCCAGCCTTCCGTTTAGTTTGTTTCTCATATACTCCTAACCGAACAATGAGAGACTCAAATTCGACTAAACTAAGAATAAGTTGACTTACTGGACATTGAGATATTGGGCCTAAGTCATGTCGAACGAAGAGTGCTCGAACTCGAATTGAGCATGGGTAAAGCGATCATACCAGTTGCTTGATGGCGGGTATGCTGTGATAATTCGTTCGAGTTCGATCGAGACCCTCAGAACTGCAAACGCACATACTCGATCGAACCCGATCGACCTCGCACTCTGATCTGATCTGATTCAACTTTTGACAAGAGTGAGCGCTCATACTCGAACATAGCCGTTGCAGCTCTCTGATACTCACATATTCATACATATATTTGTATATGTATGTATATGCATACACATATGTATGTATATCACTCACATAACGGTGATTTTCTTGACTCTGCTGCCTATTTTTATTTAACTACGTCTACTTTGTTAGGTAAAATGGCTTTAGTAAAGACACAAATATATGAAAATCCCCATATGTGTAGAAATTTACACACGAGGGTAACATTCGTTATTATACCCTTAACCCATAAAATCGGTAAATAAGGATATAATGGTTTTTAGCAAAAGTATGTAACAGGCAGAAGGAAGCATCTCCGACCCTATAAAGTATATATATTCTTGATCAGCATCAACAGCCGAGACGATATAGCCATGTCCGTCTGTCCGTCTGTCTGTCCGTCTGTCCGTCTGACCGTCTGTCCGTCTGTATGAACGCGTGGATCTCAGAGACTACAAGAGACTTCTGATTTTGTATTTAAGTTCTCCTATACCATGAGCAGAACAAGTTTGCTTCAAATTATCGATAACTATTCTGGTTTCCGATATACACATATCTTCTAGTCGGGCTCTCCCGACTAGAGCCTTCTTACTTGTTTTTCTCATATATTTATATTAAACAATTTTTTTAATCAAATTAAGCATATTTTGGAAAAAATCTATGAAAAAACAAGTAAGAAGGCTCTAGTCGGGAGCAGTGCTGCCAACTTTTTTTGAGCAAAAAAAGCTAGATAGGCGAAAAAATAAAGCAAAATAAGCTATTTACATACAAATGATACCAAATGACTTATACAGAAACAAGTAAGAAGGCTCTAGTCGGGAGAGCCCGACTAGAAGATACCCTGAACCCAGTTGCAATAAATATATTTAATTTATATAAGACTTTGGTATACTGGCTTAGCTTCCATCGATTAAGTTCAATATCTCCGGTGTTTCTCAACTGACTTGGACGAAATTTTCAGAAAAGTTCTATCATTACCCATTACGTCAACCCTCATTTTTAGATTTTCCAAATTCGATATATTTTGTTATCGATTCCATGTGTATAAAGGAAACTAGAATAGTTATCGATAATTTGAAGCAAACTTGTTCTGCTCATGGTATAGGAGAACTTAAATACAAAATCAGAAGTCTCTAGCTCTTGTAGTCTCTGAGATCCACGCGTTCATACAGACGGACAGACGGACAGACAGACGGACAGACGGACATGGCTATATCGTCTCGGCTGTTGATGCTGATCAAGAATATATATACTTTATAGGGTTGGAGATGCTTCCTTCTGCCTGTTACATACTTTTGCACAAAACCATTATACCCTTATTTACCCATTTTATGGGATAAGGGTATAACAAGCTGCCCCATACAATATTTGGCAATTATTCCCGCAATCGCGTTTTGAAAAAAGCCAGATCTGACGGGAAAAAAGCGGAATTGGCAGCACTGGTCGGGAGAGCCCGACTAGAAAATACCCTGAACCCAGTTGCAATAAATATATTTAATTTATATAAGACTTTGGTATACTGGCTTAGCTTCCATCGATTAAGTTCAATATCTCCGGTGTTTCTCAACCGATTTGGACGAAATTTTCAGAAAAGTTCTATCATTATCCATTACTTCAACCCTCATTTTTAGATTTTCCAAATTCGATATTTTATTGTTATCGATATTATGTGTATATCAGAAACCAGAATAGTTATCGATAATTTGAAGCAAACTTGTTCTGCTCATGGTATAGGAGAACTTAAATACAAAATCAGAAGTCTCTAGCTCTTGTAGTCTCTGAGATCCACGCGTTCATACAGACGGACAGACGGTCAGACGGACAGACGGACAGACAGACGGACAGACGGACATGGCTATATCGTCTCGGCTGTTGATGCTGATCAAGAATATATATACTTTATAGGGTCGGAGATGCTTCCTTCTGCCTGTTACATACTTTTGCACAAAACCATTATACCCTTATTTACCCATTTTATGGGTTAAGGGTATAATAATTGTTAAGAAGTTTTATCAATATCGATCAAAACATATGGAAAAAAATCAAAACAAATTTTCGATTTTCCTCCCATATTAAATTACTGTAATAGGGTAGTTTCTCATTGGTAATCTGGTCATTACCAACGCTAGCTCAAGACATATTAAGATTGTTCATTTTTTTGGATCTATATTCAAACGCAGTTGTGTTTCTGATAGCAGCCTTTTCCATAAATCTGTTAATAAACCTGCAATGCGTTGACTTTTTAAACCCAATTGTATGCGTAATATTTGGGCTGCTTGTGTATACACTTACATGCTCATCATATGACCCACGATGGATGCTTAAAGTATCCATATGCGACAAAATACTTTTTATTAAGTCTTACATTTATGAAATATAACACAAATGCATTATTATGAGAAGTGTTTGCTTCTCGAAGAATGTGTTCAATGCTTTATCTTTTGGAAAAATGGCACATGCTTCATTAAAAGTGATTTTAAATTCACGAATAGTCATTTCAGTGTCAAAGTTTTTGCAATTTGAAAATGTTGCTTGGCTACTTTTTAAATTAGCAATTAATTGAACGGACTTGTTTAAGCTATCGTTATATGTGTATTATTTCCTCAAGCATTTCAATGTCCCTTCAACATAGCTTGCGTCAATAATTTTATTGCCATTAGTGCATATGTTAGACATATCACTTATTATATTACTAGCATCATTGTTAAGTTTAGAACTAGGAATAATATAATTATTACTAATATTGCTAATTTCTAAGTTCATATTATCTAACTTACTCAGGGACTTGCAGCTTCCGTATTTATCTTCCTCACTGTACTTAAACTCTTGTAAACGTTTCTCACGAATCTAAAGAAGAACAAGTGGAAACGTTGCAGTCGGACGCAATCGACTGCGGCATACTCGATACCAGTATTAAAACAGGTAAAAAGAGGCCTGATTGCAAAGGGGTACGGACTGGGACAAGGGTGTACGCTGCCTTAAAGATTCTCCGATGCAGATGGGGATGCCACCAACTATCTTCCTTCCAAATTTGGTGACTCTAGCTGGGCGTGGTATCCAAATTTTTGATGCAGATCTTTGTGGAATGTCAATTGCTATCTTCATACCAAATTTGGTGACTCTAGCTCGAAAATTGTTAAATGTGGGGAAAGGGGGGCTGGGGGCGGTATGGGTGGGCGTGGCATCCAAATTTTTTTGGGGGTCATCATCGCCTATCTGGGCACCAAATTTTGCGGCTCTAGCTCAAAAACTGTAGGAGATATAGGCTTTTTTGACTTTAAAATGCGGGGGGCTGGGGGCGGAATGGGGGGCGTGCCTCCAAATTGATGCAGTTTTTTGGGGGTTGCTAGCAGCTATCTTGTTACCAAATTTGGTAGTTCGAGCTGTAAGGGTGTGTGAAATATGCGGATTTATCGTTTTTGAGTTATCGAATTTATCGATTTGCCAGCCCCCTAGTTATCATAGAACCCCAATCTTGACACTTTAATTTACTATCCCATAGATAAAGATAATTGGAAAGTTTCAAGTCTCTAGCTGGAAGGGTGTGGAAAAAAGTTGCGTTCATACAGACGGACAGACACCATGACGGACATTGCACAAACCCAATATACGCTTTACCTTCGGTATCGAGTGTAAAAAGCAAAATGCTAATCGGGAAATTGCTGAAAAATTAGACAAAAGTGATGATAAAAAAAAAACAAAAATTCTTCATTTGCGCACTCAATTTTTGAAAGAGGTGCGCAGAGTAAAGCATAACAAGTAAGAAGGCTCTAGTCGGGAGAGCCCGACTAGAAGATACCCTGAACCCAGTTGCAATAAATTTTATGTAAGACTTCGGTATACTGATTTGGCTTCAATCGATTAAGTTCAATATCTCCGGTGTTTCTCAACCGATTCGGACGAAATTTTCAGAAAAGTTCTATCATTATCCATTACTTCAACCCTCATTTTTACATTTTCCAAATTCGATATTTTATTGTTATCGATATTATGTGTATATCGGAAACCAGAATAGTTATCGATAATTTGAAGCAAACTTGTTCTGCTCATGGTATAGGAGAACTTATATCCCAAATCTGAACTCTCTAGCTCTTGTAGTCTCTGAGATCCACGCGTTCATACAGACGGACAGACAGACAGACGGACAAACGGACAGACAGACGGACAGACGGACATGGCTATATCGTCTCGGCTGTTGATGCTGATCAAGAATATATATACTTTATAGGGTCGGAGGTGCTTCCTTCTGCCTGTTACATACTTTTGCACAAAACCATTATACCCTTATTTACCCATTTTATGGGTTAAGGGTATAAAAAGAGTGGCCAGGGTACATCGGACAACTATACCAGCAAATGGAAGTTTTTCGATGCGCTTAAATTTATTAAAAATTACGACGGAAATAATTATAAACATGCGAAATGACATGCGGAAAAAATTGTAATAGTTTGTTTCATCGCCATTTTGTAGCTCTTTTAAAAGGTTCTGATGCACTCCTTTTTCATCTCTTTTGGAAATCCACTCTTTCACCCAACACTTTCTTTTTTTGCAGACTCTAATCTTCTCACTTTTTTACGTTTAACTAAAGTTGCTAATATAGCAATAGCAGCAACTCTCGATTTTTGTTCCGACATAATATAAACACGTCGTTATTCCTTGACTTTCACAAAAGAACAGAACTTGCTAATGAGTTTCACTTGCAAGCACTGCAAACAAAAAATGAAAACACGTGTAGACATTAACGCAATATATTGCACGAAATAGCCATGCATAAGTTTGCGTGCAAAACAAAAATTGATAGAAGCAAGAAATTTTCATGCAATATTTGCGTTGGTGTGAACAGTTGTGCAAACTTTTGCTGCAAATTATTTTGAACTTGCAGCGAATTGTTTGCATCGTGTGTACTTAGCTTTAGAGAATGCGTGCATAGGCAAATTAGTGAACGATGCCCTGTCAAATTGAAATTTATTTTTGTGCATATATCACTTCGCTCAGTGCACACATATTTTGGGCATAGCGTCATATCTCCGACGACATATCTCCGCCCAGAACATTTTTCTGACAGAGATATGTCGTGTTTTTTGTGGCGGAGATATGACGTTTTGAGACGACATATCTCCGAGCGGAGATATGACGCTAAGATACGACATATCTCCGCACGGAGATATGTCGTTTGTGAAACGGCGGAGATATGTCGTCGGTGATAAGTCGCGACCCCATATTTTGTGATATTTTCACGCCTGACGCACAAGCAACTCGGGCACAGGATCATTAAAGTGACCTAACGGCATATGCACATACATATTAGCAGGCAAAAAAGCTACATACATAGCAGAATTTATACTCGAATATATTCAGTACTACTCGAATGTAACTGTAAATCTTCATTCATTTGATTTGTGGCCTGACGTTTGGATGTTGTGAGACTGAGACGTTGCCAGAGCACTAGTTTACCTATAAAATTTTGTAGAAGTATTCGGTTTCATTCAAATCATTTTACGAATTGTATATTCGAATGCCGAATTTTTGCCACTCATGCAGCTCTCTAGTAATCACATCCGCAACAATTACAATTAAAATTTGTGTCGATAATTTCAAAAATGTCTAGCAATAGAAAAGTAAAATTAAGTGTGGAGGATGAAGAAAAATTGATTGAATTTGTTGAACCGAACGAAGTTTTGTGTATCGTGAAGCACAAGAAACTCCGTGATATTGAACACAAAAATCATTTGTGGTTGAAGTTGGCAAACGAATTGTCTAAAAAGGGTAATTTATTTTGCGTGCTTTGTGATTAATTTATTTAAATGTTTGTTTTATGTTCATACATTTTTCAATGCGAGACTATTTTGTCAAAAACAATGGCAAAAAAAAACTACCGGCTCAGCAGCGCTAGCACCTAGCAAAAGAGACGAGTCGCTTTCGTTTTTGCTGCAAACATCGATCATGAAGAAAAAGTAAGTTTTATTTTATTGTTGAATTGTTTGTATTATTTATTTTATTATAATTGGGGTAAAGTGCACTGCGACCTAAAAGATCTATTGTGCCCCCTTCTTTTTAGATTTTCCAAATTCGATATTTTATTGTTATCGATATTATGTGTATATCAGAAACCAGAATAGTTATCGATAATTTGAAGCAAACTTGTTCTGCTCATGGTATAGGAGAACTTAAATACAAAATCAGAAGTCTCTAGCTCTTGTAGTCTCTGAGATCCACGCGTTCATACAGACGGACAGACGGACAGACGGTCAGACGGACAGACAGACGGACAGACGGACATGGCTATATCGTCTCGGCTGTTGATGCTGATCAAGAATATATATACTTTATAGGGTCGGAGATGCTTCCTTCTGCCTGTTACATACTTTTGCACAAAACCATTATACCCTTATTTACCCATTTTATGGGTTAAGGGTATAATAATTGTTAAGAAGTTTTATCAATATCGATCAAAACATATGGAAAAAAATCAAAACAAATTTTCGATTTTCCTCCCATATTAAATTACTGTAATAGGGTAGTTTCTCATTGGTAATCTGGTCATTACCAACGCTAGCTCAAGACATATTAAGATTGTTCATTTTTTTGGATCTATATTCAAACGCAGTTGTGTTTCTGATAGCAGCCTTTTCCATAAATCTGTTAATAAACCTGCAATGCGTTGACTTTTTAAACCCAATTGTATGCGTAATATTTAGGCTGCTTGTGTATACACTTACATGCTCATCATATGACCCACGATGGATGCTTAAAGTATCCATATGCGACAAAATACTTTTTATTAAGTCTTACATTTATGAAATATAACACAAATGCATTATTATGAGAAGTGTTTGCTTCTCGAAGAATGTGTTCAATGCTTTATCTTTTGGAAAAATGGCACATGCTTCATTAAAAGTGATTTTAAATTCACGAATAGTCATTTCAGTGTCAAAGTTTTTGCAATTTGAAAATGTTGCTTGGCTACTTTTTAAATTAGCAATTAATTGAACGGACTTGTTTAAGCTATCGTTATATGTGTATTATTTCCTCAAGCATTTCAATGTCCCTTCAACATAGCTTGCGTCAATAATTTTATTGCCATTAGTGCATATGTTAGACATATCACTTATTATATTACTAGCATCATTGTTAAGTTTAGAACTAGGAATAATATAATTATTACTAATATTGCTAATTTCTAAGTTCATATTATCTAACTTACTCAGGGACTTGCAGCTTCCGTATTTATCTTCCTCACTGCACTTAAACTCTTGTAAACGTTTCTCACGAATCTAAAGAAGAACAAGTGAAAACGTTGCAGTCGGACGCAATCGACTGCGGCATACTCGATACCAGTATTAAAACAGGTAAAAAGAGGCCTGATTGCAAAGGGGTACGGATGGGGCAGGGGTGTACGCTGCCTTAAAGATTCTCCGATGCAGATGGGGATGCCACCAACTATCTTCCTTCCAAATTTGGTGACTCTAGCTGGGCGTGGTATCCAAATTTTTGATGCAGATCTTTGTGGAATGTCAATTGCTATCTTCATACCAAATTTGGTGACTCTAGCTCGAAAATTGTTAAATGTGGGGAAAGGGGGGCTGGGGGCGGTATGGGTGGGCGTGGCATCCAAATTTTTTTGGGGGTCATCATCGCCTATCTGGGCACCAAATTTTGCGGCTCTAGCTCAAAAACTGTAGGAGATATAGGCTTTTTTGACTTTAAAATGCGGGGGGCTGGGGGCGGAATGGGGGGCGTGGCTCCAAATTGATGCAGTTTTTTGGGGGTTGCTAGCAGCTATCTTGTTACCAAATTTGGTAGTTCGAGCTGTAAGGGTGTGTGAAATATGCGGATTTATCGTTTTTGAGTTATCGAATTTATCGATTTGCCAGCCCCCTAGTTATCATAGAACCCCAATCTTGACACTTTAATTTACTATCCCATAGATAAAGATAATTGGAAAGTTTCAAGTCTCTAGCTGGAAGGGTGTGGAAAAAAGTTGCGTTCATACAGACGGACAGACACCATGACGGACATTGCACAAACCCAATATACGCTTTACCTTCGGTATCGAGTGTAAAAAGCAAAATGCTAATCGGGAAATTGCTGAAAAATTAGACAAAAGTGATGATAAAAAAAAAAAAAAAATTCTTCATTTGCGCACTCAATTTTTGAAAGAGGTGCGCAGAGTAAAGCATAACAAGTAAGAAGGCTCTAGTCGGGAGAGCCCGACTAGAAGATACCCTGAACCCAGTTGCAATAAATTTTATGTAAGACTTCGGTATACTGATTTGGCTTCAATCGATTAAGTTCAATACCTCCGGTGTTTCTCAACCGATTCGGACGAAATTTTCAGAAAAGTTCTATCATTATCCATTACTTCAACCCTCATTTTTACATTTTCCAAATTCGATATTTTATTGTTATCGATATTATGTGTATATCGGAAACCAGAATAGTTATCGATAATTTGAAGCAAACTTGTTCTGCTCATGGTATAGGAGAACTTATATCCCAATTCTGAAGTCTCTAGCTCTTGTAGTCTCTGAGATCCACGCGTTCATACAGACGGACAGACAGACAGACGGACAAACGGACAGACAGACGGACAGACGGACATGGCTATATCGTCTCGGCTGTTGATGCTGATCAAGAATATATATACTTTATAGGGTCGGAGGTGCTTCCTTCTGCCTGTTACATACTTTTGCACAAAACCATTATACCCTTATTTACCCATTTTATGGGTTAAGGGTATAAAAAGAGTGGCCAGGGTACATCGGACAACTATACCAGCAAATGGAAGTTTTTCGATGCGCTTAAATTTATTAAAAATTACGACGGAAATAATTATAAACATGCGAAATGACATGCGGAAAAAATTGTAATAGTTTGTTTCATCGCCATTTTGTAGCTCTTTTAAAAGGTTCTGATGCACTCCTTTTTCATCTCTTTTGGAAATCCACTCTTTCACCCAACACTTTCTTTTTTTGCAGACTCTAATCTTCTCACTTTTTTACGTTTAACTAAAGTTGCTAATATAGCAATAGCAGCAACTCTCGATTTTTGTTCCGACATAATATAAACACGTCGTTATTCCTTGACTTTCACAAAAGAACAGAACTTGCTAATGAGTTTCACTTGCAAGCACTGCAAACAAAAAATGAAAACACGTGTAGACATTAACGCAATATATTGCACGAAATAGCCATGCATAAGTTTGCGTGCAAAACAAAAATTGATAGAAGCAAGAAATTTTCATGCAATATTTGCGTTGGTGTGAACAGTTGTGCAAACTTTTGCTGCAAATTATTTTGAACTTGCAGCGAATTGTTTGCATCGTGTGTACTTAGCTTTAGAGAATGCGTGCATAGGCAAATTAGTGAACGATGCCCTGTCAAATTGAAATTTATTTTGTGCATATATCACTTCGCTCAGTGCACACATATTTGGGCATAGCGTCATATCTCCGACGACATATCTCCGCCCAGAACATTTTTCTGACAGAGATATGTCGTGTTTTTGTGGCGGAGATATGACGTTTTGAGACGACATATCTCCGAGCGGAGATATGACGCTAAGATACGACATATCTCCGCACGGAGATATGTCGTTTGTGAAACGGCGGAGATATGTCGTCGGTGATAAGTCGCGACCCCATATTTTGTGATATTTTCACGCCTGACGCACAAGCAACTCGGGCACAGGATCATTAAAGTGACCTAACGGCATATGCACATACATATTAGCAGGCAAAAAAGCTACATACATAGCAGAATTTATACTCGAATATATTCAGTACTACTCGAATGTAACTGTAAATCTTCATTCATTTGATTGTGGCCTGACGTTTGGATGTTGTGAGACTGAGACGTTGCCAGAGCACTAGTTTACCTATAAAATTTTGTAGAAGTATTCGGTTTCATTCAAATCATTTTACGAATTGTATATTCGAATGCCGAATTTTTGCCACTCATGCAGCTCTCTAGTAATCACATCCGCAACAATTACAATTAAATTTGTGTCGATAATTTCAAAAATGTCTAGCAATAGAAAAGTAAAATTAAGTGTGGAGGATGAAGAAAAATTGATTGAATTTGTTGAACCGAACGAAGTTTTGTGTATCGTGAAGCACAAGAAACTCCGTGATATTGAACACAAAAATCATTTGTGGTTGAAGTTGGCAAACGAATTGTCTAAAAAGGGTAATTTATTTTGCGTGCTTTGTGATTAATTTATTTAAATGTTTGTTTTATGTTCATACATTTTTCAATGCGAGACTATTTTGTCAAAAACAATGGCAAAAAAAAACTACCGGCTCAGCAGCGCTAGCACCTAGCAAAAGAGACGAGTCGCTTTCGTTTTTGCTGCAAACATCGATCATGAAGAAAAAGTAAGTTTTATTTTATTGTTGAATTGTTTGTATTATTTATTTTATTATAATTGGGGTAAAGTGCACTGCGACCTAAAAGATCTATTGTGCCCCCTTCTTGGCTTAAAGCTCTTCCATCAGATCCAGTCCTTGTACGAAGGCAAGTATATTTACTGGATCGATGGTCTTCAGGTCAGTGAACTGAATAACATGTTTTCCTAGAAACCTGCTTCTCTTCCCCACTAAGGCTACACATTCTGCTATGATATGCAGGGAGGATTCCCTTTCCATATCGCAGAATCTACATGTATCATTACTAGCGATTCCTAGCTTGGCTAGGTGACCCCTTAGTCTGCAGTGTCCTGTCAAAAGATCGGTGATTATCCTGAGTCTATTCTTTCCCATATTTATAATCTGCTTGAATCTTTTCAGATTGTAAGTTCCAAGTAGACACTTGGCTTGTCTGAGTCCTGGGGACTGCGCCCAGCTCATTTCGCGCAAGAGTTTCTCTTCACTCCTAAGTTCCTGCCGTATTGTGCTTCTTCCTATCCCACAGTACGGCTCGGGCCCTATGAGGGGTGTCGCTGCCCCCAGCCTTGCTTGCTTGTCTGCCTCTTCGTTCCCAGCTAGGTTAACATGTCCTGGGACCCATCTTAGGGTTAGCCTATTATGTAGTCCCAGAGTGTTTAGCTTGGTTCGCACCTCGCGAACTACCTTCGACCTAATTTCGATCTTGCTGAGTGCCATAATGGCTGCTTGACTATCTGATAATATAGCTATATCCCTATTCCGATAGTTACGCTTCAGATTAAAGTCCACACACCTCCTTATTGCACATACCTCAGCCTGGAAGATGCTGGTGTGCTTACCTAGGGACTCATGGTATTTTAGCCGAGGGCCTACCACTCCAAGACCGGAGCCTTGGCTGGTAAGGGATCCATCGGTGTACCATTTGATGGTGTGGGATTTCATTTGGTGGACATCTTCAAGAGATGTCCACTCCCTTTTGCTGCTCAGGTGAACTTGAAATTTTTGCTCGAACATGTGCTCGGCTTTCATTTCGTCCCTAGGCTGTGCCAATAGGGGAGGTTCACCTGACAGCATATCTGCATCTAGTTGGCTCAGAATATTCTTTGCCAACTCCCTCGACCGACATTCTTAATAATGCAGCTTTCTGCTAATTCCACCTAATTGTGTGATGGAGTGGGGTAATCTCCAACAGAACCTCTAGCGCCGATGTGGGACAGGTCCTCATCGCTCCAGTGATTCCTACACAGGCCATTCTTTGCAATTTATGTAATTGCCTCTGCACAGTGATTTGCTGTGCCTTGTCCCCCCATGCAATTGCTCCGCATGTGAGCATGGGCCTTTCTACCATGAGGTATAGCCATCTCAAAATTTTTGGAGAGGTTCCCCATGATTTCCACGCTATTCTACGACATGTGTAGAGTGCTCTGCAGCACTTTAGAATCGTATTCTGAATATGGGTCCCAAAGTTCAATTTACTGTCAAATTTGACCCCAAGGTATTTGACTTCCTTGCTTGTTACTATTCGACTCCCCGCGAGCCTAATATCTCTCATCCTCTGCAACTTATACCTCCTGTTGAATGGAACTATGACGGTTTTTGTAGGGTTTAGGTTGAGTCCAACCTCGCTACACTAGTCATACGTGATCCTAAGTCCCAGTTGGATAATTTCACACAGAGTTTCCTCATACTTGCCCCGCGCTATTATCACAATGTCATCGGCATAGCCCTGGCATTGGATACCCCTGCTGACAAATCTACTTAACAATTCGTCTACTAAGATACTCCATAAGAGCGGTGATAAAACCCCCCCTTGTGGACAGCCTCTTGTGGTTGTCACTGTTACGGTACTATCTTGTATACATATATACTATCTGAGTAGCGATGAGATCCATCTGCTAGTTGTCATGTCCAGACCCCTTCTATTTAGGGCAGCCCTGACAGCATCGTGTGAGGTATTGTCAAAGGCGCCCTCAATATCTTAAAATGCACATATTGCTACTTCTTTGTTTAAAACTGCAGAGAGCAAAGTGTGGTTCAGTTTATAAAGTGCCGTATCCGTAGATCGGCGTGCTCTGTATGCGTGCTGCGTAGCTTGCAACCGAGTGCTAGGCTACTGACTAGTATTTTCCTCAGGGTGGGTAGGAGTATGTCCTGCCCCTGCTGAAGGATTACTGGCGATATACTGTCCAGACCGGGAGATTTATAGGGCTGGAAAGTTCCAATTGCCCATTGTGTCTTCTCCATTGTGACTACTGACTTGGCAAGTGCCCAGTCAAGAGCAGTCGGTCTGTGTCTGTCTTCCGTTTCGAGTGTTTCGCATGGGCCACAGGGAATACTTCCTGGGAAGTGCGTCTCGAATAGAAGCTCTAGCTTGTCCATGTCACTGGTCGTAAAGGTGTTGTCCCTACGTTTCAGGGCTAGATTTGCCTCCGGTGCCCGTTTGGATAGTGCTCTATGGAGCCGTGCACCTTCAGTCGTACTAGCTATGCTTTCGCAGAAGTCCCTATAGCTCTTACGTTTGGCCTTTCGGATTTCCCTGCTGTACAGGGTGAGGCTTTCCCGATAGTTATCCCATGATCCGTCACTCTTGGCTCTGTTGTTCGTAGTCTCTCTAGACTATCGTTCCACCATGGGGCATCTATTTCTCTGCGCGTTTTGCCTAGTGGGCAGCTTTCTTCAAATGCGTTACTGATGCATTTGCTTAAATTACGTACAACTCTATTTAGCTCACCAGTGCGTTTGGCTATTCCAAAACTTTCGGAGGCTAGGTTAAGTTTTAGGGTTGACCTAAACTGTTCCCAGTTGGTTTTTCTGGGGTTGCGAGTTGTAACGTTACTTTCCGCATTAAACTGAAGCTTAAAAAGGATGATCTTATGATCAGACATAGATTCTTCTGAGGAGACATGCCATTCTCTGAGATGTGGCCGTAAAGACCGAATGGTCAGGGTGATGTCTAAAACTTCCTCTCTTATTCTAGTTACGAATGTCGGTGTTGACCCGACATTTAAAATTTTTAAGTTATATTTGAATATAAAGTCAGTGAGGCACTCACCCCGTGTGTTGATGTCGCTGCTGCCCCATATTGTGTGGTGCGCATTGGCATCGCAGCCGATTAAAATTGGCAGCTTCTCTCTCCTGCAGTAATCCACCAGCTTTTCCACTTCCGGTGGAGGGCATGCCTCATCACCCGCGAAGTAGGCGGATACCACTACTATAGGGGGGCGCTTCCTTTGCCTTTAACGGCAATGGGCATGCAGTCCCTAGTAAGGAATTCTGAAAGAATAGTAAAGTTAATGCCTTTTCTTACCATTGTTTGTAAATAATTGTAATTAATATCGAAGTATTTTGTTTTCTCTTTTCTTGTTTTCAGATCTTTGTCGTCAGTACAGTACAGTACAGAACAGTACTGCAGCATCAGCGGCATTTGGTTTTGATGAGAGCACAGAATCACCGATCGAAGAAGACTATTCATTGGATATGTCAAACGTTGACTCTCTGTGTTATGAACCGCTTGTATCTGCACCGAAGAAATAAAAGCCTTCCTTTTAAAAGATTGGGCGAAGGCAGCTGATTTTTTGCCACAAAATCCACCCGATGCTGTCCAAAGCTTTTGTGATTCGCTTGCACTAACATTGCGTCAATTCGATCGATTGCGATTCGCCAGAGTCAAAATGAAAAAAAAATAGCGGAATAAAATTCCAACGTTAAATTTATTTATTTGGATGAGCACTTGCTATTCTAATCAAATTTTCTGAAGGTGAAGCCACATTATTGGTGTTTTCGAATATCGATTCCGATGGACTTGGGATTTTTTCCTTGCGCATTATATTATGCAGAATGCAACTGCCGAGTACAATTTTGTCGATTTTTTCAGGTGTTGCTTGAATTGTTTTAAAGAAAATCCGAAAATACGTCGACATAATGCCAAATACATTTTCAGTTGTTCTTCTTGCACGGCAATGCTTATAGTTGTATATGGCTTTCGTTTTATCGTGCAGAGACTGTGCTTTTGGATATGGTTTCATCATGGAAGTGTTCCAAGCAAATGCTTCACCAAGCATAACGTTTGGCAATTCAACGTTGGTTAATAGCAGAGCAGCAGGAGGTGGAATATTAAAACTCCTATTGTTGATCAATTTGCCATTACACTTTTTAGGAAAATGACTGTGAAAGTTTGCATTCAAAATCAATTTGAAATTTTTTTTGGAAATAAGCATATATTTATTTATCTTCCATATGAACCAACGTCTACTGCAATGAATTTATAGTTGGCATCAACGATTGCTATCAATACAGTTGAATGGAAGCCTTGATAATTAAAATAGGCTGAACCCGCTTTTGTCTGGCATTTTATCCGGATGTGCTTGCCGTCAATCGCCCCGCAGCAATTTGGGAAATTCCACTTTGAGTACAAATCATCGACGACTGTTTGGAAATAAGCGGTCGTCGGTGTGGGGATGGATTTTTCGACGATATGCACAATGATGGAGTTTAGGCGTTTCTCTACTATTCGCCCAATAGTGGAACGGTGCACACGGTATTGAAACGATAGGGATCGAAATGTTTCGCCGGTTGCCAAATACCGCAAAGTAAGGCACAATTTATGCTGGGCGCTTATTGGGTTGCGCACCCAAGTCGTTGAATTTTTTTTCAAGATCTTGTTGCAACACATCTAACAATTTCCCAAACAAAAACGGGGTCACTCGAAAGTACTCGCGAAACTTTGTATCGTCGTCCATCAAATGACGTTCTATCTAAATGTTCACAGCCCTTCTTTTTTGCTCCAATGAATAGTTTTTAGTTTATTTATTTTTTTTTTTTGTCAAAAATCCCGCAGATCATACAAAAATCTTCTTACATCGTACGATGTATGATTAGAGAGGATTGCATGTGCGACAGGAAAAACGATTTTATGCTCTGGAACATGAGCTACAAATGAATACAAAAATATAAGTTTACTTTCAAAGTTCATTGTTTTCACAACATTTCCAGTAGCATCAATGTGCGGTTTTATATGGGTTAGTAGCATATTAATATGCCCTTTGTACCATAAGAAAACTTCCAGTTTCGTGGAAAGAAAGTGAATAAAATGAGAAAACCCATTTGAAATCATATAGTAGGCATCCTTAACCCTCATCCCCTCCTCAAAAAATCTTATAAATGTCTCCCTTTGTGTAGTTTTCTACACATACGGGATTTTGATGTTACTAGTACAGAAATATCTTCTTGTTATTTTGTAAAAATCATGGTTTTTTATAAAAAGTAAGTTTATTTAATATTTATTTTTAAATTAATTTATCTTCAATGCAATTTACACAAACATTTCGGTTATGAAAACGCTTACAAATACATTTTCTGCAAAAACAGCACATATTCTCATGTACATGGCCTTTATATTTTGACTTCTCGCTGTAGCAAATGTGGCATCTAGCTCTTCCATCAATATTTGGTGGAACACTTTAAGACCGCTTTTGAGGAACATCATATGTTTGTGGAGAGCTTTCCCGAGCAGTGCTGCCAACTATCGATTACAAAAAAAGGCTAGATCGACCAAAAAATAAGGAAAACAAGTAAGAAGGCTCTAGTCGGGAGAGCCCGACTAGAAGGTACCCTGAACCCAGTTGCAATAAATATGTAAATTAAATTTATAATTGACTTTGGTATACTGACTTAACTTCAATCGATAAAATTAGATATCTCCGGTGTTTCTTCACCGATTTGGGCGAATTTTTCAGAAAAGTTTTATCATAACCCATTATTTCAACCCTCATTTTTTCATTTTCCAAATTCGATATTTTATTGTTATCGATTCCATGTGTATATCGGAAACCATAATAGTTATCGATAATTTGAAGCAAACTTGTTCTGCTCATGGTATAGGAGAATTTATATTTTAAGTCTGAAATCTCTAGCTCTTGTAGTCTCTGAGATCCACGCGTTCATACAGACAGACAGACAGACAGACGGACAGACAGACAGACAGAAAGACGGACAGACGGATATGGCTATATCGTCGCGGCTGTTGATGCTGATCAAGTATGCCTGTTACATACTTTTGCACAAAACCATTATACCCTTATTTACCCATTTTATGTGTTAAGGGTATAAAAAACGGATAAAAATAATTTAAAAAGGATAGAAAATTACATCGCTTTTCGTACGAAGTTTGTAATTCGTTTAATAAATATTATAATAATTTCAAAGCTGCATCGATTATATCGTTTTCTTCGTCTTCTGCGTATTTTTCTTCTGCAACGTGCGCTGCACTTGTGCCAATCATTTTCAAATATTTCTAGGGTATACCGTAGTTGTGGCAGCATTTGTTATGTCGACGTAATCCGAATCTTAAATGTAAAGATTTCAATTGTATTTTATATTGCAATTTAATAAAAAACAATTCTTACCGTATGGCCAAAATAGCCTTTAACGTTTCCGTTTGGAGAGAATTCCGTAGCTTCGTTTTTATTAAGGTCACCTGGCTAAACACACGCTCCACCTCTGCGTTCGACCATGGCAGCTACAAAATGTTTAGAGCAAACGTGGCAATCTGGAAAAACGTGCCGTTTCCTGCAGAGTCTTTATATTTTTCCACTTCGGCCCAAAATATAAGAGTGTTGTCTATGCTCTGCCATTTCACCAAATAAATGCTTGCATATTGTGTGAGAATTTTTTCAATGTCGTCAGACTTAACATTAAAAAGTTCTAACACTTTACAAATTGGTTTTTTGTGTGCTGCTAAGCAATTTTCCACAGAAAACATATCAATATGTTTTAAAATTTCAAAATTTTCGGGCAATCTAAAATTAAACAAGTAAGAAGGCTCTAGTCGGGAGAGCCCGACTAGAAGATACCCTGAACCCAGTTGCAATAAATAAATTAAATTTATGTAAGACTTTGGTATACTGACTTAGCTTCAATCGATTAAGCTCAATATCTCCGGTGTTTCTCAACTGACTTGGACGAAATTTTCAGAAAAGTTCTATCATTACCCATTACGTCAACCCTTATTTTTAGATTTTCCAAATTCGATATTTTTTGTTATCGATTCCATGTGTATAAAGGAAACTAGAATAGTTATCGATAATTTGAAGCAAACTTGTTCTGCTCATGGTATAGAAGAACTTAAATACAAAATCTGAAGTCTCTAGCTCTTGTAGTCTCTGCGATCCACGCGTTCATACAGACGGACAGACAGACGGACAGACGGACATGGCTATATCGTCTCGGCTGTTGATGCTGATCAAGAATATATATACTTTATGGGGTCGGAGATGCTTCCTTCTGCCTGTTACATACTTTTGCACAAAACCATTATACCCTTATTTACCCATTTTATGGGTTAAGGGTATAAAAAATTAATAAAAAAGAAAATGCTGATATCTTTACATTTAATTACAGATAGCTGAAATTGGCTTACCTGCGCTTTAATTGATTTATAAGTTCAACAACAAACTCAGTGCAGCCAAAACGAATCTCACTTTCATCGCTGTCCTTGAGCTTATGTTTGACAGCCTTCAATTTACGCTCAAACTCATAGCCTAGGTACAAATCTCTTTCTACGTGAGCTGTTAAATCATCACATAGAATGTCGATTGAATTGTCTGGCGGAATCACTTTAGATTTTGAAAGCTGAATGCCAAAGATTAAATCACTTAAGAGCTTAGTTGGATTTGCTTCTTTGCTTTGAAAGCTTTTGTTAATGCGCTGCATTTCTTCAACAATAGGTTTAAGAAATAAAAGGTACAAATGGATGACATCGTCGTTGTACAAATCTCTTAGTATTGCAGCTTTATGACATTTTTCTGCCAATGCAGCAGTACCAAAATGAAGTTTCAGCTCATCCCATTGCTCCAAGATTCGTTGGACTGCACTATCTATAGACAGCCACCTAGCGTCGCAAAATCGCGAAATCTTGAGTGGTGCCTAAAGTTATCAATAATAAGGTAAGTGAACACACATTGGGACGAACCTGGACATTGTTGAAACATATTTTAGTTAGTCATCATATAGGGAAACAATATAAAAATTGCTCCAAGTTTACCTTATCATTATTTATGCACTGGTATAATTGCATATAAGCAATTTGTCTGCTGTTGCTTTTAGAAAACCAGGCGTACGTCTCACTCACAATAAACTCCAGGGACTCTGGTAAGATCTGCTTACATGCTGCGTTTACCGCCAATTGCACCGAATGGCATACACATTTAATTAATATCAGGGAGGGGGTAAACTTCTTTAGTTCGGTGTACACACATCTCTTGTTACCAACCATGACACTTGCATTGTCAGTTCCAATGCCTATTAGGTTGCATATGGGTAGCTTAAGACGTTTAAGCTCTGCACGCAAACTATCAGTGATAGTTAAAGTGTCTCCACTTTCAATTTGTAACATAGACAAAAAAGTGGATACAATTTGTGAGCGTTGAGCACTATAGTAGATTATAGCTACACCTAAAATGTATTACATTATTTTAAAATATTCGAGTACGTGAAATGAGTTTGAAGTTTACCTAGAACTTTCGTGATGCTTATATCCGTTGACTCATCAACCAGAAGGCTGAATTTGGCGTCGCCTATGTCGCATCGAAGATCTTCTTCAAAATGTGCAGCCAACACATGTTTGATTATTCCGGTACACTTTGTACGGTGCAACTTTACCGGTGCGGTAGTTTTGTCGCCAAAGTGGCTGTTGCACAACTCACTTAAATGGTCGACCGGTGAAATGGCAGCATGTTGGGCAATAAACATCGCCAACGCCGCTTCCTGGACAGCCATTTCGTTCCTTGGCAGTGGTTGGAACAGAATCTTGTTTTGTTGATTAAATGGCAATGCATTGCTCAGGTGCTTTTTTGTTGCCATATGAGCACGAATTTGGTCAACTTTTGTGTTGATACTGCATTTGCAATATTTGCAATAGGCTTTAAATTGGTCAGCAGAATCCCGGCACAACCAATTTTTGAAGTCAGCGTGGTTCACCCACGATTCTCGAAACTTTTGCTTGTACATTTCCTTGGGCATTTTGATTTATGTTACTCCCGCTCTTTGCTCGAATATTAAGTGGATGGGATTCACCAAACTATAGCCGATACGATTATTTTACAACTGAATGGCATTCATACAATCGATAGACAAGTACAAAAAGATGGAGATGGCCTTATTACATACACCGTAATATTGGCAATATTTTGTAAATAAAAAAAAACTTTATTACTCAAAAAAAGGACAGATTTCCGGATAGAGGATGTTTGGTTATTTTTCCGGCTGACGTAGTTTGAAAAAGGACAGATTTGTCCGGAAAAAGGCTGCTATGGCAGCACTGTTCCCGAGATACAGAAGACGAAGTGCTATTCAAAGCTGAAAGAAAAGAAGCCGCTGATTCGGTCCTTGGCATACCTTTTCGCATTTACATATATGGTTTAGCTTAAGATATTCGTAGCTCAAGCAAGAAAATTCAACGCAGTGTTTTTTTGTTTACCTGCCAATTTGGATTCACATCTTTGAAAATAATCAGTGCATTTAGAGCTGAAATATCGATCATATTTAACAAGTAAGAAGGCTCTAGTCGGGAGAGCCCGACTAGAAAATACCCTTAACCCAGTTGCAATAAATAAATTTAATTTATGAAAGACTTTGGTATACTGACTTAGCTTCAATCGATTAAGTTCAATATCTCCGGTGTTTCTCAACCGATTTGGACGAAATTTTCAGAAAAGTTCTATCGTTACCCATTATTTCAACCCAAATTTTTACATTTTTCAGACTCGATATTTTTTTGTTATCGGTTCCATGTGTATATCGGAAACCATAATAGTTATCGATAATTTGAAGCAAACTTGTTCTGCTCATGGTATAGGAGAACTTATATTTTAAATCTGAAGTCTCTAGCTCTTGTAGTCTCTGAGATCCACGCGTTTATACAGACGGACAACGGACATGGTTATATCGTCTCGGCTGTTGATGCTGATCAAGAATATATATACTTTATGGGGTCGGAGATGCTTCCTTCTGCCTGTTACATACTTTTGCACAAAACCATTATACTCTTATTTACCCATTTTATGGGTTAAGAGTATAATAATTGTTAAGAAGTTTTATCAATATCGATCAAAACATGTGGATAAAAATCAAAACAAATACAGTAGACGCTCGGAAATTAGAACCAGTTGGTTCCTGGGGCAATTCTAATTTCTGAATTATTCTAATTTCTGGACGTTTTTTTGCATACAAAAGTGTATAAAATTGGAGTACATTTTGTGAAAAAAGCTGTGATAAAACAATTTTTTATTCAATTCTATTAATTATAACAAGAAAACAAAAGTTATAAGATATAATATTATATATGTATGTACATGTACATTAAATCAACAAGTAAGAAGGCTCTAGTCGGGAGAGCCCGACTAGAAGATACCCTGAACCCAGTTGCAATAAATATATTTAATTTATATAAGACTTTGGTATACTGACTTAGCTTCAATCGATTAAGTTCAATATCTCCGGTGTTTCTCAACCGATTTGGACGAAATTTTCAGAAAAGTTCTATCATTATCCATTACTTCAACCCTCATTTTTTAGATTTTCCAAATTCGATATTTTATTGTTATCGATATTATGTGTATATCGGAAACCAGAATAGTTATCGATAATTTGAAGCAAACTTGTTCTGCTCATGGTATAGGAGAACTTAAATACAAAATCAGAATTCTCTAGCTCTTGTAGTCTCTGAGATCCACGCGTTCATACAGACAGACAGACGGACAGACGAACAGACAGTCGGACAGACGGACATGGCTATATCGTCTCGGATATTGATGCTGATCAAGAATATATATACTTTATAGGGTCGGAGATGCTTCCTTCTGCCTGTTACATACTTTTGCACAAAACCATTAAACCCTTATTTACCCATTTTATGGGTTAAGGGTATAAAAATAGATGGAACATAAATGTTCACTGCAATTCCACAAATATATGAATGAATGGCGTGAGAGAATCTCGCCACAAATTTAGAAAAAAACGGATACCGTGTCGCATTTTAAATTTGGTAAACCATCCAGCACTTGGACTAAATGACTTTGTTATGATTTTTTCTTTGACTGATGATAGGTGTTAGACATAGCATTTTTTACTTGTTTTACTTTTAAGCAAACACTGCCAAAATACGTGCACTAGTATCAAATTTCACACAGAAATGAGCCCAAAATGAATACGATTGCGAAAAAACAAGAACATAGAACGAATAACATACATAAAATAGGGACTCCCCTTTTAATTTTATTTTGCTTAAGCAAAGTATAACGAAATTGGAGAGTTCCAGTGCTAAAAAAAAAGGAAAAAAAATTTACGCTCTGAAATTAGAATTTTCAATTCTAATTTTAGAGCGTGTAATGTATTGCAAAAACTGATTCTAATTTCTGGAATTTTCAATTCTAATTTTAGAGCGTGTAATGTATTGCAAAAACTGATTCTAATTTCTGGACAATTCTTATTTCCGAAGTTTCTAATTTGTGAGCGTCTACTGTAATGGTTATTGTGTAGTTGTCTACACAAGGAGGGGATGAAGGTTAAAAGAATCTTTGCCGAAATCAAATTTTCGATTTTCCTCCGATATTAAATTTCTGTAATAGGGTAGTTTCTCATTGGTAATCTGGTCATCAATTTTTCTCTTCCATATGAACCAACGTCTGCAATGAATTTTTAGTTGGCATCAACGATTGCTATCAATACAGTTGAATGGAAGCCTTGATAATTAAAATAGGCTGAACCCGCTTTTGTCTGGCATTTTATCCGGACGTGCTTGCCGTCAATCGCCCCGCAGCAATTTGGGAAATTTAACTTGGAGTAAAAATCATCGACGACTGTTTGGAAGTTTGATCTTCAGTAACATTGCTTTTCTCTGCCAATTGTATGCCATCCATTGGGTTAAATGTGCATGGCTGCTCGGAATAATTAGTGAAATAGTTCATGGCATCATCCACATTTTTATTAATAGTTGAAGAAAGGAGAATGATTGCAATATACTTGAACCATTCTTCTAAATCTCTAGCTTTATTAATTGAGTAAGCACAACCCATAGCATTTCTTAATAACGTTCGAAGTTCAATATTGTTTAGCCAAAAACTTCATCTATGTTACGGAACATAATTTTGGAATAGTTGCTTGTACAAAATTGAATACAGACTTTGGGCAAAGTGCTACTAATGTCATACACAAAATTATAACAAATTTCGTTATATGTCGCAAGATCTATGTATGTTGTTGTACTCTTTTAAAATGGCCCCAACTATTGCAAAACTAACATCTGTTATAATTCTTTCTCAAAGAGGCCATTTTAATTTTTTTTTTTTTTTATTTGGCAAAAATCCCGCAGATCAAACAAAAATCTTCCGATATCATACGATGCATGATTAGAGAGGATTACATGTGCGAAAGGAAAAACGATTTTATGCTCTGGAACATGAGCAACAAATGAATACAAAAATATATGTTTACTTTCAATATTAATTGGTTTCAAATTATTTCCAGTACACTTTAAAAAAAAAAAAATTAAGCCTAACGGATTCATTATGTGGATAAGTTCGGAAATTCTTAAACTGAAGCCGATGTACTTAATACAAGAAGGTTATTTTTAATCCCAAATTCTGGGGTCGGAGATGCTTCCTTCTGCCTGTTACATACTTTTGCACAAAACCATTATACCCTTATTTACCCATTTTATGGGTTAAGGGTATAAAAATGTTTATACCCTTTATTCCATTTATGATTTACTATACATTAACAAGAAAAAATCAACGAAGAGGTGCACAAAGAAGAAAAGCAAACATGATTATCTGCAAACAAGAATGTTAAATTTAATTTTATTATAATATTAGTACTTGGTCCATATGCCCTTATTTTTTATGACGCTTTCCACACGTTTTGGCATACTTTCCACAAGATTTTCTAAGATTTCTTTGGGTATAAGGCGCCACTCTTCAACCACCCTTTCCCATAAATTTTCACGGCTTGATGGGGCTGATTGATATTGGGCCAATCGTCTTTTGACTATTGACCACATATTTTCAATTGGGTTGAGGTCAGGGCTTTGAGCCGGCCACTTCATCAACTGAAAATGTTGATCCGCTAGCCATTTCTGCACGACTTCTGCAGTGTGCTTCGTGTGTAAGAGCTTTGGAAAGGGGGGCTGGGGGCGGTATGGGTGGGTGTGGCATCTTAATTTTTACTGCAGATCTTGGCGAAATGTCAATTGCTATCTTCATACCAAATTTGGTGACTCTAGCTCGAAGTTTGTAAACAGTGCACTATGGGCAAAAAGCCCGAAATTTTTGCATAAAGTATATTTTTCTATGTTTTAAAAACTCAAAATTGAATGTTTTTTCTAATAATGCATACTCAAGAGAATATAAAAATGTTTCGAAAAAAATTTTAAAGTTATCGGTTTGAAATTGCCGCGCAAACAAACTCTGATGACCAATCGTTTGCTCGACTTATCGAAATACAATCATTATTTTTTATAAACTTTGTGCTATTGTTGCGGCTTGTTCCTTAAGTGAAAACAATTTGGAAAAATGGAAAATAGTCGTACAGGAATGTAGATTCAATTTTTTATGTTGGTTTATATGTGCTTTGTATGTTTTGCCGTGAATCTTCAACTGTTGTTGGAGTATTTTTACAGCTTAAATTTAGCAAATGTAGTTGTGTTCTGTGGAGTGTAACTTATTCCCAGCGCGCGCTTGCGAGCAACGAAATATGGTATGTTTTTCGTTTAAGTATTTAGATTGCGGTGATATTAACTTCTTTTGCCCCTTTTTGCCCCTTTTCGAAAAAAATGGCATATTGCAGCCGGGTATGAGTTTCGCCGCTTAACATTGCTGGAGGTTTGGGACAACAACGGACGTGATGACTCTGCCGTAACGAAGTGGGTGTTGGAACAAATTAACAAAATGAATTCAGAAACTCGCGCGTTGATCAATTGAGGAAACTGTGCGCAATTTCATAGCACACGTTAAGAAATATTTGCCTAAATGCAACCGTATGTTGTCAAGGTTTAAGGTTACTCATTCAAGGTGGCTTTCGCAGGCGATTATTATAACCTTAGATGAAGAGCTTACGGATCCATCTCCCTCTAAAATGGGTAGACCAACCATAAGTTATTCCGAGGCTGGAATGCGTTTAAAACATAAATTAGCAAGTGATCTTGCATTCGGCACAGATTTTTCAACGCAGCACTTATTACATGCTGCTTCTGTTTCTGCGAAAAAATCTAAAAGGGATGATTTGTTGAACGCGTTATATGTAATCAGGGAAAAACAGACAGCGAGCACGACAGGAGGCCGGCTTTGATCAAAACATTTTATACAATTTGTATGTATGGTAGTTTTAATTACTATTTCTTGCGAGCACTCTGTTGATGTTTATAAGTTCAAGGCATTTTGTTAGGAAACATTTTTATTATGTGTTAATAATTATCCTTGGTATCCATTGTCACCGACGGTACATAAAATATTAATACACGGCTGGCAAATAACAAACTCCTCTTTGGAGCCGGTTGGATGTTTAGGAGAAAATGCTTCAGAAGCAAGAAACAAGTACTATAAGAACGATAGACACGCCCGAAAAAATAGCCGTTTAAGCAATATGGCTGATGTTTTTAATAGAGCTATGGATACTTCTGATCCACTTATATCCAGCATATGTTTGAATGAAAGGCAACATAAAATAAAGAAAAAACCCTTGCCGGCAGAAGTAATAAATCTTTTAAAATGCCCACCTCCCCAGAATAATGAAAAAATTACGTCAGCTACGGGAAATGAAGATTCGGACTCCGCGGACGATTCTGATGGTAATCTACAATTTGAGTTAGACGATGAAGAACAATAAACATATCTGTTAATAAAATTTTTAGCTAATACATAGAAATTTTTATATTTTTTCTTGGGGGTGGGGAGGAGGTGTTGAAGGTGTGGTTTGATTGAAAAATAAAAAAATACATAATTCTATATTATTATTTCACATTTTTGTGCAAAATTTGAATGCTCTAGCTTTAAAACTGGACTTTATGCAAAAATTTCGGACTTTTTGCCCATAGTGCAGTGGGGAAAGGGGGGTGGGGGCGGTATGGGTGGTTGTGGCATCCAAAGTTTTGATGCAGATCTGTGTGGAATGTCAATTGCTATCTTCACACCAAATTTGGTGACTCTAGCTCGAAGTTTGTAAAAAGTGTGGAAAGGGGGGTGGGGGCGGTATGGGTGGTTGTGGCATCCAAAGTTTTGATGCAGATCTGTGTGGAATGTCAATTGCTATCTTCATACCAAATTTGGTGACTCTAGCTCGAAGTTTGTAAACAGTGTGGAAAGGGGGGTGGGGGCGGTATGGGTGGTTGTGGCATCCAAAGTTTTGATGCAGATCTGTGTGGAATGTCAATTGCTATCTTCACACCAAATTTGGTGACTCTTGCTCGAAAATTGTAAAAAGTGGGGAAAGGGGGGCTGGGGGCAGTATGGGTGGGCGTGGCATCCAAAGTTTTGATGCAGATCTGTGTGGAATGTCAATTGCTATCTTCATACCAAATCTGGTGACTCTAGCTTGAAGTTTGTAAAAAGTGGGGAAATGGGGACTGAGGGCAGTATGGCTGGGCGTGGCATCCAAATTTTTGATGAAAATCTTTGCCAAATGTCAATTGCTATCTTCATACTAAATTTGGTGACTCTAGCTAAATGTTTGTAAAAGGTGGAGAAAGGGGGGCGAAATGGGTAGGCGTGGCTCTAAAACTTTGATGAAGATTTTTGGGGGTCGTTGCCGGCTATCTTCCTACCAAATTTGGTGGCTCTAGCCTCACAACTCTGGAAGATACACGCATTCCCGTTTTTGACGAAGCGTTGGGGTGGATGGGGGCGGCTAAGGCAGTATTGTTAGGCGTGGCATCCAAACTTTTGATGCAGTTTTTGGAGGGTCATCATCACCTATCTTGGCACCAAATTTGGTGGCTATAGCTCAAAAATTGTGGGAGATATACACTTTTTTGACTTTAAAATGGGGATTGGGTGGGCGTGGCTCCAAAATTCCTGATGCAGTTTTTGAGGGGTTGATAGTAGCTAGCTTACCAAATTTGGTAGTTCTAGCTGTAAGGATGTGCGAAACATGTGGATTTATCGGTTTTGAGCTATCGAATTTATCGATTTGCCAGCCCCCCAGTTATCGTAGAACCCCAATTTTGACACTTTAATTTACTATCCCATAGATAAAGAGAATTGCAAAGTTTCAAGTCTCTAGCTGGAAGGGTGTGGAAAAAAGTTCCGTTCATACAGACGGACAGACACCATGACGGACATTGCACAAACTCAATATACTCTTTACCTTCGGTATCGAGTATAATTACGCGCCTGATTCTCTACCTCAATGGTGGAAAAGAGAATATTAAATACTTTGCTTTAATATTTTGTGAAATATTTTCTAATTTATTTATTTTGTATTTATCTTCTATTGCTAAAATTTATATAAACTATCCGCGCAGCGAAGTAAGCGGGCCACTTACTAGTAATAGATAAAGAATCGAAAAGAAAAGTTGCTAATTTATTTGAAATGCCACGTACAAATTTGGTACGATATGTTGGCAAAGTTGTGAGCGCAATAAAGAACGTAGCAGCCGCAAGTGATGATGAAATTTTGAAAGTGCTGAAGACATGCACAACTATGGGACCGCAAGCTGTAAGTGTGTGCGATTTGCTTTGAGTTTATTTTTCTAATGAATTTTGCGCCGTTATACAGATTTTTTCGCCAAAGGAGGAGAAGGCATTGGTGCTTTATATTTTAAAGTGCAATGACCTTTATCATGGACTTAGCATAGTGGAGGTTAAAAGATTGGCGTTCCAATTTGCCCAAAAAATTTGAATTTCTTATCCAGAGATTTGGAATGAAAATTGTATGGCCGGGCGCAGGTGGTTCGACTTGTTGATAAAGCGTCACCTATCCATGTCGTTGCGGACGCCGTAACAAATTAGCCTAAATCTTCAAAATTTGTTCAGTGAAGCAAAATTCACATTTGATAAGTAGAAAAGCCGCAAAAGCCGAATTTCAAAATTGTGTCAAATTCACACAAGGAACAGATGCGTGTTAACTTAAGAAGAATAGAAAAATTATATTATTATTTAGTTAAAACAATGTTAAATGAATTTGTTATGATTTGCCATAAGAGCAACAAAAAGTTATGTTGACAAATATGATGAAATATGAATAAAATTAATTTGTTTTGATTTGCAAGAAGAGCAAGAAAAAGTTATATTAAGAAAAATGAAGAAAAATTAATAAAATGAATTAATTATGAGTTGGCATAAAACTTGACTTAATTTTTTTGTAGATTTGCTTAAAAACTTGCGCTCTTTTTAATAGCAACATGACACAATTAAGACAGATAACGCATTGCGCAGATGACGTCACATATGAAGCATATTACCAAGGCAAATATTCAACACATGCATTGTGACGTCATCTGCGCACAACATAAACAAGTTTCTGGGCAATCTAAAAATTTATTGTTCTTGTTTGTGCGATGTTGAGCGTGCGATGCATAAATCGATACTTTAATCGATACATCGCTGCATCGCTGGCGATACTGTTTATTACGAGTAATAAATTTTAATAAATTATTAAATTCGGTTGTTTTTGAGTGTCTAATTGCATAAAATACAAAAGCATAAATAAAAACAATGATTTGGCATTTTATTTCATTTTATTGGCTCTATTTTGTCAAGATTAAGGGGAGTGACAACCACAGGGGCACTTTATCGAAAATCGTGATTTTGACTTTTTTCATTAAATCCTATTTATCTTTCAAAAAACTAATGAAATGTGTATAATGCCTTACACTGATCGACGGGCAATTGAACTAGCTTTCCTACGATACCAACAGCTAAGTTTACGTTGATTTCTGACAATTTAATATCCCAAAAACCTTAGCCATTAGGGCTTCTCCCTTACCAATGCCATGCAGAGAAGCGACAATAGAGTCGCTCGTTTGACTAAATGACATGTAGAGAGCGACAATAGTGTCGCTCGTTTGACTAAATGACATGTATGGAGCCAAGGCGTATTTAACAAGGTGGCAGCGACGTCAACGTCGCCCTCTTTGCTGTTGCCTTACGGTTTCTCGAACGTTGCGAGCGACGCACGACAACCAGTGCTGCCAATTTTTTTTCAGAAAAAAAAGCTGTTTCTGGATGGTAGCAACGGCAAAAAAAGCTGAAAAATTTCTAAATAAAGCGTAAAAAAAAACGGTTTTTATGGTTTAATTTTTTTTGCTTGGTTTTATTTATAAGACTTTCAGCACGTCGTCTAGTTCTTCGCTACTAGCAGCGGTTTCACAATCGCACGACATGTTCGTACCGATCATGCGAAGATAATTCGAAGGGACTTTATATTCATAGCAGCATTTGTCCAGTCTTCGCAAACCATATCTGTGTGTTATATTAAAATAAATAATATAAAAATCGGTATCATCCTTTCACTCACAATAAAATATTACCTTATGCTAAGAATGCTGTTTATCGTGCTTAGGCTCATTGAGTTCCTTAACTTGGATTTTACCAAGTTAAGCTGGCTAAATACGCGCTCAACCTCCGCGTTGGACCATGGCAATGAAAACATTTGCAGGGCAACAGCTGCCAGTTCAAGGAATCTGCGGTTGCCACCAGAATCCTTGTATTGAAAAACTTCATTCCAAAACTTTGTGCTGTCATTGACGTTTTCCCACTTAATTAGATGAATATCATTGTACTGTCGCTCAATGTCTGCTATTCTATCTACTTGGAGGTGTTCTAACATTTCTGTAATTCCTTTTTTTTTGGTTGAGAGAATTTTGTCGACGGAAAAAACGTCGATGTTTTTTAAAATCTTAAAATTGTCGGGGAGCCTGAAAATATAATCAAAATTATTTAACGGTCGGTAGAAGAATCTGACAAATTGGTTACCTCTGCTTTAGCTGCTTGATAAGCTCAATCACAAAATTAGAGCAGCGAGCACGAATTTCTTTGTCAAGGCCAGCATCGATATTTAAAGTTTTGATTTTCTTTTCAAACTCATATCCTTGGTACATATCGGATTCTGCATGCTCTTCCAAGTTTTCAACTTCCAATATGTCAATTTCCTTGTTAGGGGGAACAATTAACTGTTTTAACGAGTTGATGGCAAACATTAAGTCGTTTAGCAATTCTGTTGCATTTGTTTTATTGCTTTGAAAGCACTTATTAACTTTCTGCATGTCCGACAGAATTGGTTTTAAAAAAATTAAATATAAGTGATTAATTGGATCACTATACAATTCATGGAGAATTTGCGACTTATAGCATTTTTCTTTTGTTGCGGCCAAATCAAAATGCAATTTCAGTTCGTCCCATTGGTCTAAAATGCGTGATACAGCCAATTCAATGGATAGCCACCTGGTGTCGCTCACTTTTGGTATTTTCAATGGAGCCTTAGGGAAATAGCAAAAAAATTTTACGTTGAAATTAAAATAAAATAAAATGTTTGAGAAAATACACTGTTGAGAACAACAACGAAACGAGAGACAACAAACACAAAATATTGAAAAATAATAAAACAAATACAATAATGATGTTAATAATTGAAATACAGACGGGCACATTAAAAATAAAATACTCACATTTAACTACATAGGTTAAACATAAATTCAAGAACATATAACAGGGATATGGGCAAATTTTCACACAAACCTTGTCATCGTTAATGCATTTATAAATTTTACTGTACTCCATTTGCCGAGATGAACTTTTGCAAAACTAATTATATATTTCGTAAATTAAAAACTCCAATTTCTCAGGCAAATGTTTTCTACAAACTTGGCTAACGGCAAGTTGCACAGAATGGCAGACACATTTAACCAAAATTAGCTGTGGAGCCTCATTTTTCAATTCCGTGTAGACACTCCTGTTTGTGCCTACCATAACACTAGCATTATCGGTTCCAATACCAATTAGGTTTTTTATATCTAATTTGTATGACAATAATAAATTTTTCACACCATCAACAATGCAAGTAGCATTACCAAATTCTAGTTGTACCAGACTTAAAAAAGTGGAGACGAATTCACCACGAGGAATGGAAAAGTAGTTAATTACCAAACCTAAATAAGTATATATGTATGTACACACATGCAATACATTAAATTTAATATAACAAAATTAACATAAACAATTATTAAAATAAATACCTAAAAGTTTTGTGACGCTGATGTCCGTTGACTCATCGAGTAAAAGACTGAACTTGGAGTCTCCTATATCGGCGCACAAATCTTCATAAAATGACGCGCCAAAACATTTTTTATAATGCTGGTGCATTTTGTGCGATGAAGCTTTATTCGCCCGGCCGTTGCACTATCAAAATAGCTGCTGCATAAGTTGCCCAAATGGTCCACTTGTGCCATAGCTGTGTGCTCTGCAATAAACAGACACAACGCTGCTTCCTGCTCGACAGTTTTTGTAGGCAAGCTACCAAAATCAATTTTATTTTTTTGCGCGAAGCCGCCCATCGCACTTGTGTGTTTTTTAGTGCTTGCATGAGCACACAGATCGCTCAGCTTTGCAGTTATTGTAGTCCTACAATAGCTGCAATAGACCCTTTTTTCGTCCGTGTCATCCCTGCGAAGCCACGCCTTGAATTCTTCGCTCTTTATCCAAGCATCACGGCACTTTTGTTTATATTCTTTTGGCATGGCGAAATTTTACCGAAAAAATCACACTTAAGCGGCGCACAATTTATTGTGATTGTGATGACAGTTTGCGTAGAGTAGTGGTGGTGATATTCGCAAATATCGATATAAACGTATGATAGAGCTGCCACTCTTACACACATTTGGTATATTTCTACCAATACTGGTATACTTTTTTCACAGATTTATCGAAAATGGTATATTTTAATACCAAACTTTTTTTTTGCAAGTGGCAGCCGTGCTGTTTCATGAAATTGGTGGCAGCATCAAAAAAAGCGTAAAAAAGCCACAGTGTTTTTAAAAAAGCCAGAATTCCCGCTTCCCGCAATTCACAAATCTTTCCCGTAATTGGGCTTTGGAAAAAGCCAGATTTGACGGGAAAAAAGCTAAGTTGGCAGCAATGACGACAACGGACGAATTTTTAGTTGCTTTGTGATTTTATGTATATGTGTGTGTGCTCTCACTTTTCGTAAGGCAACACAACGTCGACGCTGCTGCCACCTTGTTAAATACGCCTTGGTTGAAAATGCGTTCTTCTCAAGTCAAATTCCGCGACCCAAACGGCTTCATGAGATGCTCATGCAAAGGAAATGCGACAAGGTAATATGGAGTAAGCAGACTATTTACCATGCTGTCGTTCGGAAGTTCGAACGTGTCCGCCAACAGCGCTTGTCATAATTCGCATTCATATCGCCTTCGCTTTCATAAGCGCCAACATCAATATAAGTAAACGCATATTTATTTATTTATTTATAGTCAGCTAAGGGCAGCTGATATTAAAATGAATCAAACTTAATTTAAATTAAAAATAGTTAAAATAATTAAATTAAGTAGAATATAGAATAATATATAAATTTGAAAATATATTTAAAAGTTAACGTTAAAGCTCTGGGAAATTCAATAAAAAATTGAGCAGTCCAACATTTGTTGCGAGGATTGGGAAAAACCCAGAAAAACCCAATCAGACCAGCGTTAGATTAGTAATTAGTGGTTACGATTAGATAAAGCAAAAAGGATCGATCTTTTTAGTACTGAAGTTGAGGCCTCCAAGGAGACAAGAGAATAAAGTTTGTTATAGTCAGAACATATAACACGAAATGGTTCATGAATTAAATAGTTGCTGAAGCAACGATCAAGGCTAAGGGGTAAAAAGTTACGTGAAGATCTTATTTGGACATTAAATTTAATTCGACTCAAAAGAACTGATGAGTCGATTTCACCATTAAGTAGGTTAGTAATAAATAATACTCCATGCATAGTTCTACGGTTTAACAGGGAGGGAAGATTTATCAAAGGAGTCTACTTGAATACGAGGGTAAGTCAACTCCAGCAACCCAGTTAAAACTTCTAAGGGCAAATAGAAGAAATTTCTTCTGCACAGATTCAATTCTATGCTGGTGAATCGAGTATTGTGGGGACCACACACAAGATCCATACTCCAAGATGGGAAGTACTAGGGATGCATAAAGCGTTTTTGTGGTGTAGGGATCATTAAACTCTTTCGACCACCGCTTGATGAACCCAAGAACATTAATGGCATTATTGACCATATACGAAATATGAGCATCAAACTTTAATTTACGATCAAGAATAATGCCTAAATCTTTAATTTCAAACACGCGGTCAAGTGGTGAAGCATCAAGCAAGTAGTGAGCAGTATGAGGGGTACTTCTACAAAAAGACATGACTTTACATTTAGAACAATTTAAATTGAGTAAGTTAAAACGACACCAGGCCGACAATGCACCCAAATCCGACTGTAGCAAGTTACAAAGAGAAGCATCATTATATGTTAAACATAGCTTCACATCATCAGCAAACATATAACAAAACCGTGTTGATAAGGCGATATAATTGAACTACATGAGTGTTGCAATTGAGAACAACAACTTGGATATGCCCCTATAATTTTTAACATTAGACTTAGAACAATTTTTATGGAGTGGAATGATGAAAGATTCCTTCCATATAGCAGGAAACACTGTTGAGTCAACCGACAAGTTAAATAATTTAAGTAAGGGTTTACAAAGTGAATCCGCACAGTATCTAAGTATACAACCTGGCACTCAATCAGGACCAGGCAGATAGCCTGGTTTGATAGAGTTAAGGTCACTTAGAAGCGTACACTCAGCTATAAATGGGATATATATGCAATTTGACGATTGAACTTGAAAAGGATAGGAATTACTGCAATTATGTAAATTCGTTGAATATACTGATTGAAAATACTCAGCAAATAAATCGGCTACTGCCTGATCAGAACTTACTTTTGTATCATCTAGGTATAATGAGGATGGCAAGCAAGAAGACTTACGTTTAGAGTTAACAAATTTATAAAACTGTTTAGGGTCACGTGAAAAGTTTAGTCTACAACGATTTAGATAATTATTATAGCAAGATGTGTTAACGGAAATAAATCTAGATTTTGCTTCTAAATACGAAGATAAATCTAAAGTAGTTCCCGATTTTTCAAATTTTTTATATGATTGTCTTTGCGTTTTTCAATTTCGATAGTTCTCTCGTAAACCAAGGTGGTTTATTATCACTTGAAGAACAAGTGAGGGGAACACAAATATCCAAAAGCGAATTCAAGGTCCTATAAAATATGGCTATGGCAGTTTATATATCACTACAAGAATAAAGGCGAGACCAATTAGTATGTTGAAGAAGATAATTTAATTTAGTAAAGTTAGTTTTACGAAAGCAACGGGTTTTTAAAGTATTTTTAGATACTGAAATAGGGTTAAGAATTTCGATGGATAGTTCTAAGGTTGGATGGTAAGTATCTTCCGGAAGCACTAGAGGGGGTATTCTACTAGCATTACTGAAATCGGAGTCCGAAACAAATATTAAGTCCAACATTCTACCACTACAGCTATGCACTCTGTTAACTTGCGATAGGCCTAACTCCAGTAGGCCATCGATAAAATCATCAGAAGTGACTGGTAATACCGCCGAAGATGTGTCATTCACAGACCATACAACATGTGGCAGATTAAAATCACCAACCACTATCAGATTATCCATATCTATCAAAAATGACGAAACAAGTTGCAGGGCACTCAGATGGGACGAGTAAATGTTAATATCAGATTGAGGAGAAATATAATAGCAAGTAACATAAAGTGAACGGCCGTTTAGTAACATTTTAACACTTAAAAACTCTATGTACGGAAGATGCTGAGAAAGAATCTGTTCAGAGGAAAAACAGGAGTCAACAGCAATGAGAACACCACCCCCCCTTGCGGGAAGTGCGATCGCATCTGTACAAGTTATATTTAGAAGGAAAAATGGAATAATCAGAAATATCAGGTTTTAACCAGGTTTCAGTGAGTGCAACTATTTGAGAATCAAAAGATAAGCTGTTAATATATAATTTAGCCAGTTTAGTGTGAAGGCCTCTAACATTTTGATAGGCCAAGCTAATTACTTCTGTTAGTTTGTTGCCGCCGAGGTGGAGGCAACAGGTTGGCTAGCAGGCGGTGTACTATTAATCCTTATACCATTATTGTTATTAATTCGCCTATTCGTATACTCCTTAACGACAAGCTGCGGCGGCCAAAACTTTTCAGAGCAAATTGTCGAGAAAAGTTCAGGCGGTACACCCAACTTGAAAGAAGATATACTTCTGGCATGTTAAAATTTAAACTTTTCAACAACAATAAGTGGGGAATCGATTTGACTCTTTACATATGCTGCAACATCATCCGATGACGTATCGGATGCCAGCCTAGAAACAAAAACAAATTTATTGAGTGGTACAACAACCAGAGGCTTGTGAGCCCCAGTTGTACCTATATTAGGATTAATAGGCACACGAGCTGCTGAACCAGCTCATGCAAAGGTTCGTAAGATAAAGTGGTTAGGTTGTTGATAGGATTTCTAGCAGGGGAGTTAAATAACATTAGTGGGTTAGCATTGGAACCAATTGAAGGATTATTGTTAGGCACTAAAAGGGGTTTGGTTGGAAGAACAGGTGGGGCAATAAGTGGATTAGGACCCGAAATCTTTTTACGCTTCGGAGATTCGGTAATCACCTTGCCATTTTGAAATAAAGCTCAAGCTTGTTGAATGACGCTTGCAGATTATTAAAAGCTACATGCATAGCTTTAAAGCCAGCATGAGTCTGCCTCATGAGTTTGGTCGATTCCTTCACAGCTAAATTGCAGGGCTCGCAGTACCATTTAAGGCCTGAATCTGCAATTTAGAAGTCCCTGATTTTGGGAGTAAAGCCAGCACATTTCATGTGGATCATGTTGTCACACAATCCACACAAAATAAAATCTTGGTTGGTGGTTCCAACCAGAGAACTGCAAGGGTGTCACTTTTTGCCACTCTACTCACACCCTTTTAAATTCATGTTGCGGTTCCACTCACCACCGGCTAAGCAACGCAATGATACACACTCATAAATCATTTTGTGTGTGCTACTGGTGTCGGCAATATTATGTTTTCGCTCATACAATGCACCGTTAATTTTTTGTTTACGCACCCAAGCATTTTTGTGAATCGCGTGCCGGTGGCACACATACCCAAAACGAATGTAGGAATAAGCGCAAGTGAAAAAAAGGCAATGCGCAATAAATGCATGTAGTCAAATCACATAAGAATCGCCCGATTGTTTTGCAAACACCATGGTGTCTTTGTGTGTATGCCTAATTATCGTCTCTATTGTTTTTCAGTAGATCGTTTCTTTGCGTTCAAGTTCAGGAAGGAACACGGGGACATTAATGAAATAAAAGTGTTCTGTATTGACAAAATGCTCGAATTTAGTTTGAATTCAATTGAAGCTTCGGAAAGCGATAATTTGTCAAGTGGAAAGTCTGGTTTTTCTGAATTAGCAACAATATCGCAAAGGCAAACGATTGTGTCAAAAACCTAATTTTTCTTTTCCCAACTAGTGCCTCAGTCAAACAACAATAACACATCGCCTAATGATGAATTTGAAAGTTATTGCACTGAAAGAGTTGCCTTAACAGAGGACTTTGAACCCATTGACTGGTGGAAAACTAAAGTAGATTCATATCCTCTCTTATCTGAATTAGCGTTGCAACTGCTTTCAATTCCATGTAGTAGTGCACCAGCTGAAAGGGTTTTTTTCACTAGCGGGCAATATCATAACTGAAAAAAGAAATAGATTAGGACCGAAGACCGTTGACAACTTGCTTTTTTTACATTCTTTTTATAAAAATTTAAAAACATAATTAAATTTAATTCAAACTAGGAGTTTAAAATTATTTTAAGTACTAAATGCACTGAAGCAACAATTTAATTAATTTAGAGTATTAATTTTAAGTTTGGTTAATTATTTAGAATATATGCACTGAAGCAATAAATTAATTAATTTAGAGTTTTAATTTTAAGTTTCTTTGTGTTATTTAATAATAATAATAAAATTAATAACCATAATGCTAAGTAACTCTTTCTTTCATTTCATATTGCTGTATATTTTTTTCACGCGACAAAACAAAACACTCTATATACACTCACTCGCATACCTCTGCGTACACCCCTAAAAATTTCAAAATCCAACAGAAATTGTATTAAGTTTAAAATTAAAAATTAAATATAAAACATTGTTGAATAGTTTTATCAAATAAACGTCATTGAAGACAATAAACTAAAGTTACGTTTTAAAAAAAGAATTGTTTAAATATTTGCATAAATGACTGAACAATTTCTGTTTAAAGTTGGATTTTGAAATTTTTTAGGGGTGTACGCAGAGATATGCGAGTGAGTGTATGTTGTGACTCAATTTTTGTGTTTTCCTCTTCACCCATCCTTATTTCGTTGTTTTCACGTAGACACATGACATACGCACATACACAAAAAAATATCTACTCACTTTTACTGCGTGTGTATTCAAATACCCTTGCTGGCGAGCACTCACACTCAGTTGTCCGGTGTCTAAAAACACCAGGATGTCAAAATCATCCTACATTTACTCGGTGCACCTTAAGTGCAGGTGGCTTGTTGCAGTTCTCTGGTTCCAACCACTTTGCAAGTGATGCTACAGCATGCAAACATTTTCAAATTGTTTTAAGGTTTTATCTGGCAACTAGTGTTGGGTTGCTCATGAGTGAGTGAACAAAAAAGAGTTGTTCATTAAACTGAGCGAGTGAACATCTTCAGCTGTTCAGTTGTTCACTTGTTCACTGTTCAGTTGCTCATTACTCACTGTTCAGTTGTTCTTTACTCACTGTTCAGTTGTTCAGCTGTTCACTGTGTTCAGTGTTCAGCAAGGGAACATTTGCACCAAGTGAGCAATGAGCAACCAAACACAACCCAACACTACTACTATCGCTTACATTAAAAATACCGACTTTATTTTAGCCGTTAGAGATTTTGTGGAACAATTTAGTGTTTTGATTTATATATTATTTTTTTAACTATGTCAATTAATTTCTATATATTTTTGAATCTGATTTGGCGAATTTACAGCCGTTTTTCGTATTTCATTTGCTCACATTGTTTTAAATTGAATGTTCCCGTTTGTTTTAATTGTTGAAAAACGCATATACAAAATTTAAAATGTCTCGACCACAAAGTGCTATATGGAAGCACTTTACAGATTTGGGCAATAAAGATGCCAAATGCAAGTACTGCCGCAATGTGCTGAGCAGCAAGTCGCAGAGCAACTTGGGGCGGCACTTGTCAAGTAAGCACCCAACAGCGAAGGAGCCGGTTGTCCGCCAAAGCGATGAGACTGCCGATGTTGGGGAAGAAATTAATAGACAACAACGCGTGACCGAGTTTTTCCACAAGCCGATAACTGCCAGCAAAAGTCAAAAAATTGATAAATAAGTGGTAAAAATGATCGCTAAAGGTCATCATGCGCTTCGGATGGTGGAAGAGCCGGAATTTCGACAATTGATTGAGGATGTCTCGCATTGCCCTGGATATAAGCTTCCCACACGAAAAACGGTTTCCAACGTTTTGATGCCGCAAATTTGCCAAGAGCAGATGGCTATCATTAAGGAGGAAATGGTTGATGCAACTGCGGTTTTCCTAACAACCGACTGTTGGACATCATTGGCGCATGAGAGTTTTATGGCTGTGACTGCCCATTTTATTGAAAAGCAGTCAACAACATTGAAATCTTTTATGCTGTCCTGCGAACAAGTTGGGGAGAGCCATGCATCCCAAAATTTGGCAGAACGCTTAAAAAAGGTTGTGGTTGAATGGAACATTTAAAGCAAAGTTGCAGCGATTGCCTCAGACAATGCATATAATATTGTTGGTGCAATCAAAATGGGCAGCTGGCGGCACATACCGTGTTTCGCGCATAATCTTAACCTTATTGTTCAAAAAGGCTTGAAGCAAACAGACGGAATCCGCAAAAAATTCAGTGCAGTTGTCCAATTTTTTCACCGCAGCACAACGGCTTATAAAAAACTAAAGGACACCCAACTGCAACTAAATCTGCCGGACATTAAATTAGTTCAGGATGTTCCAACTCGCTGGAACTCCACGTTCAAAATGTTTGAACGTTTAATAACATTAAAGGAAGCGGTTATGCTGGTGATAGCGATTCTGCGACCCGATCTGGGTTTAACTAATCAAGATTTTGAAGTTATTGAAGGAGTACAACCCATACTGCAACCATTTTTGCAAGTTACAACTGAAATTTCTGCGGAAAAAAATGTAACACTATCAAAAGTGATAGTTTTGGCCGGAATTCTGCAAAAAAAGATAGCCTGCATTAGTTTTGGCTTAAACGAGTCAGCCGCTGCAGTGGGAACTGTACTAATGAAGGAGATGAAGCACCGGTTCAAGGACTTGGAGTCGAACCCATTGTTTGCGGAAAGCACAATATTGGATCCCCGATTTAAAGGGAGAGTGTTTAGAAACCAGGACACTTTTCAAACCTCGGTTTCTAACATTAAAAAAAACATCCAGCACCATGCAAACGATACTCCTGAGAACACCGTGGAAATCGTGCCAAAAACAACAGACGACGATATTTGGAAGGAATACGATGACATCTTCCAGAAAGTGAGCAAGCCGTCAAACAACACAGCGGCATCAATACGAGAAATTGACAAATACCTTTCTGAAGAGTATTTAAATCGGAAGGATGATCCATTAAAATGGTGGGAACAGAGAAAGGGGCTATATCCACACCTATACCAATATATGGTGAAACGCCTGTGTTTATTGGCCACATCAGTGACATGCGAGAGAATATTTTCGAGTGCGGCACAGACCATCACAAAGAGGCGAACAATGCTAAAGCCAAAGCAAGTAAATAACCTTACATTTTTGCATAATAATATGTAAAAGATGCTGAAAGGTAAAAAACTTAGATGACATAACTTATCTTACAAAAAACTAACTCAGCTTTATTTCAGCTTAAACAAATTTCCTGCCATTGGCACCATAACTTAAGTGCACAGAATACACACACCATGAATGCCAAGACATTCAAAATTTAAATCAATTTGTTTTTAGTTTTCATTTTTATTTTATTCTTAATATTTTTTTTAATTATATTTTTATTTAAAGTATTATGAGCATTGAATGCTGAATAAACTGAAGTTCCTTATTTTCGTAGATAAATTAATAAAGGTTTGCTATTATTTTAGATGGGAGTTTACATGAGATTACATTGAACAGTGAACAGCTGAACAGTGAACAAATGAGCAGTGAGTAAAGAACAACTGAACAGTGAGTAGTGAGTAACTGAGCAAAGTGAGTGAGTTAACTCACTTTGAAAAAAAGAACAAGTGAACATGTTCACCAAAGTGAGCAATGTTTACCCAACACTACTGGCAACTAATATGCTAGCACAAAACAAAGTAAGGCGACGGCAAGGCATACTTATATAGGTAGCCTAATGCGTCGCGTCGCCCTCGTTCTTTGGCCTTATATTTCAGTCTCGAGCCGAGCGTTGTGTGCGAAGCATCTCCGCGGACGATTATTTTGCGTTCTGCTTAGTGAGTTTGCTCGAGACTTTTCGATATGCCTCCTCCATATGAATATGTATTCATGCACGCACACATTTTATTGTGTTGACGCAAGCCAGAAATTCAACGCTCTCTCGATCTCTTTCGTTCTCATTTTGTGTACACTTTTGAAGGCAAGACGAGAGAGCGAATGCGGCTACCTATATAAGTATGCCTTGGGCGACGGTAAGTATAAGTAAAACGTATCACTGCAAGAGCAATATAAAACAGTAAATATCAAATGAGCGCTTTAATGAGAGAGCGTAAGCGCGTAGGCAGATAGAACCGCAAGTGCTACGGATAATAGCGGATAAGAGCAGGAGAGCTGTAAAGCGAGAGCAAAAAAAAAAAACTGACAAGCTGTTTGTTGTTAGTTATCACACAGAATAAGCAAATATGCAAATGTAAATACAGTAGTGTCTCGGTTTGCGCAACTAATTAATGTTCAAGCTTGTTGCGCAGATCGATAAGTTGCAATTATGGAGACCTTTTCTAAGTGCGAAAAATAGCAATATGTCTGGTTTTTTGTTTTATAAAACCATAAAAGAATATTTTTATAATTTTTAGAGTGCTCCCCCAATTCTTTTATTGATAACATCGAAAAATGTGTTGTCATCCAGGCATTTTTATTTCCTTTATATACTACTGGATTTTGAAAATGTTTGAATGCACGAGGATTGGCTGCTTTGCCAATAACAAACAACTTGACTTTGTGTTCTCCAATAGCGTTTGTGCATGCCATAAAAGTTAGTCGTTCCTTACTCGATTTGCGACCTGGTGCTGATGATTCCTTCTGACGAAGTAAGGTGTGCTCAGGAAATCGCTTGTAGAACATCCCCAAACTCATCAGCGTTTTAAATTTGATCGGGAGCTAAATCCATTTCTTTAATTTTGTTTTTAAGCTCTTTTATAAACGGGTCAACCAATTGTGGTTTATTGGAAAGCTTTTCGCCACAAATCTTGAGTTTGCGTATTCCATGACGTTTTTTGAATTTTATAAACCACCCGTGGCTTGCGTTAAAATTAGGCTTCTCTTTTGTTTTATCGAACAACTGTAGTGCCTTTGCCTTTAGAATGTCCGAAGATATGGGCACATTCCTTTCCCTTTGGTTTAGGAACCACTTGTACATCGCCTTTTCCAGACGTGGATATTCGCAGGCTTTAAGTGTATATCGTTTAGCAGGAATGCAGTCTGAGTCTGCGACGAAGCTCCTCAAGGTCAATTCTTTCTTTTTCAACCTACTTACAGTCGACTTGTTTACTCTGTGCTTCTCACAAACATATCGAACTGATTTTCCGCGTTTAAGCTCATCAAGAATTGCAGCCTTTTCTGTTATTAATAATCTTTTCATCGGCGGCGCCATGATTCTCAATTTTAACTTAAAAATAAATTTACAAATTGCGACTTGCTTTCTGCCAACAGCATGGAAACATATGATCAATGCAGCTTCAAGCTGTTGCAGCACGGTTGTCACCTTGGTACAAGCAATTCATCTGGCAACCTTGCCAAAAGAATAACAGATTAACGGTAAAAAATCACAGCGTTGCAATTATCGAGTATTTTTTCAAAACAAAGTTGCGCATATAGAATCCATAATGTAAATTATTTCGCAGTTGCAAAAACCGAGTTGTTGCGCAAATCGGGTGTTGCGCAGACCGAGACGCTACTGTATATGTATGAAAGTATGAACGTACATATGTTTACTTTATGTTTTCTTGATGTTGAGGCAGAGCAGTCTCAGTTAAAATGCAAATTAAAGTGAGTATAAACTCGGCAAACTTTTTTAAGCAAACGTAAATATATACAACATATATTTGCAATCACTGCTAAAACTATTTACCAGATTAAACAGAGTAAAAACACCGTTCACAAACACAAGAGAACAATAAATAATCAAGGGCACGCAAAAACACGACCGTCACCAACGAACACACTTGTTATGTTTCGACATCCATCTATGATGCATCGCATATGCCGAAAAACACAAGTGAAAAAAAGCCTTACAAAACAAAACAGAAACATGGAATTTAATTAGTTCAGCAAAGGGCAACACTACTTGCATATGCATATTTTGTAATTATAAATGGCGCTGCCACTACTGGGAGGTGCGCGAAGTGCAACATGCTTGCCGTCTATTGCTCCAATGCAGTTTGGAAGATTCCACTTCTTTTCAAACTCCTTCGCAAACAGTAGCATGTCTTCCTTGTTCCACTTAGGAAACTCGCCAGATAAGGCCTGCACAATTGCATTGCAAACCAAATCAATGGTTGTTCCCATGTGCTGTTTGCTGACACGGTAGGTTGACCCAATGTGCCGTTGCAGATCACCTGAAGCTAAATATCTGCAAGGAAATAAATTTTGACAATGCAATGCATATTGCAATTTACTTACTTCAACACAATTGCAAATTTGGCTTTAGTTGGTATCGAATCTGGCCGAGTGAGCCGATTCGGTACAAAGTACTCCACCACCAGTCCAAACAAATCCAGAAAATTGCTGAACGACATATGACAATTTTCATAAAATGCAGCCGGCTCCTTGCATAAACTTTCAAACTAAAATTAGGTTGCAAAATCAATATGCTTTCATTTTTATACCCTTAACCCATAAAATGGGTAAATAAGGGTATAATGGTTTTGTGCAAAAGTATGTAAAAGGCAGAAGGAAGCATCTCCGACCCTATAAAGTATATATATTCTTGATCAGCATCAACAGCCGAGACGATATAGCCATGTCCGTCTGTCCGTCTGTCTGTCCGTCTGTATGAACGCGTGGATCTCAGAGACTACAAGAGCTAGAGACTTCAGATTTGAGATATAAGTTCTCCTATACCATGAGCAGAACAAGTTTGCTTCAAATTATTGATAACTATTCTGGTTTGCGATATACACATAATATCGATAACAATAAAATATCGAATTTGGAAAATCTAAAAATGAGGGCTGAAGTAATGGATAATTATAGAACTTTTCTGAAAATTTCGTCCAAATCGGTTGAGAAACACCGGAGATATTGAACTTAATCGATGGAAGCTAAGCCAGTATACCAAAGTCTTATATAAATTAAATATATTTATTGCAACTGGGTTCAGGGTATCTTCTAGTCGGGCTCTCCCGACTAGAGCCTTCTTACTTGTTTTTTTTTACATACATTAAAAATACTTACATCTCTTGCAAATCGGCCATGCTCAGCCCTGCCCATAAAATATAAATTCACCCAAGTGCGTCTCTGCCGCTTTGCTTTTGTAGCGTCCCTTTTTTGTTTTATTGCGAAATATGAAAGACCATGATAAAACGAATAAGAAACAAGTAAGAAGGCTCTAGTCGGGAGAGCCCGACTAGAAGATACCCTGAACCCAGTTGCAATAAATAAATTAAATTTATGTAAGACTTTGGTATACTGACTTAGCTTCAATCGATTAAGTTCAATATCTCCGGTGTTTCTCAACCGATTTGGACGAAATTTTCAGAAAAGTTCTATCATTACCCATTACGTCAACCCTCATTTTTAGATTTTCCAAATTAGATATTTTTTTGTTATCGATATTATGTGTATATCGGAAACCATAATAGCTATCGATAATTTGAAGCAAACTTGTTCTGCTCATGGTATAGGAGAACTTATATCCAAAACCTGAAGTCTCTAGCTCTTGTAGTCTCTGAGATCCACGCGTTCATACAGACGGACAGACGCACATGGCTATATCGTCTCGGCTGTTGATGCTGATCAAGAATATATATACTTTATAGGGTCGGAGATGCTTCCTTCTGCCTGTTACATACTTTTGCACAAAACCATTATACCCTTATTTACCCATTTTATGGGTTAAGGGTATAAAAATTTATTTACCTTTGCTAAATATTGGAATAATTCAATTACATAAGCGTTGAAATACTAACAAGCAAGAAGGCTCTAGTCGGGAGAGCTCGACTAGAAGATACCCTGAACATAGTTGCAATAAATATATTTAATTTATATAAGACTTTGTATTAGGATTTATGCGCAGATAAATAAAACACACAATTATTAAACTTCAATATGCAATTCACTTTAATTATTTTCTATTCTTTTCGATGTGCACAACTTGTCGCTTTCATATATAGAAAAAGAATGAGGAAAGAACAAAAGGCAATAACGACGCCACGCTTCAATGCGCACAAGAAAGATCCCGTTATGTTGCCAGAGATCTATGTATTTATTGTAAGCATGTATATGTGAATTTCCCGAAAGAGCGAGTTGTTGAAATAATGTTTTCTGCAACACTGTTGCTTGCAGCAGAGTAATTCTATGTATATATACAAAATTCACATTTCGCAACACGCCTTCTCAATAAATACATAGGTCTCCAAATAATATAAAATAATAAATAAAATTAATTCATTGATAATCAATTACATTTAAATTTCGACAAGTTATGCGTCTGGGAGTAATACAATATTCATGATCCAGCATTTGCTGCTAGAGTTGGGGAAAACCCAGAAAAACCCAACTAGATCATGTATACTAAATTCTAAAGATTAAATATTAACATTTCATTCAACGAAATTAAATTATTCAGCAAAATTCAAAGATATTTCATAGAAATTAAAATTATAAGAAAAATTTACATAATAAGTTGTAATTTAAACTTTCAAAAATTAAATTCAATTCAATAATCAAAAAAAAAAATAAATAAATTCATAAAAATAATAAGACGGAGATGAAAGTCAGTCAACAATGATTGTTTAGACCCATCTGTAATCGCAGTCGCATGAACTTCTCAGCTGGTAGGGGCTTCGTAAGAATATCTGCTAGTTGTTGATCTGTGGAAAGATACTCAACAATAATTAATTTTCGTTTGATTTGTTCTCGGGAAAAATGGTATTTTATATCAATGTGCTTTGATCGTTTATGGCAAGTTGGATGTTTGGCTATACTAATGCACCCTTGATTTTTATTGGTTCAGTTAGATCAAATTTAATGCTTGTTGCTAATGACTTTAACCACATTGCCTCTCTAACTGCTTCGAATAAAGCCATATACTCCGCTTCTGTAGAAGAAGCTGCAACTGAACTCTGTTTTTTTAGTATTCCAGGAAATTAAACAAGAATCAAACATTTTAAATAAATAACCAGTAGTGCTTTTTCTATCAGTTTCGTTTCCTGCCCAATCGGAATCACCATATCCGACAACATTGTTTTCGTGACTTAAATTTTTTACGAACGTAAGCTGAAGATCAACTGTGCCTTTCAAATACCTTAATACTCGTTTAAGGCATTGCCATAATTCCTTATTGTTTTTGTTAGTATATCTGCTTAAAATACTAACTGCAGTACTTAAATCAGGGCGTGTACATAACATAATGTACATTAGGCAACCGATTAAATTTCTACACTGGGCGTCATAATTGTCATCAGAGTTCAAAGCCTCATAGTTTAACTTGCTTGGAAGTGGTGTACTAACTGGATGGCATTCATCCATATTGAATTTCTTTAATACATTGTCAATATAGGCAGATTGACTTAATTCAAATACATTTTCATGTCTTTCTATTTTAGTGTCAATGAAATATTTATTTCTAATAAATCTGTCATTCTAAATTTTTCATTAAATAAGATTTAAAATTTGACAACTTCTCCATGCTCTCTGTTGCTATTACTAAATCATCTACATACAAAAGAACATAAATATTTTTGAGAATATTCCCATAATCACGAATGTAGATGCAACGATCTAAAGCTGAATTAACAAAACCAGCATCTTTTAAAGCTTTTTCAAAAACTTCAAACCAACATCTTGCCGCTTGTTTCAATCCGTAAAATGCTTTGTTTAATTTACAAACTTTATCACTTCCAAGTGATATGCCTTGAGGAACAATCATGTAGATTTCCTCTTTAAGCGTACCATTTAAGAATGCAGGTTTCACATCCATGTGGTGAACGTTAAGATCAAATTGGTTTGCTAAGGAGAGAATGAATCGAAAGCTTGATATTCTAGCAACTGGAGCAAAAGTCTCATCGTAATCTACTAGATATTCTTGAGTGAAGCCGCGAACAACAAGTCTAGCTTTGTATTTTGCTGGGTTGCCAGATGCATCAGTTTTTATAGTAAAAACCCATCTACAATCAACTATATTCTTCCCTTGTGGTCGTTGCACAATTGACCATGTTTCATTATATAAATGAGAATCAAGTTCTTCCTTTATAGCTTTTTCCTAGCAATTTTTGTCACTCCGATTTCTTATTTCATCATAAGACTTGGGAATGTCACTAAAACAAATATGTGCATTTAATAAGAAACGGTCAATTAATCGATAGGGAACCTGTGGCTTATTCTTCAACCTTTCACTTCGTCTTATTTCAATTTCATCTGAAATTATTTGAGAAGTTGGTAACTCTTCATTAACTGAGTCAAGTGTTGAATCAGCATTGTCATTTGTTGTTGTACTAGGCTGTTTGTCTAATACGAATGTATCAGAATTTCTTTCCATACTCTCATTCTGGAAATTTGACTCATTATTTTCCGACTCTGTATTCGGATAATACTGTAGAACATCCATACTTTCATTCTGGAAGCTTTCTACCTGTTCCATACTTTCAGCTTCCCATAACTTATATCCGTTTGGCATATAGCCAACAAGAATACCCTTTATTGACTTTTCGTCAAATTTCCTTTTTCTAAGCTTATTATGCACATATACTGTTGCCCAAAATACTTTCAAATACTTTAAATTTGGTTTCCTATCATGCCACATTTCATATGGAGTTTTCTTTTCCTTTAGCGCTGTACTTGGAGTTCTATTAGTTAGAAATGTTGCTGTCAAAACAGCTTCTCCCCAAAAACTTTTATTAATCTTAGCGCCGCTAACCATGGCCCTGGCTTTTTCAGTTATTGAACGAATCATTCGTTCAGAAACTCCATTTAATTGCGGAGTATGTGGGACAGTCAAGTGGTAAGTGATGCCTTTCTCAACACAATACTCACGCATTTCATTTGACAGATATTCTCTTCCGTTATCTCTATATATATAAAAGAGTTTGTCCTGACTAGAATGGAAGAGCCACAGCCTAAACGAAAAGAGTTAGAAGGCTGAAATTTTCACACAATTTTCCATGCAGGTAGTAAGAAGGGAATTTTCATTTGGACAACTCCTTCAAGTACCTCCCATACGATTTGGAGCACTTTTTACCCATTTAAAAAAAACAAATTACAATTACAACAAGTACCCATTCTACTACTGTCGCCTGACTGTCGCACAAGCTGAGGGTTTGATCGCGAGCGAGAATACAAAAACAAAACAAATGCGCAGTGACGCCTTCGCGTCGCACAAGCAAAGTCATAAAAAAAGGTTCAGCACTTGCAAAAAAGAAACGGATTTCCGCTTCTTAATGAATAAGAGCATACACAATTAAGAGAACAATGCGCTTGAAAATAATTTTCATAATTTTATGTACATGTATCACTTCGCACAGTGCACATTTTTTTTTTTTAAAAATTTGTGTGCTTTTGACAATTGATTTACGACTCAAGTAGCGTTTGTTGTTGTTGTCAGTGTTGTTGTTGGGCCCGCACTGCTACTTTTTGTTGGTGTCATTGATTTAAAAAAAAAACAAGAACAACATAACAAAACTTGGTGCGTCTAGAAAAATTTCCCACACCAGAATATGCTTTGGGGGTGGATTCGCCTACTTGCTGCTTATATAACTTAGACAAAACGTAACACACTAACATTATTGATATATTATTGATATACAATTTTGAATAAGCAAAGGGCGTTCACATAAGGGCGCGTGTTGCTCTTATGATAATCAGATAATTTTAAATCTCGCTCCGATCATGCGCCTTTGTTGTTGCTCATTTACGTTCGCTCTAATAACCCTAGCTCCTCCGCAAACACACTAAATTAAAGCTTAAGGCAATGTACAATTCGTTTAACTGCAGCCTCTTAGATATGTTTTGCATTGATTAAGTGCGTGCGAAGAAGGTAGAGATACTACGCTCTTTGCTTGACTTGCAGAGCGCGCGCATACATAAGAGAGTTAGCCGAATCAGCTATAATTGGTGATGGAGCCTGCCTTTTTATAGCTCTTCTTAACAATATAATCGCGCTATGTCGTACTTCAAGCTGCAGCAGAAATTTTTGCTGTAAATTTCCAACTTTTTCAGAATGGAAATTTATTACTGGCATTTGGAAATAACATGCATCCTGTTGCGTTTTACCGGTCCATTAATGAATGGACATTTTGATGTTTATATTCCTTTAGAGGAAGTATTAACTCAAGATTCTGATACGTCAAGTGAATGCAAAACCGAAAATGTTAAGAATCCCGTTAAAAGACTTAGTCGGTTCGCCGACAAGGCAGAAAAAAGGTACTAAAACATTTATTTGAAAAAAAATCGTGATATTAATAGGGGTAAGCGCATAATTTTGAAGCTCATAGAGTTGCAGTGAGAAGACATCAGGCTAATAATCCTGATGCACGTCAAGAAAGGCGTTTGCGTTCATGGACTGTTAAAGCCATGTCTGGCTTAAACTATGATTTTGGAATAGCTTACAAGTCAGATAAAGTTACTCAACTTGGTAGTATGAATTTTATATGCGAACATTGTATTGCTTTAAAATGGAAAAATGAGCCTTTGGGTATCTGTTGCAAGGCAGGAAAAGTTAAGCTTTCCCAAAATGAAAGTAAGCCTGATCTACTTAAAAGCTTAATAATTGGTGAACATCCCAAGCATGATCATTTCATTGATCGTATAAGAAAGTATAACAGCTGCTTTCAAAATACAAAAACTATAAATGAAAGTTGGTCACTCTTTAAAGTCCACGGAAAAGTGTATCACTTAATTGGTAGTGTCCGACCTTTGCCAAATGAAGAAATGAAGTTTCTTCAAATTTATTTTGTTGGTGATGATGAAAAGGAAGCTCAACTATGTTGCAAAAATATTTCAAATGTTGATTGTAGCGTAGTAAAGGATCTTCAATGTTTGTTTCATCATAATAATCGTTTTTTAAAAGATCTAAAAATGGCTCTTAATAATATACCAACAAGTACTAAAGATTATAAATTGGTTATACATGCTGATCGAACACCCGCTGGTGCCCACAAAGGGCTTTACAATGCACCTCAATCAAGCGAAATAGCTTTAGTTATTGTTGGTCAGCAATTTGATAAGCGCGATATTATTATTGAAAGTCATAATAATAAATTACATCTTATAAGTGAGGTGCATCGATCTTACGATGCCTTTCAGTACCCTTTGTTATTTCCTTATGGCGAAAATGGCTATTCAGTGGATATACCACAATGGAATCCATTATTAAAAAAGGAGGATCCAAAAAAAATGATATCTGCGTTAAGCTTTTACAGCTATAAAATAATGATTCGTCAATCTGAAATAAATCATTTAATTTATTGTCGTTCCCTTTTTAGTCAGTTTTTGGTTGATATTTATGCTAAAATTGAAACAGAAAGGTTAAATTATATTCGCTACATTCAAGCGAAACTCAGAGCAGATAGCTATATACATCTACAAGATGCAATAGGCCAACAAGATTTTGTCGCAGCTCAACTTGGTCAGATGGTAATTTTACCATCTTCTTTTACAGGCTCTGCACGATATATGCATGAAAAGACTCAAGATGCTAAGACATATGTTCGCCATTATGGGCGACCAGATCTTTTCAAAACATTCACATGCATTCCACAATGGTATGACATAAAAAGTGTTTTAATACCGTGTCAAAAAACGTATGATCGTCACGATATTATAGCTATTGACAAAAGGTTCTTTGTTTGGAAGCGTGCAATGTTTCATGTACTCTGTGGAATGGCAAAAGCGGGGCTTACCACGTATTCTACTTTGGTTAGAAAATAAAATAAGACCAGATAAAATTGATAAAATTATCTGTGCCGAAATACCAAACGCAGATGAGGATCCATTGTTATTTAACATTGTTAAGTCAAATATGATTCATGGTCCTTGCGGTTCATTTAATAATAAATCGCCATGCATGAGAGATGGAAAATGTACCAAAAGGTTTCCTCGACCATTACTTAAAGAAACTGTGACTGGAAAAGATAGTTACCCTATATATCGTAGAAGAGCGATGCAAGATGGTGGTAATGCAATTAATATAAATGGTAATTGCATAGATAATCGTTGGGTTGTGCCTTATAACTGTGTACTTTTGAGAACATTTGAAGCTCACATAAATGTTGAGTATTGTAGTTCTGTAAAGTCTATTAAATACATTTGTAAATATGTTAGCAAGGGCAGTGATCAAGCATCATTTACTCTTGAAGACCAACGTAATGAAATTAATATGTACGAAAGTGACCGTTATATAAGAAGCTCAGAAGCGGTATGGAGAATCCTTGCATTTCCCATACATGAACGTTTTCCGGCTATTACACACTTAGCAGTTAATTTAGAAAATGGTCAACGGATATATTTTAACCCCAATAATCCGCAACAATTACTTGACAGATTAAGCATTACACCCAAAACCACTTTGCTAGCCTTCTTTGAGCTATGCACACGTGATGAGTTTGCAAGAACGCTTCTATATTGTGAAGTTCCATCGTATTTTTTATGGAACAATAAAGAATTTCAAAGAAGAAAACGAGGGCATGATGTGCCAAATTTTCCTGGCGTTAAAAGAGATTCAGCTTTGGGAAGAGTTTACACTATTCATCCCAATAATACAGAATGTTTTTATTTAAGACTTTTACTACATTTTGTAAGAGGGCCAACTTCATTTTTAAATTTAAAAACCGTTAATGGTAAGCATACGCATCATTTCAATTGGCGCGTAAAGCTTTAGGATTACTAGAAGATGATAAGCACTGGGATTCAACTATAGCCGAAGCTGTCACATGTCAAAATCCTACAAAACTGAGAGAACTTTTTGCAATAATGTTAGTATTTTGTCAAATTTCAGATGCTCTGAAACTTTGGAATATTTATAAAGAAAGTTTCTCAGAAGATATTTTAAGAGCCTTTCATTTTTCACAAGACAGAAATATTGATGAAAGTATTGTGAATAATGTATTAAATAGTTGTCTTATTTACATTGAAGATATTGTACTGTCTATTGGTGGTCAAAACTTGACTTATTATGGACTTCCACTACCAATTAGATCCGAGGAAATTGTGCCATATATTGAATATCATAGAGAAACAAATTATGAAAATTGCGATAATTTTGTTGTTAATAATGAGCTACTCCTTACTGCTGGGCAAAAACAAGTATACGAAAAGATACTACATAGCGTTGAAGCAGAAAAGGGAGAAATCTATTTTTTAGATGCACCTGATGGAACAGGTAAAACGTATCTTTTAAATTTATTATTGGCAAAGGTACGGCAAAGTAAAAAATTGCATTGGTCGTATCTTCTTCCGGTATCGCAGCCACTTTACTTAATGGTGGTCGCACAGCGCATTCTACACTTAAGATTCCATTTAATTTGATTCATTTAGAAACACCACAATGCTCAATTTCAAAGCAATCTAATATTGCTGCTCTGCTCAAAGATTTCAAGCTTATTGTTTGGGATGAGTGTACTATGGGCCATAAAGGTGCTTTTGAAGCTGTAGATCGATCTTTGAAAGACATTCGAGATAGTGAATACTTAATGGGTGGCATAACTGTTCTCATAGCTGGTGATTTTCGACAAACTCTTCCAGTGATCCCCAAAGGAACAAGAGCAGATAAAATAAATGCTTGCTTAAAGTCTTCAATTTTGTGGCCCAAAATTCAGAAACTTGCATTAACGAAAAATATGCGAGTGCACTTAAAAGGTGGTAGCATAGCTGGTGAATTTGCAGAAATGCTTCTTAAAATAGGAAATGGATTATTTCCAACCCATGATGGCAAAATAACTTTACCATCCACTATGTGTCATGTTGTGAAAAGTATTGAAGAGCTAACTCTAAAAATATTTCCGGATATTACAAATATCTCTGAAAAATCACACGAATGGTTTTCAGAACGTGCTAATTTGACTGCGAGAAATGACAATGCATTGGAAATAAACGAGTTTTTATTAGAATCATTTCAAAGTGAAGAAATTACATATAACTTTATTGATTCTGTAACTGAAATCGAAGATGCAGTTCATTACCCCGTCGAGTTTCTTAATTCATTAAATCCGGCTGGCCTGCCTCAACATAAATTAACTTTAAAGATTGGTTCACCTGTAATGTTGATTCGCAACTTGAAGCCGCCAAAACTGTTCAATGGTACAAGATTGCAAGTTAAAGTTCTTCATAAGAATGTTGTCGAAGCAATGGTCTTTACTGGCAATGGTATAGGGGAAACGGTTTTTATACCGAGAATTCCATTAATACCTTCTGATTCTGAATTGCCAATTCAAATTAAAAGATTGCAATTTCCTTTAAAAGTTTTCTTTGCCTTAACAATTAATAAATCACAGGGAGAAACTCTTAAATTAGCCGGACTAGACTTAAGACACGATTGTTTTTCTAGCCTGCTCAAGAGTCAGTTCACCAAAAAGTTTATTTGTATTAGCACCTGACGGAAAAACAACCAATATCGTTTATAAAGAAGCTCTTAAAAGTTGTTAATAATTGCAAATTAAATTCAATAAGTGGATAAGGCCTGCTGGGGAAACCACATTAAAAAATGACGCGCCTGATTCTCTACCTCAATGGTGGCGTGGAAAAGAGAATATTAAATACTTTGCTTTAATATTTTGTGAAATATTTTCTAATTTATTTATTTTGTATCTATCTTCTATTGCTAAAATTTATGTAAACTATCCGCGCAGCGAAGTAAGCGGACCACTTACTAGTGTATTAAATAAATGTCTTATTTACATTGAAGCTATTATACTGTCTATTGGTGGTCAAAACTTGACTTATTATGGACTTCCACTAACAATTAGTTCCGAGGAAATTGTGCCAACTAATGAATATCATAGAGAATCAAATTATGAAAATTGCGATAATTTTGTTGTTAATAATGAGCTACTCCCTACCTCTGAGCAAAAAGAGAAATCTGAGAAATCTATTTTTTAGATGCACCTGGTGGAACAGGTAAAACGTATCTTTTAAATTTATTACTGGCAAAGGTACGGCAAAGCAAAAAAATTGCATTGGCCGTTGCTTCTTCCGGTATCGCAGCCACTTTACTAAATGGTGGTCGCACAGCGCATTCTACACTTAAGATTCCATTTAATTTGATTCATTTAGAAACACCACATTGCTCAATTTCAAAGCCATCTAATATTGCTGCTGTGCTCAAAGATTGCAAGCTTATTGTTTGGGATGAGTGTTCTATAGCCCATAGAGGTGCTTTTGAAGCTGTAGATCGATCTTTGAAAGACATTCGAGATAGTGAATACTTAATGGGTGGCAAAACTGTTCTCTTAGCTGGTGATTTTCGACTAACTCTTCCAGTGATCCCCAGAGGAACAAGAGCAGATGAAATAAATGCGTGCTTAAGGTCTTCAATTTTGTGGCCCAAAATACAGAAAATTGCATTAACGAAGAATATGCGAGTGCACTTAAAAGGTGGTAGCATAGCTGGTGTATTGAAGAGCTAACTCTAAAAATATTTCCGGATATTACAAATATCTCTCAAAAATCACTCGAATGGTTTTCAGAACGTGCTATTTTGACTGCGAGAAATGACAATGCATTGGAAATAAACGAGTTTTTATTATAATCATTTCAAAGTGAAGAAATGACATATAATTCTGTAACTGAAATCGAAGATGCAGTTCATTACCCCGTCGAGTTTCTTAATTCATTAAATCCGGCTGGCCTGCCTCAACATAAATTAACTTTAAAGATTGGTTCACCTGTAATGTTGATTCGCAACTTGAAGCCGCCAAAACTGTTCAATGATACAAGATTGCAAGTTAAAGTTCTTCATAAGAATGTTGTCGAAGCAATGGTCTTTACTGGCAATGGTATAGGGGAAACGGTTTTTATACCGAGAATTCCATTAATACCTTCTGATTCTGAATTGCCAATTCAAATTAAAAGATTGCAAATTCCTTTAAAAGTTTTCTTTGCCTTAACAATTAATAAATCACAGGGACAAACTCTTAAATTAGCCGGACTAGACTTAAGATACGATTGTTTCTCTCATGGCCAATTTTATGTAGCCTGCTCAAGAGTCAGTTCACCAAAAAGTTTATTGGTATTAGAAACTGACGGAAAAACAACCAATGTCGTTTATAAAGAAGCTCTTAAAAGTTGTTGATAATTGCAAATTAAATTCAATAAGTGGATAAGACCTACTGGGGAAATCACAATAAAAAATGACGCGCCTGATTCTCTACCTCAATGGTGGCGTGGAAAAGAGAATATTAAATACTTTGCTTTAATATTTTGGAAAATATTATCTAATTTATTTATTTTGTATCTATCTTCTATTGCTAAAATTTATGTAAACTATCCGCGCAGCGAAGTAAGCGGGCCACTTACTAGTAAATATATATGTACTAACAACAAAGTCATGGAAAGCCGTTCTTCCATACTTATCCGTTGTCTTGGACGCGCAAGAGAATTGCCCAACAGCGTTAGCAATAGATTAAATAAGGTTTTGGACATTCTATTGTGCAGGAAAAATTGCGAATCATTCAAGTTCTTAGTTTTCCTGAACGTTTTTCTGTAGTAGCCAGCTACATTCCAATTCCTATTAATAGGCATTGCGCTGGCTATAATGCCCATTTGCACCAAGTACATATAAAATATGGTCACCATATCATTCATTTTTAATTAAATTTTTCTGCAGACACTTAAACAATTTTCGCGCTGACAAACAGCTGTTCGATAAGTTCATGCCCACGGTTGCATTCACGCTCACGTTCAGGTTCAGGTTCATGTTAAGTTCACGTTTTATCGAGTTCGGGTAGTCGCTAAAATTTCACGTTCAAGTTAAGTTCAAGCTCAAGTTCAAGTCAATTTAAGTTCGAGTCAATTCAAGTTCGGGTAACTGAGCCTTAATACTACCAGGGGACTTGGAATTCTTCATTTACGAGACATACAATTGGTTTGCTAAAAGTTCCAAGCGGCAAATGGACTACAAAAGAATTTACCAAGTTATAAACAACGAGAAGGTTTGATTCGGGCTTAGCTCTTCACATTAATTACTTGTATAGCACCGTCGACGTTTTTTTTAACAATGTGTTTGGTATATTTGTGTATGTCTCATTGTGTTGTGAATTAATTGTCTATTTAATTTTACCTTTGCTTACTTAAATTTGTATTTCTGTTAAAAAATATCCCTTCAAGATTCCGAGAGTCTCTGACACAAGGTGGCTTTCCATAGATACGGCGGTTAACAGAATTTTAAACCAATGGGATGAACTAAAACTTCACTTTGAAATTGCTGCAACGGAAGAGAAATGCCACAAAGCGCAAATATTACGGAATATGTTTGCAGATAAGATAAACCATGCACATCTGCTTTTCCGAAAGCCGATTTTAGAGCACACTCATAATGTGAATAAAAGCTATCAAGGAAAAAAGATTAATGCAACTAAACTTCTTGGAGACCTGAGGTTGCTTATAAATTCACTAAAATCAAAAATTTTACCACCAAATGTTGACGAACCTGATTTTGAAAAATATGTTCAACGGGACTTGTACTTAGGATACATGTTTGAAACGCATTTAAAAAGCATAAGTATAGATTCCGAATTGGAATCTAGTCTTCGTACCACATGCACGTATTTTGTTATTGAATTAATAAAACAGTTAATTGGAAGGTATGTACAAAGTGAAGATCACGTTTTAATAATTGTTATGCTTTTACATGATTATATATTTTTAAGATTGCCAGACAATTTTGAAGTTTTGGAGAAAATGAGTGCTTTTGACGTAAAAAAAAGTATTGCACCCAAAAAAAGATGATGTTCTCGAAATAGTTTCATTTTTTAAGCTGTTTCCAGAGCAAATTTTAAATCAATATGCAACAGTACACCACATAAAGTGGGTAAATAATGATGACAATGAGAATTTTTGGGCGGAAGTGTTTAACTACAAAGATTCTGGAGGTCAAAATCCATTTCATGACCTCGCTTCCTTCTCAATAATGCTGCTTTCCCTACCTTGGTCGAATGCCGAAGTAGAGAGAGTGTTCAGCCAGGTCAATATTGTTAAAACGAAGCACCGAAACAAAATGGAAATTCAAACCTTAAATTCCATTTTGGACATAAGGTATTTATAGATCAATCTATTAACTTATAATTTAAATTTATGATCAATATTAATTCCAGATATGGATTGCGTCAAGCTGAGAAATGCTGTTTTAATTACTCAGTACCTGAGAATTGGTTGCACATAATTGGCACCAACTTTGCATACAATGAAACATAAGTTGATGTTGATGAAATTTTAGCGACACTTATCGAATAAATATGTTTAATAACCAATCTATCTTAAAAAATCATATTATTTTTAATTTATTTAGCCACAGCTATTTTTCCGGTATTTTTTGCTCAAATTTGGCCATTTTTGGCTATTTTTAAGAGTCCACTCAGCTATAACTGACGACTGAGAGTTGACAACACTGACAAGAAGAGAAAATGCAAAAGGAGAATTAGCAAAAAAATATATGCCCGTTTAGAGGCGAAAAATACTCTGTATGGAAATTTCGAATGAGATCGCTTTTAGCAGAAAATGATATTTTATATGTTATTGACAATAAATTACCAGAAGATATAAGTGCAGAATGGGCTAAGGCAGAAAGAAGTGCAAAGAATGCAATTGTTGAATTTTTAAGTGACTCTTTCCTTCATTTCGCAACAAAGGAGGGTACAGCTAAACAAATTTTTGATAGTTTAGACTCAATTTATGAACGCAAGAGTTTGGCATCTCAGCTATCTCTCAGAAAGCAACTGTTGACTTTGAAACTGAAATCTGAGATGTCACTAGTAGTGCACTTCAATATGTTTGATGATTTAATTAGTGAATTAATGGCATCCGGTGCTACACTTGAAGAAATGGACAAAGTCTCGCACTTGCTATTAACCTTACCTCCCTCGTATGATGGCGTTGTGACAGCCATAGAAACTCTATCTGAATCAAATTTAACGTTGTCTTTTGTTAAAACCCGATTGCTCGACCACGAAATAAAATTAAAAAACAATAGTAAGGACACAAGTGTTAAGGTTTTGCAGGCAGTATCGACAAAAGAAAAAAGGTAAAGTAAAGGCCTACTTAGTCTTGACTTAACTTAACTCAACTTAACGTAAGAGTCAGCTGACTCAATCTGCCTTATGGCTGTCAATGTTAGCGTTTACTCTCAACTTAACGTAACTTAACTTAATTCTGAACCTGCAGGTTGCAGATTCTTACGTTAAGTTCTTAAGTTGAACAGTGTTGATTAATATGTAAATCAAACAGCTGATCAAAAACTGTGTTGCAAAACGTTAAGCGCTGTTTACAAATTCAAATATTGAAATGGATGAGCATAATCTTATAAATTTAATTGAAAATCATAGTTTAATTTATGATAAAAAGTCAATAGAATTTAAAAATGACTTTAAAAAAAGAGCAGTTTAGACTGCAACTGCCAAAGAACTTGGTAGCAACGTTGTATTCAAAATGCGCCAACGAGCGGTCGATATATTTTATATTTTGTTTAACAGCACTGACACACTGATTTCTTACGTTAAGTTAAGTTGTGAGTAAACGCATACATTCCTTAAGTTAAGTTACGTTAAGTTAAGTCAAGAGTAAATAGGCCTAAAGTCAAAAGCTTTTTATGCAAAAGGAGGTACCATCTCAAAGAAATTTAAAACCAGTTTTAAAAGCAATTTAAAGTGCCACTTCTGTGGCAAGAAAGGTCATTTTAAGAAAGATTGTTTCAGTTTTAAAAAGAGTCTTCAAAATAATGAAAAAGGGAATCAGGCTCAAGTAGCAACTGCTCAGCCTGACAGAGGCATTGCATTTATGATTAGGCGAGAAATAGTGTCAAAAAATATCGAGGATATATCTTTTATATTAGACTCTGGAGCCTCCGACCACATGATTAATAATATGCAAATGTTCGATGACTATGTTCAACTGGAACCGCCAACTGAGATCGCAATCGCCAAATGTGGCGAGTACATTTATGCCACAGCAAAAGGCATAGTTAAACTGAAGAGTAACATGATGGACAATATCACTTTGGAAGATGTCTTGTTTTGTGCTGACATTCCTCACAACTTACTCTCGGTGAAAAAGATGCAAGATGCTGGTATGACCATTGAATTCAGTTCAAATGGTGTCAAGGTCTCTAAAAATGACCAAGTTATTAATGATGGTATGTACAAATCTAATATGCCGTTCCTTGATTTTAAAAAAATAAATAATACACTTTTAAATGGACCAGTTAAAGATAAATATCGTTTATGGCATGAAAGACTAGGTCATATAAGCAAAGGAAAATTTTTAGAAATTATGAGACACAATATGTTTGATGATACAGACCTTTTGAAGAATGTGAAATTTAATAATGAAGTATGTGAAGCCTGTATTAATGGAAAACAAAGTAGACTCTCTTTTGAAAAATTTAAAAACAAAGAACACATTAAAAGGCCATTATTTATAATACATTCTGATGTCTGTTGGCCTATAACACCATCTACCATTGATGGAAAGAATTACTACGTAATTTTCGTTGATGAATATACTCATTATTCTGTTACATATTTAATGACTCATAAGTCAGATGTGTTTTCATTTTTCAAAGACTTTGTTGCAAAAAGTGAGGCCCATTTCAATCTCAAAGTTGTCAATTTATACATTGATAACGGAAGAGAATATCTGTCAAATGAAATGCGTGAGTATTGTGTTGAGAAAGGCATCACTTACCACTTGACTGTCCCACATACTCCGCAATTAAATGGAGTTTTTGAACGAATGATTCGTTCAATAACTGAAAAAGCCAGGGCCATGGTTAGCGGCGCTAAGATTAATAAAAGTTTTTGGGGAGAAGCTGTTTTGACAGCAACATTTCTAACTAATAGAACTCCAAGTACAGCGCTAAAGGAAAAGAAAACTCCATATGAAATGTGGCATGATAGGAAACCAAATTTAAAGTATTTGAAAGTATTTGGGCAACAGTATATGTGCATATAAGCTTAGAAAAAGGAAATTTGACGAAAAGTCAATAAAGGGTATTCTTGTTGGCTATATGCCAAACGGATATAAGTTATGGGAAGCTGAAAGTATGGAACAGGTAGAAAGCTTCCAGAATGAAAGTATGGATGTTCTACAGTATTATCCGAATACAGAGTCGGAAAATAATGAGTCAAATTTCCAGAATGAGAGTATGGAAAGAAATTCTGATACATTCGTATTAGACAAACAGCCTAGTACAACAACAAATGACAATGCTGATTCAACACTTGACTCAGTTAATGAAGAGTTACCAACTTCTCAAATAATTTCAGATGAAATTGAAATAAGACGAAGTGAAAGGTTGAAGAATAAGCCACAGGTTCCCTATCGATTAATTGACCGTTTCTTATTAAATGCACATATTTGTTTTAGTGACAATATGCGTACCAAGCTGGTAAGTCAACTGAGACTGCCATTCATTGCCTTACAACAACCATTGAAAAGGCCATTGGCGCTCAACAAATAGCACTATGTGCCTTTTTAGACATATCAGGAGCTTTTGACAACACGTCATATCAGGCTATCCGTGCCTCTCTTGCACATAAAAATGTACGCACACCCAATATTATGGAAATGCTTAAATCCAGAATAATAACTGTAGACCTTGGAGGAACCATGACCTCAATCACAGCCACAAGGGGGTGCCCTCAAGGGGGAGTACTCTCTCCTCTCTTGTGGACTCTGGTCATCGACGAGCTACTCTATAAGCTCAACGACTTAGGGTTCGCCACTCAAGGCTACGCTGATGACCTAGTCATCTATATAGTGGGCTGGCATGAGCAAACCATCTCGGACCGCATGCAGCAAGCCCTTAACATAGCCAACAGATGGTGTCAGGACAAAGGATTGTCCATAAACCCGTCTAAAACTGTTTTAGTTCCTTTTACCAGGAAAAGGTCTCTGTCTCTAACAAGACCATCCTTAAATGAATCTACCATTGACTTTTCGGTTGAAGCCAACTACTTAGAAGTTACACTTGACTCCAAGCTCAACTGGAATGCACACCTTGAAAAGACCATAAATAAAGCCACTCGAGCACACTTCGCTTGTAACAGGCTTTTCGGTAGAACATGGGGCCTAAGTCCCAAAATGATCTACTGGTCTTTTAACACTGTGGTAAAACCGATCCTAACCTATGCATCTCTTGCTTGGTGGACGAAATCTACCCAGAAGACAGCTGCGGCTGCACTTACCAAACTACAACGACTAGTCTGCATAGGCATCACTGGAGCCATCCGAACATGTCCCACTGCAGCACTTGGAGTTATAACTGGCATACCCCCTCTACCCATCACCTTGAAAAAGGAGGCCTGCCTGGGGGCACTTCGCCTTCAAAACATCACTAACATAAAAAGTGGTGATCTTACCGGGCATCTTCGGGTTCTTGAACCCCTAATAAATGAGCCCATTCTGCGCGTAACTGACGAACAGAAAACAAAATTTGTTTTCCACAGAAACTTCTCTGTAGTCTTGCACACCAGACATGATTGGAAAACAAAATCAATATCTCTGCCCAGTGGATCACAAACGTGGTACACTGACGAGTCAAAACTGGAAAACGGCGACACCGGGGCTGGTATTTTTGGACCAAGGTTCAACAAGTCCATAGCCATGGGAAAGTCTCCAACCATTTTCCAAGCAGAGATATACGCTATAGAAATCTGTGCTCGTGAATGCCTTCGCAGGAAAATGCAAGGTGCACGGATTTACATCTTCTCTGACAGTCAGGCGGCGCTCATAGCGCTAAGATCCTTCACGATCTCCTCCAGACTTGTAGAGAACTGTTTCCAGCAGCTGAACGCCCTTGCCTCAAAAAACATCTTAACGATGGGCTGGGTGCCGGGGCATGAAGGCCACATAGGAAACGAGGTAGCAGACTCCCTAGCAAAACGCGGGGCGATGTCACCACTAATCGGCCCTGAACCGTTCTGTGGACTCTCGAAAGGACACAAAAGAGAACTGGTCAGGAAATGGGAGGAAAAGGAGATAAGTCGCCACTGGACCGACAGTGCAGGGCTGAGACAAGCGAAACAATTTCTCGTCCCCCAGATGACGCGATCAAAACGCATCATCAATCTAAACAAGTAAGAAGGCTCTAGTCGGGAGAGCCCGACTAGAAGATTCCCTGAACCCAGTTGCAATAAATATATTTAATTTATATAAGACTTTGGTATACTGGCTTAGCTTCCATCGATTAAGTTCAATATCTCCGGTGTTTCTCAACCGATTTTGACGAAATTTTCAGAAAAGTTCTATCATTATCCATTACTTCAACCCTCATTTTTATATTTTCTAAATTCGATATTTTATTGTTATCGATATTATGTGTATGTCGGAAACCAGAATAGTTATCGATAATTTGAAGCAAACTTGTTCTGCTCATGGTATAGGAGAACTTAAATACAAAATCAGAAGTCTCTAGCTCTTGTAGTCTCTGAGATCCACGCGTTCATACAGACGGACAGACGGACAGACGGTCAGACGGACAGACGGACAGACAGACGGACAGACGGAAATGGCTATATCATCTCGGCTGTTGATGCTGATCAAGAATATATATACTTTATAGGGTCGGAGATGCTTCCTTCTGCCTGTTACATACTTTTGCACAAAACCATTATACCCTTATTTACCCATTTTATGGGTTAAGGGTATAAAAAGAACGAAATACGTATTCTAACAGGCTACCTAACGGGTCATTGCAACCTAAGGTATCACCTTAAGAAATTAAAACTTTCGGAAATCGACACATGCAGATTCTGTGAGATGGAGCCTGAAACATCAGAACATGTTCTATGTGAATGCCCCTCGCTAAGCAGACGTCGACTTCTACAACTAGGAGGTGAACTCATCCCCCCCTACAGGATATGGGAACATATAGACCCTACCAAAGTGCTCTCTTTTATTAGAAGCCTTGGTATAGAGGCTCTACCCTAATTCCTACAGGCCGGCACAAAAGACCTTACATCTGGTCGCAGTGCAACAAGGCCCAAGTAATAATAATAACACGCGCCGGCAGCAGCAGAATTAAAGCTTTGCTGTGTAAGCTATAATTTAAATCATGTAATTTCATTTATTTCATTCATTATACTCGATACCGAAGGTAAAGAGTATATTGGGTTTGTGCAATGTCCGTCATTGTGTCCGTCCGTCCGTCTGTATGTTCGCAACTTTTTTCCACACCCTTCAAGCTAGAGACATGAAACTTTCCAATTCTCTTTATCTATGGGATAGTAAATTAAAGTGTCAAGATGGGGGTTCTACGATAACTGGGGGGCTGGCAAATCGATAAATTCGATAACTCAAAACTGATAAATCTACATATTTCGCACATCCTTACAGCTAGAACTACCAAATTTAGAGGGAAGATAGCTAATAGCAACCCCAAAAAAACTGCATCAAAAATTTTGGAGCCACGCCCACCCATTCCGCCCCCAACCCCCCGCAATTTAAAGTCAAAAAAGCCTACAGCTCCCACAGTTTTTGAGCTAGAGCCACCAAATTTGGTGCCAAGATTGGTGATGATGACCCCCCAAAAACTGCATCAAAAGTTTGATTGCCACGCCTACCGATACTGCCCTAGCCGCCACCATCCACCCCAACGCTTCGTCAAAAACGGGAATGCGTGTATCTTCCAGAGTTGTGGAGCTAGAGCCTCCAAATTTGGTAGGAAGATACCTGGAAACGAAATTCCGGCTCTTCCACCATCCGAAGCGCATGATGACCTTTAGCGATCATTTTTACCACTTATCTATCAATTTTTTGACTTTTGCTGGCAGTTATCGGCTTGTGGAAAAACTCGGTCACGCGTTGTTGTCTATTAATTTCTTCCCCAACATCGGCAGTCTCATCGCTTTGGCGGACAACCGGCTCCTTCGCTGTTGGGTGCTTACTTGACAAGTGCCGCCCCAAGTTGCTCTGCGACTTGCTGCTCAGCACATTGCGGCAGTACTTGCATTTGGCCTCTTTATTGCCCAAATCTGTAAAGTGCTTCCATATAGCACTTTGTGGTCGAGACATTTTAAATTTTGTATATGCGTTTTTCAACAATTAAAACAAACGGGAACATTCAATTTAAAACAATGTGAGCAAATGAAATACGAAAAACGGCTGTAAATTCGCCAAATCAGATTCAAAAAAATATAGAAATTAATTGACATAGTTAAAAAAATAATATATAAATCAAAACACTAAATTGTTCTCTAACGGCTAAAATAAAGTCGGTATTTTTAATGTAAGCGATAGTAGTAGTGTTGGGTTGTGTTTGGTTGCTCATTGCTCACTTGGTGCAAATGTTCCCTTGCTGAACACTGAACACAGTGAACAGCTGAACAACTGAACAGTGAGTAAAGAACAACTGAACAGTGAGTAATGAGCAACTGAACAGTGAACAAGTGAACAACTGAACAGCTGAAGATGTTCACTCGCTCAGTTTAATGAACAACTCTTTTTTGTTCACTCACTCATGAGCAACCCAACACTAGTTGCCAGATAAAACCTTAAAACAATTTGAAAATGTTTGCATGCTGTAGCATCACTTGCAAAGTGGTTGGAACCAGAGAACTGCAACAAGCCACCTGCACTTAAGGTGCACCGAGTAAATGTAGGATGATTTTGACATCCTGGTGTTTTTAGACACCGGACAACTGAGTGTGAGTGCTCGCCAGCAAGGGTATTTGAATACACACGCAGTAAAAGTGAGTAGATATTTTTTTGTGTATGTGCGTATGTCATGTGTCTACGTGAAAACAACGAAATAAGGATGGGTGAAGAGGAAAACACAAAAATTGAGTCACAACATACACTCACTCGCATATCTCTGCGTACACCCCTAAAAAATTTCAAAATCCAACTTTAAACAGAAATTGTTCAGTCATTTATGCAAATATTTAAACAATTCTTTTTTTAAAACGTAACTTTAGTTTATTGTCTTCAATGACGTTTATTTGATAAAACTATTCAACAATGTTTTATGTTTAATTTTTAATTTTAAACTTAATACAATTTCTGTTGGATTTTGAAATTTTTAGGGGTGTACGCAGAGGTATGCGAGTGAGTGTATATAGAGTGTTTTGTTTTGTCGCGTGAAAAAAATATACAGCAATATGAAATGAAAGAAAGAGTTACTTAGCATTATGGTTATTAATTTTATTATTATTATTAAATAACACAAAGAAACTTAAAATTAAAACTCTAAATTAATTAATTTATTGCTTCAGTGCATATATTCTAAATAATTAACCAAACTTAAAATTAATACTCTAAATTAATTAAATTGTTGCTTCAGTGCATTTAGTACTTAAAATAATTTTAAACTCCTAGTTTGAATTAAATTTAATTATGTTTTTAAATTTTATAAAAAGAATGTAAAAAAAGCAAGTTGTCAACGGTCTTCGGTCCTAATCTATTTCTTTTTTCAGTTATGATATTGCCCGCTAGTGAAAAAAACCCTTTCAGCTGGTGCACTACTACATGGAATTGAAAGCAGTTGCAACGCTAATTCAGATAAGAGAGGATATGAATCTACTTTAGTTTTCCACCAGTCAATGGGTTCAAAGTCCTCTGTTAAGGCAACTCTTTCAGTGCAATAACTTTCAAATTCATCATTAGGCGATGTGTTATTGTTGTTTGACTGAGGCACTAGTTGGGAAAAGAAAATTAGGTTTTTGACACAATCGTTTGCCTTTGCGATATTGTTGCTAATTCAGAAAAACCAGACTTTCCACTTGACAAATTATCGCTTTCCGAAGCTTCAATTGAATTCAAACTAAATTCGAGCATTTTGTCAATACAGAACACTTTTATTTCATTAATGTCCCCGTGTTCCTTCCTGAACTTGAACGCAAAGAAACGATCTACTGAAAAACAATAGAGACGATAATTAGGCATACACACAAAGACACCATGGTGTTTGCAAAACAATCGCATTTATTGCGCATTGCCTTTTTTTCACTTGCGCTTATTCCTACATTCGTTTTGGGTATGTGTGCCACCGGCACGCGATTCACAAAAATGCTTGGGTGCGTAAACAAAAAATTAACGGTGCATTGTATGAGCGAAAACATAATATTGCCGACACCAGTAGCACACACAAAATGATTTATGAGTGTGTATCATTGCGTTGCTTAGCCGGTGGTGAGTGGAACCGCAACATGAATTTAAAAGGGTGTGAGTAGAGTGGCAAAAAGTGACACCCTTGCAGTTCTCTGGTTGGAACCACCAACCAAGATTTTATTTGTGTGGATTGTGTGACAACATGATCCACATGAAATGTGCTGGCTTTACTCCCAAAATCAGGGACTTCTAAATTGCAGATTCAGGCCTTAAATGGTACTGCGAGCCCTGCAATTTAGCTGTGAAGGAATCGACCAAACTCATGAGGCAGACTCATGCTGGCTTTAAAGCTATGCATGTAGCTTTTAATAATCTGCAAGCGTCATTCAACAAGCTTGAGCTTTATTTCAAAATGGCAAGGTGATTACCGAATCTCCGAAGCGTAAAAAGATTTCGGGTCCTAATCCACTTATTGCCCCACCTGTTCTTCCAACCAAACCCCTTTTAGTGCCTAACAATAATCCTTCAATTGGTTCCAATGCTAACCCACTAATGTTATTTAGCTCCCCTGCTAGAAATCCTATCAACAACCTAACCACTTTATCTTACGAACCTTTGCATGAGCTGGTTCAGCAGCTCGTGTGCCTATTAATCCTAATATAGGTACAACTGGGGCTCACAAGCCTCTGGTTGTTGTACCAATCAATAAATTTGTTTTTGTTTCTAGGCTGGCATCCGATACGTCATCGGATGATGTTGCAGCATATGTAAAGAGTCAAATCGATTCCCCACTTATTGTTGTTGAAAAGTTTAAATTTTAACATGCCAGAAGTATATCTTCTTTCAAGTTGGGTGTACCGCCTGAACTTTTCTCGACAATTTGCTCTGAAAAGTTCTGGCCGCCGCAGCTTGTCGTTAAGGGGTATACGAATAGGCGAATTAATAACAATAATGGTATAAGGATTAATAGTACACCGCCTGCTAGCCAACCTGTTGCCTCCACCTCGGCGGCAACAAACTAACAGAAGTAATTAGCTTGGCCTATCAAAATGTTAGAGGCCTTCACACTAAACTGGCTAAATTATATATTAACAGCTTATCTTTTGATTCTCAAATAGTTGCACTCACTGAAACCTGGTTAGAACCTGATATTTCTGATTATTCCATTTTTCCTTCTAAATATAACTTGTACAGATGCGATCGCACTTCCCGCAAGGGGGGTGGTGTTCTCATTGCTGTTGACTCCTGTTTTTCCTCTGAACAGATTCTTTCTCAGCATCTTCCGTACATAGAGTTTTTAAGTGTTAAAATGTTACTAAACGGCCGTTCACGTTATGTTACTTGCTATTATATTTCTCCTCAATCTGATATTAACATTTACTCGTCCCATCTGAGTGCCCTGCAACTTGTTTCGTCATTTTTGATAGATATGGATAATCTGATAGTGGTTGGTGATTTTAATCTGCCACATGTTGTATGGTCTGTGAATGACACATCTTCGGCGGTATTACCAGTCACTTCTGATGATTTTATCGATGGCCTACTGGAGTTAGGCCTATCGCAAGTTAACAGAGTGCATAGCTGTAGTGGTAGAATGTTGGACTTAATATTTGTTTCGGACTCCGATTGCAGTAATGCCCTCTAGTGCTTCCGGAAGATACTTACCATCCAACCTTAGAACTATCCATCGAAATTCTTAACCCTATTTCAGTATCTAAAAATACTTTAAAAACCCGTTGCTTTCGTAAAACTAACTTTACTAAATTAAATTATCTTCTTCAACATACTAATTGGTCTCGCCTTTATTCTTGTAGTGATATAGAAACTGCCATAGCCATATTTTATAGGACCTTGAATTCGCTTTTGGATATTTGTGTTCCCCTCACTTGTTCTTCAAGTGATAATAAACCACCTTGGTTTACGAGAGAACTATCGAAATTGAAAAACGCAAAGACAATCATATAAAAAATTTGAAAAATCGGGAACTACTTTAGATTTATCTTCGTATTTAGTAGCAAAATCTAGATTTATTTCCGTTAACACATCTTGCTATAATAATTATCTAAATCGTTGTAGACTAAACTTTTCACGTGACCCTAAACAGTTTTATAAATTTGTTAACTCTAAACGTAAGTCTTCTTGCTTGCCATCCTCATTATACCTAGATGATACAAAAGTAAGTTCTGATCAGGCAGTAGCCGATTTATTTGCTGAGTATTTTCAATAAGTATATTCAACGAATTTACATAGTTGCAGTAATTCCTATCCTTTTCAAGTTCAATCGTCAAATTGCACATATATCCCATTTATAGCTGAGTGTACGCTTCTAAGTGACCTTAACTCTATCAAACCAGGCTATCTGCCTGGTCCTGATTGAGTGCCAGGTTGTATACTTAGATACTGTGCGGATTCACTTTGTAAACCCTTACTTAAATTATTTAACTTGTCGGTTGACTCAACAGTGTTTCCTGCTATATGGAAGGAATCTTTCATCATTCCACTCCATAAAAATGTTCTAAGTCTAATGTTAAAAATTATAGGGGCATATCCAAGTTGTTGTTCTCAATTGCAACACTCATGTAGTTCAATTATATCGCCTTATCAACACGGTTTTGTTATATGTTTGCTGATGATGTGAAGCTATGTTTAACATATAATGATGCTTCTCTTTGTAACTTGCTACAGTCGGATTTGGGTGCATTGTCGGCCTGGTGTCGTTTTAACTTACTCAATTTAAATTGTTCTAAATGTAAAGTCATGTCTTTTTGTAGAAGTACCCCTCATACTGCTCACTACTTGCTTGATGCTTCACCACTTGACCGCGTGTTTGAAATTAAAGATTTAGGCATTATTCTTGATCGTAAATTAAAGTTTGACGCTCATATTTCGTATATGGTCAATAATGCCATTAATGTTCTTGGGTTCATCAAGCGGTGGTCGAAAGAGTTTAATGATCCCTACACCACAAAAACGCTTTATGCATCCCTAGTACTTCCCATCTTGGAGTATGGATCTTGTGTGTGGTCCCCACAATACTCGATTCACCAGCATAGAATTGAATCTGTGCAGAAGAAATTTCTTCTATTTGCCCTTAGAAGTTTTAACTGGGTTGCTGGAGTTGACTTACCCTCGTATTCAAGTAGACTCCTTTTGATAAATCTTCCCTCCCTGTTAAACCGTAGAACTATGCATGGAGTATTATTTATTACTAACCTACTTAATGGTGAAATCGACTCATCAGTTCTTTTGAGTCGAATTAAATTTAATGTCCAAATAAGATCTTCACGTAACTTTTTACCCCTTAGCCTTGATCGTTGCTTCAGCAACTATTTAATTCATGAACCATTTCGTGTTATATGTTCTGACTATAACAAACTTTATTCTCTTGTCTCCTTGGAGGCCTCAACTTCAGTACTAAAAAGATCGATCCTTTTTGCTTTATCTAATCGTAACCACTAATTACTAATCTAACGCTGGTCTGATTGGGTTTTTCTGGGTTTTTCCCAATCCTCGCAACAAATGTTGGACTGCTCAATTTTTTATTGAATTTCCCAGAGCTTTAACGTTAACTTTTAAATATATTTTCAAATTTATATATTATTCTATATTCTACTTAATTTAATTATTTTAACTATTTTTAATTTAAATTAAGTTTGATTCATTTTAATATCAGCTGCCCTTAGCTGACTATAAATAAATAAATAAATATGCGTTTACTTATATTGATGTTGGCGCTTATGAAAGCGAAGGCGATATGAATGCGAATTATGACAAGCGCTGTTGGCGGACACGTTCGAACTTCCGAACGACAGCATGGTAAATAGTCTGCTTACTCCATATTACCTTGTCGCATTTCCTTTGCATGAGCATCTCATGAAGCCGTTTGGGTCGCGGAATTTGACTTGAGAAGAACGCATTTTCAACCAAGGCGTATTTAACAAGGTGGCAGCAGCGTCGACGTTGTGTTGCCTTACGAAAAGTGAGAGCACACACACATATGCATAAAATCACAAAGCAACTAAAAATTCGTCCGTTGTCGTGCGTCGCTCGCAACGTTCGAGAAACCGTAAGGCAACAGCAAAGAGGGCGACGTTGACGTCGCTGCCACCTTGTTAAATACGCCTTGGCTCCATACATGTCATTTAGTCAAACGAGCGACACTATTGTCGCTCTCTACATGTCATTTAGTCAAACGAGCGACTCTATTGTCGCTTCTCTGCATGGCATTGGTAAGGGAGAAGCCCTAATGGTGAACACCCCTAAGGTTTTTGGGATATTAAATTGTCAGAAATCAACGTAAACTTAGCTGTTGGTATCGTAGGAAAGCTAGTTCAATTGCCCGTCGATCAGTGTAAGGCATTATACACATTTCATTAGTTTTTTGAAAGATAAATAGGATTTAATGAAAAAAGTCAAAATCACGATTTTCGATAAAGTGCCCCTGTGGTTGTCACTCCCCTTAATCTTGACAAAATAGAGCCAATAAAATGAAATAAAATGCCAAATCATTGTTTTTATTTATGCTTTTGTATTTTATGCAATTAAACACTCAAAAACAACCGAATTTAATAATTTATTAAAATTTATTACTCGTAATAAACAGTATCGCCAGCGATGCAGCGATGTATCGATTAAAGTATCGATTTGCTATTAAAAAGAGCGCAAGTTTTTAAGCAAATCTACAAAAAAATTAAGTCAAGTTTTATGCCAACTCATAATTAATTCATTTTATTAATTTTTCTTCATTTTTCTTAATATAACTTTTTTTTGCTCTTCTTGCAAATCATAACAAATTAATTTTATTCATATTTCATCATATTTGTCAACATAACTTTTTGTTGCTCTTATGGCAAATCATAACAAATTCATTTAACATTGTTTTAACTAAATAATAATATAATTTTTCTATTCTTCTTAAGTTAACACGCATCTGTTCCTTGTGTGAATTTGACACAATTTTGAAATTCGGCTTTTGCGGCTTTTCTGCTTATCAAATGTGAATTTTGCTTCACTGAACAAATTTTGAAGATTTAGGCTAATTTGTTACGGCGTCCGCAACGACATGGACTTTAAAATATAAAGCACCAATGCCTTCTCCTCCTTTGGCGAAAAAATCTGTATAACGGCGCAAAATTCATTAGAAAAATAAACTCAAAGCAAATCGCACACACTTACAGCTTGCGGTCCCATAGTTGTGCATGTCTTCAGCACTTTCAAAATTGCATCATCACTTGCGGCTGCTACGTTCTTTATTGCGCTCACAACTTTGCCAACATATCGTACCAAATTTGTACGTGGCATTTCAAATAAATTAGCAACTTTTCTTTTCGATTCTTTATCTATTACTAGTAAGTGGCCCGCTTACTTCGCTGCGCGGATAGTTTATATAAATTTTAGCAATAGAAGATAGATACAAAATAAATAAATTAGAAAATATTTCACAAAATATTAAAGCAAAGTATTTAATATTCTCTTTTCCACCATTGAGGTAGAGAATCAGGCGCGTAATTATACTCGATACCGAAGGTAAAGAGTATATTGAGTTTGTGCAATGTCCGTCATGGTGTCTGTCCGTCTGTATGAACGCAACTTTTTTCCACACCCTTCCAGCTAGAGACTTGAAACTTTGCAATTCTCTTTATCTATGGGATAGTAAATTAAAGTGTCTAAATTGGGGTTCTACGATAACTGGGGGGCTGGCAAATCGATAAATTCGATAACTTAAAACCGATAAATCCACATGTTTCGCACATCCTTACAGCTAGAACTACCAAATTTAGAATGAAGATAGCTACTATCAACCCTCAAAAAACTGCATCAAGAATTTTGGAGCCACGCCCACCCATTCCGCCCCCAGCCCCCCACATTTTAAAGTCAGAAAAGCCTATAACTCCCACAGTTTTTGAGCTATAGCCACCAAATTTAGTGCCAAGTTAGGTGATGATGACCCTCAACAACTGCATCAAAAGTTTGGATGCCACGCCTACCAATACTGCCTTAGCCGCCCCCATCCACCCCAACGCTTCGTCAAAAACGGGAATGCGTGTGTCTTCCAGAGTTGTGAGGCTAGAGCCACCAAATTTGGTAGGAAGATAGCCGGCAACGACCCCCAAAAATCTTCATCAAAGTTTAAGAGACACGCCTACCCATTTCGCCCCCCTTTCCCCACCTTTTACAAACATTTACCTAGAGTCACCAAAATTGGTATGAAGATAGCAATTGACATTTCGCAAAGATCTTCATCAAAAATTTGGATGCCACGCCCAGCCATACTGCCCTCAGTCCCCATTTCCCCACTTTTTACAAACTTCGAGCTAGAGTCACCAGATTTGGTATGAAGATAGCAATTGACATTCCACACAGATCTGCATCAAAACTTTGGATGCCACAACCACCCATACCGCCCCCAACCCCCTTTCCACACTGTTTACAAACTTCGAGCTAGAGTCACCAAATTTGGTGTGAAGATAGCAATTGACATTCCACACAGATCTGCATCAAAACTTTGGATGCCACAACCACCCATACCGCCCCCACCCCCCTTTCCACACTGTTTACAAACTTCGAGCTAGAGTCACCAAATTTGGTATGAAGATAGCAATTGACATTTCGCAAAGATCTGCAGTAAAAATTAAGATGCCACACCCACCCATACCGCCCCCAGCCCCCCTTTCCAAAGCTCTTACAAACTTTGAGCTAGAGTCACCAAATTTGGATGGAAGATAGTTGGTGGCATCCCCATCTGCATCGGAGAATCTTTAAGGCAGCGTACACCCCTGCCCCATCCGTACCCCTTTCCAATCAGGCCTCTTATTAAGCGGTTTTAATACTGGTATCGAGTATGCCGCAGTGGGTTGCGTCCGACTGCAACGTTTCCATTTGTTTTTTATTGTGGTTTCCCCAGTAGGCCTTATCCACTTATTGAATTGAATTTGCAATTATTAACAACTTTAAGAGCTTCTTTATAAACGACATTGGTTGTTTTTCCGTCAGGTGCTAATACAAATAAACTTTTTACTGAACTGACTCTTGAGCAGGCTACATAAAATTGGCCATGAGAAAAACAATCGTGTCTTAAGTCTAGTTCGGCTAATTTAAGAGTTTGTCACTGTGATTTATTAATTGTTAAGGCAAAGCAAACTTTTAAAGGAAATTGCAATCTTTTAAATTAAATTGGCAATTCAGAATCAGAAGGTATTAATGGAATTCTCGGTATAAAAACCGTTTCACCTATACCATTGCCAGTAAAGATAATTACTTCGACAACTTTAACTTGCAATCTTGTACCATTGCACAGTTTTCAAAGATCGATCTACAGTTTCAAAAACACCTTTATGGCCCATAGTACACTCATCCCAAACAATTAGCTTGCAATCTTTGAGCACAGCAGCAATATTAGATTGCTTTGAAATTCAGCAATGTGGTGTTTCTAAATGAATCAAATTAAATGGAATCTTAAGTGTAGAATGCGCTGTGCGACCACCATTAAGTAAAGTGGCTGCGGTACCGGAAGAAGCAACGGCCAATGCAATTTTTTTACTTTGCCGTACCTTTGCCAAAAATAATTTTAAGAGAAACGTTTTACCTGTTCCACCAGGTGCATCTAAAAAATAGATTTCTCCCTCTTCTGCTTCAACGCTATGTAGTATCTTTTCGCATACTTGTTTTTGCCCAGCAGTAAGGAGTAGCTCATTATGAACAACAAAATTATCGAAGTTTTCATGATTTGTTTCTCTATGATATTCAATATTTGGAACAATTTCCTCGGATCTAATTGGTAGTGGAAGTCCATAGTTAGTCAAGTTTGACCACCAATAGACAGTACTATATCTTCAATGTACAAAAGACATTTATTAAATACATTATTCAGAATACTTTGATCAATATTTCTGTCTTGTGAAATATGAAAAACTCTTAAAATATCTTCTGAGAAACTCTCTTTATAAATATTCCAAAGTTTAAGAGCATCCGAAATTTGACAAAATACTAACATTATTGCAAAAAGTTCCCTCAGTTTTGTAGGATTTTGACATGTGACAGCTTCGGCTATAGTTAAATTCCAGTGCTTATCATCTTCTAGTAATCCTAGAGCTTTACACGCCAATTGAAATGATGCGTATGCTATACCATTAACGGTTTTAATACCCTTAACCCATAAAATGGGTAAATAAGGGTATAATGGTTTTGTGCAAAAGTATGTAACAGGCAGAAGGAAGCATCTCCGACCCTATAAAGTATATAAATTCTTGATCAGCATCAACAGCCGAGACGATATAGCCATGTCCGTCTGTCCGTCTGTCTGTCCGTCTGTATGAACGCGTGGATCTCAGAGACAACAAGAGCTAGAGAATTCTGATTTTGTATTTAAGTTCTCCTATACCATAAGCAGAACAAGTGTGCTTCAAATTATCGATAACTATTCTGGTTTCCGATATACAAATAATATCGATAACAATAAAATATCGAATTTGGAAAATCTAAAAATGAGGGTTGAAGTAATGGGTAATATTAGAATTTTCTGAAAATTTCGTCCAAATCGGTTAAGAAACACCGGAGATATCGAGCTTAATCGATTGAAGCTAAGTCAGTATACCAAATTCATACATAAATTAAATTTATTTATTGCAACTGGGTTCAGGGTATCTTCTAGTCGGGCTCTCCCGACTAGAGCCTTCTTACTTGTTTTATCTGCATGGGTATTGTATAAACATACAGACGGGATCTACATTTCTTAGTATTGCGCCAATTTTTGTCTGTAAAGGTATGAACATACTATATGTACATAAATATGTACAAATAGTGACAGGAACTAAATTTTTAACAACGCGCCAATTTGGTGTCTTGGTTACTATTGTAGTGACGAGAACAACATTTCTCAGTATCGCGCCAATTTTGATTCTGTAAGGGTATGAATATATATGTACAGTCATATGTACAAATAGTGACGGAACCCAAATTTTTAACAATGCGCCAATTTTTTTTCTGTGTTAGTATTGCAGAGACGAGAACTATGTACACATCTTAGTATAGCGCCAATTTCTTATTGTACTTCTTTAGTTTCGGGCCTTACACTTTTTAAGTATATCGCGAAATTATTGTCTATGTAGGTACAAATATAAACAAACACATATACATAGTAGTTTCGTGCGAATTTCCTGTCTGTATGGCGGTACATTATATTTTACATCCCGCCAATTTTTTGTCTATGTCCGGGCCGCATTTATAATTTTAATCACGCCAAAATTTTGTTTATATGAGCATTAGATATGCATAACATTAATTAATAATAATATTTTAATTTTCAGATGCTGCCCAACTGATGGAACAATTTCCGAAAATGACAGCACCCATCAGAAACAGAGTTAAAGTTGTTACAATGCAAGCCATTTAGAGAATACAATTTTTATATGAAATAATTTGTTCTAAATTTATGAATTTAAGATGCTGTCGAACTGACCGAACATTGTCATTAAGTAACACGCGCCGGGGGGCTAAGGCTTTGTAAATAAGGCGTGTGTGCCTGCCGCCGCGCCGAGTTTACCTAGCCAGAGGGAGTTGGCAGTCGCATGCCAACTACCGAAGACCGACCATACGTGGTGAAGAGCCACATCCTGCTCGAGGTGCCCCTGCTCTAGACTAAATATGGCGGATCTAGAGAAGACAACTCGAAAAAACCCGTAATCACCGGTGTTACCGTACCGTGCCCCTGTGATGAACGGCAATACGTTAGTGTGTCTTATAACGGTGGCTTCCGGATACCTGGCACCTCCGGTCGTATAAGTGCCCGATCCGGGGTATGAGGCTCTGCCCCGGGGGATACCCTTTCCACATCACTCGTGGGACCAAAACATGGAAACTAACGAAAATAAAATTATAGAAACCGGGTGCTCTAGCAGCCCCAAATCGACTGACGTCGAACATATCCGGGAGCCTGAGGTAGCTATGGACGTTTGTTCACAAAGCTCCAGCACCGACACCATCACCAAGGAGGTTGAAGAAGCCCTTCTTGCCTCTCCTAAGGCCGAGAAACCCAAGAGGATCGCGCTATCGGGAGCTGCAAGAAAGAGTTTGCGCAGACAACTTGCAAATGGCGTTCCCATGGAGGAGGCTAAGAGGCTCGCACAGAAGCCTATTGGCCCACCCATGGCTATGCCCAGCAGAAGTGGTGTAGCGAACAAGCGGGGTAGATCGGCAAACACGACCCCAGAAGAGGCGTCGAATAAGAGGGTCATGCTGAAGACCGCGGCACCTAGTGCCCTGGCGAAGGGTGACCCTGCAAGCGTGTTGCTTGCCACGGTGGCTCCAGTAGCCTCCACAGCCGCAACTGCGGCTGGGCAAGTAGCACAGGAGCAGCCACCCCAAACCGTTGGTATGGCCTCTTATAGGGATGTTGCCAGCTCATCGAAGATGGCAATACTCCCAGCCGACTACCCCAACAGTTTGCTCACTACGGAGCAGCTTGGCAACATCCAAGCCGCCATCTTGTCAAGGGTGATGGAGCTGAGGCATGGCTCTGTGAAGCCGTTATTCTCTGGCTGCACCTTTAGACCAGGATGGATGGCCATCACTTGCGGAAATGCGGAGACGGTTGAGTGGCTGTGCACAGAGGTGCCTAAGCTCCGGCTGTGGAACCACATGGGATTCCTACAAATCTGCTTTAACGCTCTATAATAAAGAGCTGAGAAGGTCCAAACGGGCTACATGGCGCCAACACTGCGGGCAGATTTCAAACCTCCCGGAAGCTGTCAGGCTACAAAAAGCCCTTTCCAAGGACCACTCAAACGGCATCTGTACGCTGAAAAAGCCAAATGGAACACACACAAACGACCCAAGGGAAACGAGCAGCCTTCTTTTGACTACTCATTTTCCCGGGTGCGTGGCTGTGGAGCAGCACAGCTCAGAGGGTGAGGCACCAACCTACCTCTCTGGGACTGGAGAGTGCCCACACCTGCGAGTGGCTATGGTGGCAGACTCCAATAGGGCTGAGAGAAGGGAACCCCCCTATCCCTCAGAACGTTTTGGAAACTTGCCCTATAGACTGTTTCATCAAAATAGCGTACAATGGGCTATACAGAGCTTCAGTCCATACAAATCCCCTGGGCCAGATGGAATATATCCATGCTTGATGCAGCGGGGACTGCACCAACTCGCAATCCCCCTGGTCCGTTTATTCCGAGCTAGTCTCTTGTTTGGACACATACCAAGCAAATGGGCTAAAGTGAAAGTTGTGTTTATTCCTAAGGTAGGGAAGAAAGATTCCCAATTGCCTAAGTCCTATAGACCAATTAGTCTTAGCTCCTTCTTCCTTAAAACTATGGAGAAGATAATTGACCAGCACATCAGGGAGGTGAATCTCAAGCAGCTTCCCTTACATAAGTACCAATATGCGTACCAAGCTGGTAAGTCAACTGAGACTGCCATTCATTGCCTTACAACAACCATTGAAAAGGCCATTGGCGCTCAACAAATAGCACTATGTGCCTTTTTAGACATATCAGGAGCTTTTGACAACACGTCATATCAGGCTATCCGTGCCTCTCTTGCACATAAAAATGTACGCACACCCAATATTATGGAAATGCTTAAATCCAGAATAATAACTGTAGACCTTGGAGGAACCATGACCTCAATCACAGCCACAAGGGGGTGCCCTCAAGGGGGAGTACTCTCTCCTCTCTTGTGGACTCTGGTCATCGACGAGCTACTCTATAAGCTCAACGACTTAGGGTTCGCCACTCAAGGCTACGCTGATGACCTAGTCATCTATATAGTGGGCTGGCATGAGCAAACCATCTCGGACCGCATGCAGCAAGCCCTTAACATAGCCAACAGATGGTGTCAGGACAAAGGATTGTCCATAAACCCGTCTAAAACTGTTTTAGTTCCTTTTACCAGGAAAAGGTCTCTGTCTCTAACAAGACCATCCTTAAATGAATCTACCATTGACTTTTCGGTTGAAGCCAACTACTTAGAAGTTACACTTGACTCCAAGCTCAACTGGAATGCACACCTTGAAAAGACCATAAATAAAGCCACTCGAGCACACTTCGCTTGTAACAGGCTTTTCGGTAGAACATGGGGCCTAAGTCCCAAAATGATCTACTGGTCTTTTAACACTGTGGTAAAACCGATCCTAAAAAAAAAAAAAAAAAAAAAAAAAAAAAAAAAAAAAAAAAAAAAATTGCTTTCTAACTTTCGTTGGTGACGGTTGTGTTTTTGCGTACTCCCAGTAAATTTTCTGTTTTCTTGTGATTGTGAACGGTGTTTTCATTGGTAACATTTGTAAACATTTAGTAAAGTGATCGCAAGTGTACTTTGTATGTATTTACGTGTATAGTTATAAAATTGCCGGCTTAATATTTGATTTTTAATTTGTGGTCGAACAGCCGCTGCGTTGCCTAAAATTACAGAAAACACACGTACATCCATACATACTTATATTTGCTTTTGTATATTCTGTAATTTCGTCTGCTAACGCCAAGCACTTTGTCTATTTTCTTGCTCTCGCTCTCCAACGTCAGTCCTCCCCGCTCTCGTCCGCTCTTATCAGTCGTTCTTGCAGTTATAACTGCTTACGCGCTCACGCACTCTCGCCTAAGCGCTCTTTAGATCTTTACCGTTTTATCGTGCTCTTTGCATTGATACGTTTTAACTTACACATACCTGCACCCTAACTTTTTTTTGCTAAAGCATATTACTTCATGATGCTTGTCTGCTGCAGTGAAAATTGCAAATTGGTTGGTTCAACCAACCAAGATTTTATTTTGTGTGGTCTATGTGACAACATCATCCACATGAAATGTGTTGGCTTAAGTACTAATAACAATTCATTTCTTGAATGCATTTGACGTGCTTCATCCTATGCAAATTCTTGGTTAAGACGTCAGACACCATATTATCAGTGCTTACATATTTTACATCGATTTCCCCTTTATCATATAATTCACGAACATGATGTTATTTGATATCGGTATGCATCCACATGAAATGTGTTGGCTTTACAGCCAAAATCAGGGAATGTCTGCTTGCCGACACAGGCCTTAAATGGTATTGTGGGTCTTGCAAAGAGGCGGTGAAAGAGTCTTCGCAATTTATGAGGCAGACTCACGAAGGCTTTAAAGCTATGCATGTTGCTTTTAATAACCTGCAAAAGTCTTTCGAGCAGCTAGAGTCAAATTTCAAAAAAGGCAAAGTGATAACTGAATCCCCGAAGCGTAAAAAGACTTCGGGACCTCATCCAATAACTGTCCCACCTGTCCTGCCCACTAAACCGCTTCTTGTGCCTAGCAATAATCCCCCCATGGGTACTATTGCTAGCTCATTAATTTTATTTAACTCCCCGGCAAGGAATCTTAACAATAACCTTGCCACTAATAACATAATTTGTGATCCTATAAATGAGTCCTCCGGTCCAACAGCTAGTGTGCCTATTGATTCTACTGGCGTTACAATTAGGGCACACAAGCCTCTGGTTGTTGTGCCACTTAATAAATTTGTTTTGTTTCTAGGCTGGCATCCGATACGTCATCGGATGATGTTGCAGCATATGTAAAAGTAAAATCGATTCCCCACTTATTGTTGTTGAAAAGTTTAAATTTAAACATGCCAGAAGTATATCTTCTTTCAAGTTGGGTGTACCGCCTGAACTTTTTTCGACAATTTGCTCTGAAAAGTTTTGGCCGCCGCAGCTTGTCGTTAAGGAGTATACGAATAGGCGAATTAATAATAATAATGGTTTAAGGATCAATAGTACACCGCCTGTTAGCCATCCTGTTGCCTCCACCTCGGCGGCAAAAAACTAACTGAAGTAATTAGCTTGGCCTATCAAAATGTTAGAGGCCTTAACACTAAACTGGCTAAATTATATATTAACAGCTTATCTTTTGATTCTCAAATAGTTGCACTCACTGAAACCTGGTTAAAACCTGATATTTCTGATTATTCCATTTTTCCTTCTAAATATAACTTGTACAGATGCGATCGCACTTCCCGCAAGGGGGGTGGTGTTCTCATTGCTGTTGACTCTTGTTTTTCTTCTGAACAGATTCATTCTCATGATCTTCCGGACATAGAGTTTTTATGTGTTAAAATATTACTAAACGGCCGTTCACTTTATGTTACTTGCTCTTATATTCCTCCTGATTCTGATACTAACATTTACTCATCTCATATTAGTGCCCTGCAACTTGTTTCGTCATTGTTGACAGATATGGATAATCTGATAGTGGTTGGTGATTTTAATCTGCCACATGTTGTATGGTCTGTGAATGACACATCTTCGGTGGTAATACCAGTCACTTCTGATGATTTTATCGATGGCCTACTGGAGTTAGGCCTATCGCAAGTTAACAGGGTGCATAACTGTAGTGGTAGAATGTTGGACTTAATATTTGTTTCTTACTCAGATTGCAGTAATGCTAGTAGAATACCCCCTCTAGTGCTTCCGGAAGATACCTACCATCCAACATTAGAACTATCCATCGAAATTCTTAACCCTAGTTCAGTATTTAATAATACTTTAAAAACACGTTGCTTTCGTAAAACTAACTTTACTAAATTAAATTATCTTCTTCAGCATACTAATTGGTCTCGGCTTTATTCTTGTACTGATATAGAAACTGCTATTGCCATATTTTATGGGACCTTGAATTCGCTTTTGGATATTTGTGTTCCCCTCACTTGTTCTTCAAGTGATAATAAACCACCTTGGTTTACGAGGGAACTATCGCAATTGAAAAACGCGAAGACAAGATCATATAAAAATTTAAAAAATCGGGAACTACCTTAGATTTATCTTCGTATTTAGTAGCAAAATCTAGTTTTCTTTCTGTTAACACATCTTGTTATAATAATTATCTTAATCGTTGTAGACTAAACTTTTCACGTGACCCTAAACAGTTTTATAAATTTGTTAACTCTAAACGTAAGTCTTCTTGCTTACCGTCTTCAGTATACCTTGATAATACAAAAGCAAGTTCTGATCAGGCAGTAGCCGATCTATTTGCTGAGTATTTTCAATCAGTATACTCATCGAGTATGTATAGTAGTAGTAATTCCTATCCTTTTCAAGTTCAAACGTCAAATTGCATATATGTCCCAGTAGTTACTGAGTCTACGCTCCTGAGTGAATTTAACTCTATTAAACCTGGCTACTTGCCTGGTCCTGATGGAGTGCCAGGTTGTATTCTCCGATACTGCGCGGATTCTCTTTGTAAGCCCTTAAATAAATTATTTAACTTGTCTGTTGACTCAACTGTGTTTCCTGATATATGGAAGGAATCCTTTATAATTCCACTCCATAAAAATTCTTCAAAATCAAACGTTAAAAATTATAGGGGTATATCCAAGTTGTCTGCCATACCAAAAGTCTTTGAAAAAATTATATGTTCTCAACTGCAACACGGATGTAGTTCAATTATATCGCCTTACCAACATGGTTTTGTTAGGCGTAGATCTACTACCACTAACCTTCTTGAATTCACTTCGCTTGTTATCAAAGGGTTTCAGGAAAAAATGCAAACTGACGTTGTTTACACCGATTTTAGTAAGGCATTTGATTCTGTTAGTCATTCTCTGTTGCTTAAAAATTAAATATTATTGGATTTCCATCAAAACTCGTATTGTGGCTTTCGGAGTACTTGTGTGGTCGAACACAAAAAGTAGTTTTTAAATCGTCGGTATCTAAACCTATTTTTGTTACCTCTGGTGTTCCCCAGGGTAGTCACCTTGGACCTTTGCTATTTAATCTGTTTATTAACGATCTTCCAGCTGTTATTACTAACTCCTATGTATATATGTTTGCTGATGATGTGAAGCTATGTTTCACATATAATGACGCTTCCCTGTGTAATTTAATACAGTCGGATTTGGGTGCATTGTCGGCCTGGTGTCGTTTTAACTTACTCAATTTAAATTGTTCTAAATGTAAAGTCATGTCTTTTTGTAGAAGTACCCCTCATACTGCTCACTACTTGCTTGATGCTTCACCACTTGACCGCGTGTTTGAAATTAAAGATTTAGGCATTATTCTTGATCCTAAATTAAAGTTTGACGCTCATATTTCGTATATGGTCAATAAGGCCATTAATGTCCTTGGCTTCATCAAGCGGTGGTCGAAAGAGTTTAATGATCCCTACACCACTAAAACGCTTTATACATCCCTAGTACGTCCAATCCTGGAGTATGGATCTTGTGTGTGGTCCCCACAATACTCGATTCACCAGGATAGAATTGAATCTGTGCAGAAGAAATTTCTTCTTTTTGCCCTTAGAAGTTTTAACTGGGTTCCTGGAGTTGACTTACCCCCGTATTCAAGTAGACTCCTTTTAATAAATCTTCCCTCCCTGTTAAACCGTAGAACTATGCATGGAGTATTATTTATTACTAACCTACTTAATGGTGAAATCGACTCATCAGTTCTTTTGAGTCGAATTAAATTTAATGTCCAAATAAGATCTTCACGTAACTTTTTACCCCTTAGCCTTGATCGTTGCTTCAGCAACTATTTAATTCATGAACCATTTCGTGTTATATGTTCTGACTATAACAAACTTTATTCTCTTGTCTCCTTGGAGGCCTCAACTCCAGTACTAAAAAGATCGATCCTTTTTGCTTTATCTAATCGTAACCACTAATTACTAATCTAACGCTGGTCTGATTGGGTTTTTCTGGGTTTTTCCCAATCCTTGCAACAAATGTTGGACTACTCAATTTTTTTATTGAATTTCCCAGAGCTTTAACGTTAACTTTTAATTATATTTTCAGATTTATATATTATTCTATATTTTACTTAATTTAATTATTTTAACTATTTTTAATTTAAATTAAATTTGATTCATTTTAATGTCAGCTGCTCTTAGCTGACTATAAATAAATAAATAAATAAATAAATAACCTATGCATCTCTTGCTTGGTGGACGAAATCTACCCAGAAGACAGCTGCGGCTGCACTTACCAAACTACAACGACTAGTCTGCATAGGCATCACTGGAGCCATCCGAACATGTCCCACTGCAGCACTTGGAGTTATAACTGGCATACCCCCTCTACCCATCACCTTGAAAAAGGAGGCCTGCCTGGGGGCACTTCGCCTTCAAAACATCACTAACATAAAAAGTGGTGATCTTACCGGGCATCTTCGGGTTCTTGAACCCCTAATAAATGAGCCCATTCTGCGCGTAACTGACGAACAGAAAACAAAATTTGTTTTCCACAGAAACTTCTCTGTAGTCTTGCACACCAGACATGATTGGAAAACAAAATCAATATCTCTGCCCAGTGGATCACAAACGTGGTACACTGACGAGTCAAAACTGGAAAACGGCGACACCGGGGCTGGTATTTTTGGACCAAGGTTCAACAAGTCCATAGCCATGGGAAAGTCTCCAACCATTTTCCAAGCAGAGATATACGCTATAGAAATCTGTGCTCGTGAATGCCTTCGCAGGAAAATGCAAGGTGCACGGATTTACATCTTCTCTGACAGTCAGGCGGCGCTCATAGCGCTAAGATCCTTCACGATCTCCTCCAGACTTGTAGAGAACTGTTTCCAGCAGCTGAACGCCCTTGCCTCAAAAAACATCTTAACGATGGGCTGGGTGCCGGGGCATGAAGGCCACAGAAACGAGGTAGCAGACTCCCTAGCAAAACGCGGGGCGATGTCACCACTAATCGGCCCTGAACCGTTCTGTGGACTCTCGAAAGGACACAAAAGAGAACTGGTCAGGAAATGGGAGGAAAAGGAGATAAGTCGCCACTGGACCGACAGTGCAGGGCTGAGACAAGCGAAACAATTTCTCGTCCCCCAGATGACGCGATCAAAGCGCATCATCAATCTAAACAAGTAAGAAGGCTCTAGTCGGGAGAGCCCGACTAGAAGATACCCTGAACCCAGTTGCAATAAATATATTTAATTTATATAAGACTTTGGTATACTGGCTTAGCTTCCATCGATTAAGTTCAATATCTCCGGTGTTTCTCAACCGATTTTGACGAAATTTTCAGAAAAGTTCTATCATTATCCATTACTTCAACCCTCATTTTTATATTTTCTAAATTCGATATTTTATTGTTATCGATATTATGTGTATGTCGGAAACCAGAATAGTTATCGATAATTTGAAGCAAACTTGTTCTGCTCATGGTATAGGAGAACTTAAATACAAAATCAGAAGTCTCTAGCTCTTGTAGTCTCTGAGATCCACGCTTTCATACAGACGGACAGACGGACAGACGGTCAGACGGACAGACGGACAGACAGACGGACAGACAGAAATGGCTATATCGTCTCGGCTGTTGATGCTGATCAAGAATATATATACTTTATAGGGTCGGAGATGCTTCCTTCTGCCTGTTACATACTTTTGCACAAAACCATTATACCCTTATTTACCCATTTTATGGGTTAAGGGTATAAAAAGAACGAAATACGTATTCTAACAGGCTACCTAACGGGTCATTGCAACCTAAGGTATCACCTTAAGAAATTAAAACTTTCAGAAATCGACACATGCAGATTCTGTGAGATGGAGCCTGAAACATCAGAACATGTTCTATGTGAATGCCCCTCGCTAAGCAGACGTCGACTTCTACAACTAGGAGGTGAACTCATCCCCCCCTACAGGATATGGGAACATATAGACCCTACCAAAGTGCTCTCTTTTATTAGAAGCCTTGGTATAGAGGCTCTACCCTAATTCCTACAGGCCGGCACAAAAGACCTTACATCTGGTCGCAGTGCAACAAGGCCCAAGTAATAATAATAACACGCGCCGGCAGCAGCAGAATTAAAGCTTTGCTGTGTAAGCTATAATTTAAATCATGTAATTTCATTTATTTCATTCATTATACTCGATACCGAAGGTAAAGAGTATATTGGGTTTGTGCAATGTCCGTCATGGTGTCTGTCCGTCCGTCCGTCCGTCTGTATGTTCGCAACTTTTTTCCACACCCTTCAAGCTAGAGACATGAAACTTTCCAATTCTCTTTATCTATGGGATAGTAAATTAAAGTGTCAAGATGGGGGTTCTACGATAACTGGGGGGCTGGCAAATCGATAAATTCGATAACTCAAAACTGATAAATCTACATATTTCGCACATCCTTACAGCTAGAACTACCAAATTTAGAGGGAAGATAGCTAATAGCAACCCCAAAAAAACTGCATCAAAAATTTTGGAGCCACGCCCACCCATTCCGCCCCCAACCCCCCGCAATTTAAAGTCAAAAAAGCCTACAGCTCCCACAGTTTTTGAGCTAGAGCCACCAAATTTGGTGCCAAGATTGGTGATGATGACCCCCCAAAAACTGCATCAAAAGTTTGATTGCCACGCCTACCGATACTGCCCTAGCCGCCACCATCCACCCCAACGCTTCGTCAAAAACGGGAATGAGTGTATCTTCCAGAGTTGTGGAGCTAGAGCCTCCAAATTTGGTAGGAAGATGCCTGGAAACGACCCCAAAAAACTGCATCAAAGTTTTGGAGCCACGCCCACCCATTCCGCCCCCAGCCCCCCCGCATTTTAAAGTCAAAAAAGCCTATAGCTCCCACAGTTTTTGAGCTAGAGCCACCAAATTTGGTGCCAAGATAGGTGATGATGACCCCCCAAAAACTGCATCAAAAGTTTGGATGCCACGCCTACCGATACTGCCCTAGCCGCCACCATCCATCCCAACGCTTCGTCAAAAACGGGAATGCGTGTATCTTCCAGAGTTGTGGAGCTAGAGCCTCCAAATTTGGTAGGAAGATACCTGGTTACGACCCCCAAAAAACTGCAGCCACGCCCTCCCATTCCGCCCCCAGCCCCCCGCAGTTTAAAGTAAAAAAAGCCTATAACTCCCACAGTTTTTGAGCTAGAGCCACCAAATTTGGTGCCAAGATAGGTGATGATGACCCCCCAAAAACTGCATCAAAAGTTTGGATGCCACGCCTACCGATACTGCCCTAGCCGCCCCCATCCACCCCAACGCTTCGTCAAAAACGGGAATGCGTGTATCTTCCAGAGTTGTGGAGCTAGAGCCTCCAAATTTGGTAGGAAGATACCTGGTAACGACCCACAAAAAACTGCATCAAAGTTTTGGAGCCACGCCTACCCATACCGCCCCCAGCCTCCCTTTCTCCACCTTATACATACTTAGAGCTAGAGTCACAAAATTTGGTGTGAATGTAGCAATTGACATTCCACATAGATCTGCATAAAAAATTTGGATGCCACGCCTACCAATACCGCCCCCAGCCCCCCTTTCCGCACTTTTTACAAACTTTGAGCTAGAGTCACCAAATTTGGAAGGAAGGTAGCAAAACTTTGGATGCCACGCCCACCCATTACGCCCCCAGCCCCCCTTTCCCCACCTTTTACAAAATTAGAGCTAGAGTCACCAAATTTGGAAGGAAGATAGTTGGTGGCATCCCCATCTGCATCGGAGAATCTTTAAGGCAGCGTACACCCCTGCCCCATCCGTACCCCTTTGCAATCAGGCCTCTTTTTACCTGTTTTAATACTGGTATCGAGTATGCCGCAGTCGGCTGCGTCCGACTGCAACGTTTCCACTTGTTTTAAATTAAATTCTTTTTAGACAAATTATTTGATGACCGAGGTGCTGTTGATGGAGAAACTGGTGTTTCTTTTGTCAATGACAGCACACCGCATATTGAAAATAATATCGATGTTCAAAGCAAGTTTTTCGCAAAATATGAATCTATTGGGTATTTGTTTAATACACTTAAAATTATTTTTCTTAAAATTTCAATATTCAGATAATATTAATATTCGTTTTTTTTTCAACTTCAAAATAAATAAAATGATTAAACCAAATATAATGAAATATGTAAAAATAGTAGATTAAAGCTTGTTAAATTAGCTTTTCATAGAGGTATATATGTATATCTAAATATTATTTTGAACTAATAAAGAAAATATGCATAGTCAAAAAAAAACAAGTGGAAACGTTGCAGTCAGACGGAACCGACTGCGGCATACTCGATACCAGTATTAAAACATGTAAAAAGATGCCTGATTGCAAAGGGGTACGGATGGGGCAGGGGTATACGCTGCCTTAACGATTCTCCGATGCAGATGGGGATGCCACCAACTATCTTCCTTCCAAATTTGGTGACTCTAGCTCTAATTTTGTAAAAGGTGGGGAAAGGGGGGCTGGGGGCGGTATGGTTGGGTGTGGAATCTAATTTTTTACTGCAGATCTTTGCGAAATGTCGATTGCTATCTTCATACCAAATTTGGTGACTCTAGCTCGAAGTTTGTAAAAAGTGGGGAAAGGGGGATTGGGGGCAGTTTGGCTGGGCGTGGCATCCACATTTTTGATGCAGATCTTTGTGGAATGTCAATTGCTATCTTCATACCAAATTTGGTGACTCTAGCTCGAAGTTTGTAAAACGAAGGGACAGGGGGGTTGGGGGTGGTATGGGTAATTGTGGCATCCAAAGTTTTGATGCAGATCTTTGTGGAATGTAAATTGCTATCTTCATACCAAATTTGGTGACTCTAGCTCGAAAATTGTAAAAAGTAGAGCAAGGGGGGCTGGGGGCAGTAAGGGTGAATGTGGCATCCAAAGTTTTGATGCGGATCTGTGTGGAATGTCAATTGTTATCTTCATACCAAATTTGGTGACTCTAGCTCGAAAATTGTGAAAAGTGGGGAAAGGGGGCTGGGGGCGGTATGGGTGGGCGTGGCATCCAAAGTTTTGATGCAGATCTGTGTGGAATGTAAATTGCTATCTTCATACCAAATTTGGTGATTCTAGCTCAAAAATTGTAAAAAGTGGAGCAGGGGGGGCTGGGGGCGGTATGGGTGGTTGTGGTACCAAAGTTTTGATGCAGATCTGTGTGGAATGTCAATTGCTGTATTCATACCAAATTTGGTGACTCTAGCTCGAAGCTTATAAATGTGGGGCAAGGGGGGCTGGGGCGGAATGGGTGGGCGTGGCAGCCAAATTTTTGATGCATATCTTTGTGGGATGTCAATTGCTATCTTCATACCAAATTTGGTGACTCTAGCTAAATGTTTGTAAAAAGTGGGGAAAGGGGGGCAAAATGGGTAGGCGTGGCTCCAAAACTTTGATGAAGATTTTTGGGGGTCGTTGCCAGCTATCTTCCTAACAAATTTGGTGGCTCTAGCTCCTTTACTTTGGAAGATACACGCATTCCCGTTTTTGTCAAAGCGTTGGGGCAGCTTGGGGCGGCTAGGGTGGTATTTGTGCGCGTGGCATCCAAACTTTTGATTCAGTTTTTGGGGGGCCATCATCGCCTTTCTTGGCACCAAATTTGGTGGCTCTAGCTCAAAAACTGTGGGAGATATATGTTTTCTGATTTCAAAATGCGGGCGGCTGGGGGCGGATTGGGTGGGCGGGGCTCCAAAACTGTGATGCAGATTTTTGGGGGTCGTTGCCAGCTATCCTTTTACCAAATTTGGTGTCTTAAGCTCCAAAACTCTGGAAGATACACGCATTCCCGTTTTTGTCAAAGCTTTTGGGCAGCTTGGGGCGGCTAGGGCATTATTGGTGGGCGTGGCATCCAAACTTTTGATTCAGTTTTTGGGGGGCCATCATCGCCTTTCTTGGCACCAAATTTGGTGGCTCTAGCTCAAAAACTGTGGGAGATATATGTTATTCTGATTTCAAAATGCGGGCGGCTGGGGGCGGATTGGGTGGGCGGGGCTCCAAAACTGTGATGCAGTTTCTTGTGGGTCGTTACCAGGTATCTTCCTACCAAATTTGGAGGCTCTAGCTCCACAACTCTGGAAGATACACGCATTCCCGTTTTTGACGAAGCGTTGGGGTGGATGGGGGCGGCTTGGGCAGTATCGGTAGGCGTGGCATCCAAACCTTTGATGCAGTTTTTGGGGGGTCATCATCACCTATCTTGTCACCAAATTTGGTGGCTCTAGCTAAAAAACTGTGGGAGCTGGGGGCGAAATGGGTGGGAGTGGCTCCAAAATTTTTGATGCAGTTTTTTGGGGGTTGACAGTAGCTATCTTCTTACCAAATTTGGTAGTTCTAGCTGTAAGGATGTGCGAAATATGTGGATTTATCGGTTTTGAGTTATCGAATTTATCGATTTGCCAGCCCCCCAGTTATCGTAGAACCCCCATCTTGACACTTTAATTTACTATACCATTTATTGGACGTAGATGTACCAACGAACAGTACAGTCAAGTGGCCCAACGATACCAAGCACCGGCTTGTTAACGCGCGGACCCACGCACAAAGCGACCCACCTCCCGCCCATCCGACCGAGGGGCGCTCCGCTTATCGTGCGGTTACGATGATCGCGAACATGTAGACAAATGACACAAAACTAACTTTTTAAAAGAGCAAGTAGGAGTGGCACTGTGTATTAAGTGGGAAAGATCGTTAGAAATAGAACACAGAATACGAAAAGGGTTATGAAGAGCATAATCAGAATTACAAGTTTGAAGAGCTATAGGTACAAAATTTCTAGTATTTCTAATAGGAACAGCAAAGTTAATTTGGTTAATTAATTCAGAAGAATCAATTTCACCATTAATTAATTTGTGAAAAAATGAAAATGAAAGCATTATTCTACGATCACTCAGAGAAGGAAGATCTATTAGTAAAAGTCTACTACGATAAGACGGCAAATTATTGTTAGTGTCCCAGTTAAGACCTCTAAGTGCGAAGAGCAGAAATTGTTTTTGTACCGATTCTATTTTATTCTGATGAATTTCGTATTTCGGAAACCATATACATGATCCATATTCCAGAATCGGTCGTAAAAGAGAAGTATACAGAGTTTTTGTTAAGTAGGGATCGTTAAACTCCTTCGACCAGCGCTTAATGAACCCCAAGACACCAGATGCTCGATTGGAAATTGAAGAAATATGTTTGTCAAACTTAAGCTTTGGGTCCATAAGGATGCCCAAATCGTCAACCCATTCAATTCTATCTAGTGGTTTGTTTCAAGAAAATAAATATTAAAAAAGGGCAAACATCTAAAAAATGACATTAATTTACATTTACTGTAATTAAGATTTAAAAAATTTACTTTACACCACATTTGAAAGTTGTCTAAATCTCTTTGAAGCTGTTGAGCAGCTAGGGGAGTTGCAGCTGACGTGCATAACTTTACATCATCAGCGTACATCAAAACCCGAGAGAACTTTATAACCGATGGAAGATCGTTTATAAACAAAATAAATAATAAAGGACCAAGATGACTACCCTGAGGAACGCCTGAAGTGACCTGAACCGTCTTGGAAACGGACCCTTTGAATAAACCCTCTGAGTTCTAAGAGTTAGGTAGTCTTTAATCCAAAGAACTAGAATATTTGAAAAGCCCAAGAGTTCTAGTTTATGTATTAGGAGATGATGATCTACAGAGTCGAAAGCCTTACTAAAATCAGTATAAATAACATCAGTCTGCAATTTGTCCTGAAAACCCTTGATAACAAACGAAGTAAATTCTAACAAGTTAGTGGTAGTAGATCTTTGTTTCATAAATCCGTGCTGGCACGGTGAAATAATAGATTTACAAAGGTGTTGAAGATGGGAGGTTATTAATTTTTCAAAAATCTTAGGAATAGCAGACAACTTGGAAATACCCCTATAATTTTGAACATTAGATTTGTTTCCTTTTTTATGGAGAGGAATTATAAATGACTCTTTCCAAATTTTTGGAAAGGAGCCTAACTCCAGGGACAAGTTAAACACTTTAAGCAACGGCTTTAAAAGACCATGAGCGCAGTGTCTAAGCACACAGCTTGGCACTCCGTCAGGTGCTGGGGAAAATATAGGTTTCAAAACATGAAGATTATTTAAAAGTGAGTTTTCAGTGATTTTCAGTCCAAAGATGCGATTCGAGCCATTAACCCGATAAGGGTAAGGCAAACCGACTTGAGATTGACATGAGCTATAAGTCGTTTGAAAAAATTGGGCAAATATATTTGCAATCTCCTGATCAGAATTGGCCTTCGTTTCCTCAAAGAATACTTCCGTTGGGAGTGTCGATGACCTACGCTTCGCATTAACAAAATCAAAAAATCGCTTTGGATCCTGCTGAAACTGTAATCTACACCGAGTCAGGTAATTCTTATGACATAGGTTATTTAAGATATCAAAACTGGCACGAGCAACCATAGATAAAGAGAATTGGAAAGTTTCATGTCTCTAGCTTGAAGGGTGTGGAAAAAAGTTGCGAACATACAGACGGACGGACGGACGGACGGACACCATGACGGACATTGCACAAGCCCAATATACTCTTTACCTTCGGTATCGAGTATAAAAACATAGTTGCGCATAGTTTATTTTGGCTATGCCAAGACTATGATACCCTTCACTCAGCCAAATCAATGCTCCCCCCTCTTATTAATGTTTCTATGCAGTTGTTGGTAATTTTTCGCTAATATTTTTATACCCTTAACCCATAAAATGGGTAAATAAGGGTATAATGGTTTGGTGCAAAAGTATGTAACAGGCAGAAGGAAGCATCTCCGACCCCATAAAGTATATATATTCTTGACAGTGGCGCACGCAGGGGGGGGTTTTGGGGGGTTCAAACCCCCCCCGAAATGCGCGAAAAAAATTATTTTAACTTAACTTGACTTGACTTGACTTAACAACCTGTAGAAAACAGTCTGCAAGAAGTTTCATTTCATCTGCTTTTGCGGCTGCTTCTGAAAAAATCAAAAGCCGCTGCCGAAGCAACAGCAGACAATGAGAAGTCGCTAAAAGCAAGGAATAAAAAAGAAAAAAATCGGTATATATAAGTTGTTTTTATTTTTCTGTGTTTCCAAGCGATAAAATGAAATTATTAAAGCAGAAATAAGACAACAGTTACACACGAGTACTGTCGCGACAGCCTGCGCCACCAACTTGCGACGTGCTGCTGCTTCGAGTTGCGCTGATGAACGAAATCAACAGCAAAGCAAACTGTAAATTTTTCGAACGGCGACAGCCTCTGCTTTGCTTTTAGCGACTTCTCATTTTCTGCTGTTGCTTCGACTGCGGCTTTTGAATTTTCAGAAGCAGCAGCAGAAGCATTTGCTCATTCTAAAAATGTTGAAAAAGCAGAAGTAGTAAAAAGCGAAAATTTTACGACTTTTGCTGCTGCGGCTGAAGCAATTTAAACACTAGTAGAAAACAGAATTTCAAGTTCAATTTTAAATTAGTTCCCGTTAAGTTCAAGTTACGTTCTTGTTCCAGTTCGATAATATCAACAGTTCAAGTCAAGTTAAGTTCAGGTTACTGAGACTTAAGACGAAAGAGCTTTTGACAATTGCAATCTCTGTACTTTATATGCTCGTTGGTACGACGCACGACCACGTACATGGCTTCTGCAAAAATATCGTCTTTTTTCAAACCAAAAAATGCGCCAAATTCGGCGGCAAATCCCGGACAGTCGCTAGATGAGTGTTCACCACCAGTGAAAAGACAAAGACATGAGGATTCTTCTTCAAATCAAGCAGTAAGTTTTACATTACACGACAAGATGTGGAATCCTTTGGACCCTGGACGCCCCCAGCAATTTTCTCGTTGATTTTTATTATTTTCAGGATTCACCTAATGATGTTGAAAAGTTTTGTAGAAGACAGTTGGACGACAATGAAAAGTACGAGCTCCTTGTACATGTATGGACACCAGATTTTTCTTTTAAATTTCCATCATCAGGAAAAAGAAATCTGAAATTCCAACTTTCTTGGCTGCGAACATTCCCCTGGTTGGCTTATTCATATGCTTATTATTTGTGCAGAAAAACGTTGGTAAAGGAAACCATGTAAACGTTGACATGTTCGTTCGAAGTGCTTTCCGAGATTGGAAAAAAGCTTTAGAAAAATTCAGAGACCACCAATCTAAAAAATATCACAAAGATGCTTCTGAAGATGCGCAGAATTTCAAAATGATACGTGAAAATCAGCGAACAGACATAACGAACGCGATTGACCTAGGCCGAAAACAACTTCAACATGAAAACCGACAGAAACTAGAGCCCATCATCCGCACCGTTTTACTATGTGGCAGACAAGGACTTGCACTTCGAGGACATCGGGATCGGGGCCCATTATCGATCAAGATGCCAGAGGAAAACGATGGAAATTTCAGAACCCTTCTTCGTTTTGCTGTGGAAAGTGGAGACACAGTTTTGAAGAAACATTTGGAAACGGTTGATGCCAAAGCAACGTATTTGAGCGACCGCATTCAGAATGAGATCATCGAAGCTGCAGGAGAAATTATCACTCAAAATATAGTAAAACGCGTAAATGAGTCGAAGTGTTTTACGATAACTGCTGATGAAACTACAGATATAAGTGGGATTGAACAATTAACGTTGGGTGTTCGATACGTTCAAGCTATCGTAAAATTTTCGAAGAAAGAGCACACAATCCGGGAAGATTTTCTGCGTTTCGTCCCTTTGGTTGATGTGACTGGAGCGAGCCTTGCAAAAACAATTCTTAAACATTTGGAGGAAATGAAAGTTGACACCAATTCCATGAAAGGGCAAGGTAAATTCTTAATTATCGCCTAAGACTGCACACGATTTATAAAATTTATTTTTATACTCGATACCGAAGGTAACTAGTATATTGGTTTTGTGCAATGTCCGTCATGGTGTCTGTCCGTCTGTCCGTCTGTCCGTCCGTATGTATGCAAGTTTTTTCCACACCCTTCAAGCTAGAGACTTGAAACTTTCCAATTCTCTTTATCTATGGGATAGTAAATTAAAGTGTCAAGATGGGGGTTCTACGATAACTGGGGGGCTGGCAAATCGATAAATTCGATAACTCAAAACCGATAAATCCACATATTTCGCACATCCTTACAGCTAGAACTACCAAATTTGGTAAGAAGATAGCTACTAGCAACCCCCAAAAAACTGCATCAATAATTTTGGAGCCACGCCCCCCCATTCCGCCCCCAGCCCCCCGAATTTTAAAGTCAAAAAAGCATATATCTCCCTCAGTTTTTGAGCTATAGCCACCAAATTTGGTGCCAAGATAGGTGATGATGACCCCCTAAAAACTGCATCAAAAGTTTGGATGCCACGCCCACCGACACTGCCCTAGCTACCCCCATCCACCCCAACGCTTCGTCAAAAACGGGAATGCGTGTATCTTCCAGAGTTGTGGAGCTAGAGCTTCCAAATTTGGTGGGAAGATAGCTAGTAGCGATCCCCAAAAAACTGCATCAAAGTTTTGGAGCCGCGCCCACCCATTCCGCCCCCAGCCCCCCCGCATTTTGAAATCAGAAATGGCTATATCTCCCAAAGTTTTTGAGCTAGAGCCACCAAATTTGGTGCCAAGATAGGTGATGATGACCCCCTAAAAACTGCATCAAAAGTTTGGATGCCACGCCCACCGATCCTACCCTAGCCGCCCCCATCCACCCCAACGCTTCGTCAAAGACGGGAATGCGTGTATCTTCCAGAGTTGTGGAGCTAGAGCCACCAAATTTGGTAGGAAGATAGCTGGCAGTGACCCTCAAAAATCTGCATCAAAGTTTTGGAGCCAAGCCCACCCATTCCGCCCCCCTTTCCCCACTATTTACAAACTTTCAGCTAGAGTCACCAAATTTGGTATGAAGGTAGCATTTGACATTCCACAAGGATCTGCACCAAAAATTTGGATGCCACGCCCAACCATACCGCCCCCAGCCCCCCTTTCCCCACTTTATACAAACTTTGAGCTAGAGTCACCAAATTTGGTATGAAGGTAGCATTTGACATTCCACAAGGATCTGCAGCAAAAATTTGGATGCCACGCCCAACCATACCGCCCCCAGCCCCCCTTTACCCACTTTATACAAACTTTGAGCTAGAGTCACCAAATTTGGTATGAAGGTAGCATTTGACATTCCACAAGGATCTGCAGCAAAAATTTGGATGCCACGCCCAACCATACTGCCCCCAGCCCTCCTTTCCCCACTTTATACAAACTTTGAGCTAGAGTCACCAAATTTGGTATGAAGGTAGCATTTGACATTCCACAAGGATCTGCAGCAAAAATTTGGATGCCACGCCCAACCATACCGCCCCCAGCCCCCCTTTCCCCACTTTATACAAACTTCGAGCTAGAGTTAACAAATTCTTTATGAAGATAGCAATTGACATCCCACATAGATCTGCGCAAAAATTTGAATGCCACGCCCAACCATACCGCCCCCAGCCCCCCTTTCCCCACTTTATACAAACTTCGAGCTAGAGTCACCAAATTTGGTATGAAGATAGCAATTGACATCCCACATGGATGGGCATCAAAATTTTTAATACTGGTATCGAGTATACCGCAGTCGGTTGCGTCCGACTGCAACGTTTCCACTTGTTTTTTTCAAGGTTATGATGGAGCTCGAGTTATGAGTGGACAATTCAAGGGTTGTGCGGCTATTGTCAGAAAAACGTGCCCAGATGCTTTGTACGTGCATTGCGCTAATCATAATTTGAATTTAGCCATCACACATGCATGCAATATTTCATCGATCCGGAATTGTATGTCAGCTGTCAAAGCGACGGTGAATTTCTTCCGAAATTCAAACAAGGCTGGAAACTTATTGAGGGCACACATCCTCGCAGCAGACTCTGGAGCCAAGCAGACCCGTCTTCTAAAATTTTGTGAAACGCGTTGGGTTGAACATCTGGCATCCCTCAGTTTGTTTTTTGAAGTGCTACAATTTATCTGCTCAGCACTGGAAGAAATGGATGAAAAGAACATCAAATCTGACGGTGTTCAGCCAAATGCACTGCTCTCTTCTATTCGTACGACTGAATTTATCATAGCGTTAACTGTGCTAAAACCAGTCTTCAGCTTGACAAAAAATCTGAGCCTGTTTCTCCAACAGGAAGACTGCGATTTGAGCCGATGCGTCAGTTACGCAAACGATATGCACGAACAAATAAAGCAGATGCGTGCACAAGCCACCGAAAAATTCAACGAAATCTTCGTTTCAGCGACTAAGACTGCAGAAACTATTGATGCTGATTTGACCGTTCCTCGAAGAGTAGGACGACAAAAAAATCGGGATAACTATGAAGGAAGCATTGAAGATTTTTATCGTCGATCAATTTACATTCCGTTTTTGGACAAGTACTCGGAAGAGCTTGAGTCGAGATTTTTAGAACACCGGGATATCCTTTCCAGGTTACAAAACATCATTCCGGAAAAATGTGCGGGACTTACTTTGTCAGCATTACATGACACTGTTAAAACATTGAAAAATGCATGGCCAAACGACATTCATGTATTCACTGAAGAATTTGAAGCTGAAATTGGGATGTGGCAAAGGTAATTTTATTCGCTAAAAAATGCTACCATGCTAATATGAATTGATAAATACTTTTCTGGTTGCAGGCACTGTTTAAATGTGTTTGAAGAAAAGCGAATCAAAACATTCATCGAAGCTTTGGACGTTTGCGATGAAGCATTCTATCCAACGATATACAGATTTCTCCAAATAGGTGCGACACTGCCAGTAACAGTCGCTTCAAGCGAACGGTCGTTCTCTACATTACGAAGATTGAAGACCTTTTTACGAAATAAGACTGGAGAGCAAAGATTAAGTGGATTGGCGCTTCTCAGCATTCATCGAGATCTGGAAGTAACCAGTGAAGAAATTTTGGATATAATGGCCAAAAAACCACGAAGGATTGATATTACAATCTAATGTACATTACATAATTTCCTTTCAAACCCCCCCCCCGAAAATATATTCTGCGTGCGCCCCTGATTCTTGATCAGCATCAACAGCCGAGACGATATAGCCATGTCCGTCTGTCTGTCTGTCTGTCCGTCTGTATGAACGCGTGGATCTCAAAGACTACAAGAGCTAGAGACTTCAGATTTTGGATATAAGTTCTCCTATACCATGAGCAGAACAAGTTTGCTTCAAATTATCGATAACTATTCTGGTTTCCGATATACACATAATATCGATAAAAAAATATCGAATTTGGAAAATCTAAAAATGAGGGTTGACGTAATGGGTAATGATAGAACTTTTCTGAAAATTTCGTCCAAATCGGTTGAGAAACACCGGGGTATTGAACTTAATCGATTGAAGCTAAGTCAGTATACCCAATTCTTACATAAATTTAATTTATTTATTGCAACTGGGTTCAGGGTATCTTCTAGTCGGGCTCTCCCGACTAGAGCCTTCTAACTTGTTACTCTTGAGCGTCATTTACTTGTTCGTGTGCGACAACAACAACAATTTGACATGTAGGTACTTGAAAGTGCACGACAGAGACAACAATTGATAGTGCGATATGGTAAATTTGTATGGTGGCTATGTCGTAGAATGCTCCGATCGAAATGAATTTCATAGTGAACAAACCCGACATGATCTAAGCAATCTGTGAATGTTTTATCAAGATCGGTTCAGCAGTTCGGCCGGAAATCGTATTGATATGGTAAATTTATATTTTTCGTGACATATAGCCACATAACTACGTTCTAAGACTTTGCAAAAAAACCGAAAATTAACTATGCACAAATTTTGGCCTTTTTTTTATGCATATTTTCTGTATTAGTTCAAAATAAAAGCTAGATATAAATACCTCTATGAAAAGCTGATTTAACAAGTTTTAATATACCATTTCTACATTTTTATTTATTTTTGGTTTTAATCATTTAATTCGTGTTTGAAGTTGAAAAAAATGGATATTTATCTTTTCCATTGTATATTTAGCAAAATTGTGGTTTTTGAATTTTCTTAGAATTAACAGTTTGATAATTTTTAATAAATATAGATTCGACGGTAAGGTAAAATGACTTACTAGAACCCAATGCCCAGTAATTTTACCATAAATAGTAAAAATGATATGTCAATTTCGTTAACTTTTGAGACCCCTGTTTATGATATTAGAAAACTATCAATTCCTGATTCTAAACAAAGAGCAAGGAAAATTTTTTTATGTATTGCAAAAAGCTTCAAACAAAATTTGCAAGACATCTGCAAACTGTGCATAAAAATGAAAGGGAGGTTGAACAATTTTTGCTTCTTCCGAATCTTCATGCTGCAAGAAAAAAACTAATTGAAACAAGTAAGAAGGCTCTAGTCGGGAGAGCCCGACTAGAAAATACCCTGAACCCAGATGCAATAAATAAATTAATTTTATCTAAGACTTTGGTATACTGATCGATTAAATGCGATATCTCCGGTGTTTCTCAACCGATTTGGACGAAATTTTCAAAAAAGTTCTATCGTTACCCATTACTTCAACCCTCATTTTTAGATTTTCCAAATTCGATATTTGGAATTCGATATATCGGAAACCAGAATATTTATCGATAATTTGAATCAAACTTGTTCTGCTCATGGTATAGGAGAACTTATATGCAAAATCTGAACTCTCTAGCTCTTGTAGTCTCTGATATTCACGCGTTCATACAGACGGACAGACGGACAGACAGACAGACGGGTATAAAAATCCGAGAAGCCGGTGATTATCTGCATAGCTTAGAGCAATCATTTAAAAGTGTCACTTTGATATTAACTCGTCAAAAAGAGCTACTTCGGGAAACACTGCCAAAGATATTATATGCTGCAAATCTTGTCGCAGATTTTTTCCAAATTCTACCATTCGCTGTCAAGCTAAAATTTTTGATTTAAAAACCGTTCGAAATATATTACGGGATTTCCGTGTTATGACAGCTTTAATGCACGAAGCAGCATTGAAATTCTGCGAAAGAAAGTTATGCCAGTGTATCGAGACGTTGTTGTGACGAGAATCATAAAATACGACCATCTAATTGTTTCGTTTGCAAATTCGGAATGCATGAAGCATTCTGAGCTGCAACATGACTTGATACGCGCAAATATTCGATTACTGGGTCGCCTTTTACTTGACTTCAATAGCCAAACAAACTATGAAGCGAATGAATTAAGGACGTGATGAGCCCTAAATATCACGATTTCATTATTAAATGCATCCGTAATGTGGCTTATTGGAATAATGACCTAATGTTCTTTGGAACCTCGTCGGTGGCGACTAACTTAACGTCGTTAGTAAAGAAATGCTCAAAAATATTTCATGCATTTTGCATAAAAAGTCTTGACACGGAAAAGAAAAATTGTTTTGGATTTTTTAGCACTTTGGGAAATGGAGGTTCACTCACATTAATAAAGAGGCGATTTAAGATCAAACGAAAAAAAAAACAAATGACCAAAATTATGTTGCCTTTTAAGGCAGATATAAATAAATTGTTTGATGACGTAAACAAACTATCCGAAGGAGCTTTAACAGTCTTAAAAGTAATATTCGATTTGGCGAAGTGGTGCTTTTTGGTCCAGAGTACTTTGATCAGCACTCAAATTTTTAACCTACGACGTGCTGGTGAAACAGAAAGGCTTACAATCGAAAACTTCAACACATCTCATGAAGCAGCTGAAAACATGGACGCTGATATTCTAAAATAAACTGTCTACAAAAACATAACAAATTGCCAAAAAAAAAAAAAAAAAAAAAAAAAAAAACTAGTGGAAACGTTGCAGTCGGACGCAACCGACTGCGGTACACTCGATTGCCTGATTGCAAAGGGTAACGGATGCGGCAGGAGTCTACGCTGCCTTAAAGATTCTCAGATTCACCAGCTGTCTTCGTTGCAAATTTGGTGACTCTAGCTCAAAGTTTGTGAAGGGTGGGGAAAGGGGGGCTAATGCAGATCTTTGTGGAATTTCAATTGCTATCTTCATACCAAATTTATTGGCTCTTGGTCAAAGTTTGTAAAAGGTCTGGAAAAAGGGGCTTGGGGGCGGTCAGGGTGGAATTGCATCCAAATTTTTGATGCAGATCCATGTGGAATGTCAATTGCTACCTTCATACCAATTTTGGTGACTCTAGCTCATAGTTTGTATTATGTAGAGAAAGGGAGGCGGAATGGTTGGGCGTGGCTCCAAAACTTTGATGTAGATTTTTTGGTGGCTCTAGCTCCACAAATCTGGAAGATACTCGCATTCCTGTTTTTGACGAAGCGTTGGGGTGGATGGGGGCGGCTAGGGCTGTATCGGTGGGCGTGGCATCCAAACTTTTGATGCAGTTTTTGGGGGGTAATCATCACCTATCTTGTCACCAAATTTGGTGGTTCTAGCTAAAAAACTGTGGGAGCTGGGGGCGAAATGGGTGGGAGTGGCTCCAAAATTTTTGATGCAGTTTTTTGGGGGTTGACAGTAGCTATCTTCTTACCAAATTTGGTAGTTCTAGCTGTAAGGGTGGCGAAATATGTGGATTTATCGGTTTTGAGTTATCGAATTTATCGATTTGCCAGCCCCCCAGTTATTGTAGAACCCCCATCTTGACACTTTAATTTACTATCCCATAGATAAAGAAAATTGGAAAGTTTCAAGTCTCTAGCTTGAAGGGTGTGGAAAAAACTTGCATGCATACAGACGGACGGACGGACGGACACCATGACGGACATTGCACAAACTCAATATACTCTTTACCTTCGGTATCGAGTATAAATATTGCTGAATCGCCATCTGGGGAAAATTAAATAGAACCGTACCTGTCCTATTAACACCGTTCGATAAACTCTGCAGTGACACCATTTTAAAATATCGCAAAGTCGCAGGTGTACAAGAGACATAAAAATATATTTTTACCAGCCATATGCTGGTAATTTGGGCAAGAAATATATCCGGGCGTGCACAGTTTTAAAAAAATATTCTGAGGAATGCGGCGCAGTTTGCCCAGCAGCCTTGAGAGGCCCAATCCATCGAAAGCATCTAGCTACTTAGACCTCAATGCTAAACGTAGAAGACGTACAAATAGACGGTTTAGCTAATTTTATGGGTCACCATAACGACATACATGAGGAGATTAACCGAGTTCCTGCTACATTTGCTGAAATAACTGAAGTTTCTCAATTGATCATGGCTTCGATTCAAAATAATGACGAAAATTGTATTGAAAGTGGTGTAGAAAATGAAGTAGAAACTGAGCAAATAACTGAAGGTTCGTTTCTTCCACTGAATGATCGTGTTTGTCTTACCGAAATCCTATAATCCTTTTTAATTTCCTATATTTAAATTTTCAAATGCTAGCGTATTTGATTAACAATTGATTTTAGTTTAACCAAAGACCGTTGAATATCAAGATGTTGCAATTGCTAAGAAAAGGGTTTACAGTTATTTCGTCTCAGGGTTTCACTCTCAGAAATAATCTGTGCAGTGAGTGTGAGGGAGCGCGAAAGCGTTTTTGTTTCAGTTGCCTTTGCACACAGCGGCCCGTCAAGGGTACGACAAGCGGCAGGCCAGCTGCAACCACGAACGGTAAAAATTTGTCACTGTATGTGTGCGTGTGTTTCGCTTCTTGCTGAGCCAGGCTCAGGGCTGCCATTTTAGCTATTTTCCGGCTATATCCGGCTTTATTTAAAATGCTTTCGCGGGAAAAAATCGAAAACAGCGGGTTGCGGGAATTCTAGCTTTAATAAAAATTTATTAGCCCTTTTTTAGCTTTACTATATTTTTCACTTTATATTTTATTTTTATCTTTGACAACACTAAAAATCATGAATGTAAGTAGCGATAAACGATAATAATATCTATAAAAATCACCACGAGGTTCGAGAATCGGCTGTTTCTTTTATAACTCTATCGTCGCTGTGTAAAGATGTCTAAAATATATAAGCAAAATGTACGCGAGGTGTGGCTGCAGAGCACCGAATTTAAAGAGTGGCTTCGAAAAGATATCACCGATTCTACAAGGGCGTACTGCAGCTACTGCAAGTGTGGGATAAATGCGAAGCTGTGCGACTTGCGTGCCCACGCAGGAACCAAAAAGCATAAGGGTGCACTTAGTGGTTTTGCACAGAAAGAGAAAATTAACTTTGGGCTGTTGCCAACAAAAACGGTCGAGCAAGAAGTAGCACTTTGCCTATTTGTAGCAAAACACACTGCTTTGCTCCCATCGACCACCTAGGCACCCTTTGCCAAACTAAATTTAGCGACAGCGCTACCGCGTCGCGAATGAAACTGCATCGCACTAAGTGTACGCACATAATTAAAAATGCTTTAGCGCCTCATTTTCGTGAGGACCGCAGAAACGACGTTGGAAACGCCAAGTTTAGTTTGATTGTTGACGAGTTAACTGACATAAGATTTACTAAGCTCCTAGGTAAATAAAAATTATTGTTTGAGCACTTGCTCTATTTTTAAAAGTATGAATTGATTATAATATATATGCACTTTTTTTTTTTAATTTTTACGTTAATTGTGTTTAGGTGTCGTTATTAATTATGTTTCTGTTGAGCGTGGAGTGCTTGTTTCTACGTTCCTTAGTTTAATTGCTCTAGCAAGTGGAGATGCTTTATCTATAGTTGACGGAATAAAACAACAACTCAGTCACTGGAAATTGGAAATAAGCAATTTGATAGGCATCGCCACAGACAACGCCAATGTAATGATTGGGTCCAATCGAAGCGTCTATACGGAGCTTAAAAAGTATGCGCCTTCGCTACTTTTAATTAAGTGTGTCTGCCACTCTGTGCAACTGGCAGTAAACCATGCCTGCAAGCAATGCCTTCCAGAGGGGCTAGAGTACCTTATTTATGGGACTTATAATTGGTTTGCTAAAAGCTCAAGTCGTCAAATTGCGTACACAAAAATTTACCAATGCATAAACGATGATATGGTATATCTAAGTATAAAAAACCCTCGTGTACGTCTGTAGTTCTCAATGCCCTTTTGTTTTAACATTGTTATTGTATTCATGTAACTTTTTGTCGACTGTGTATGTGTTTTAACTTAACTTAAAGAAATTGTTTACTTACACAACATCAATTTGTTAGCTAAAAGGCTCCCCTAAAAATTCCACGGGTGTGCGATACACGATGGCTGTCAATTGAATTGGCTGTGACTAGAATTTTGGACCAGTGGCATGAGCTAACGGTTCATTTCGGTATTGCTGGTACCCAAGAAAAATGTCTACAAGCTCAACACCTGTGCGACTTGTTTAAGGACAGAAAAAACCTATGTACCTACAATTTTTGAAACCAGTTTTGAAAGAAATGCAACACATAAACAAATGTTTCCAGAGCCAAAATACAGATTCAACCAAATTGCTGAATGACCTTATGCTGGAGATAAGATCTTTGCAAAATAAAATTATACCGGAAGACAAAAACATCGACATTTTAACAGAGAATGATTTTGAAAAATATGTGGTTAAAGACCTGTATCTTGGTTACGAATTTGAAAAATACATAAAAGTTGCTAACATTGCAATGATTGAGGAGTTATCTATGCGGGAGTGCTGCACAAATTTTGTAATAGAGCTCGTTAAACAGTTGAAGCAAAGGTGGGTACATATTATTTTATTTAAAAAGCATAAATATTTATTGTTTTTTATCTTTCAGGCTGCCTGACAATTTCGAAATATTAAAACAAACCGATGCACTTGCTGTTTTGAAAGTTAAGCAGCAAAGCATTCTTCCTGTCCTGGAGTATTTTAATATTTCAAATATTGGAGAAATCGAAAGGCAATTTAGAGATATTAAGCTTTGTACTTAGCAGAACAACGAAAAAACGCTTAAATTTTGGCTTGAAGTCCTCGCGTACCGTGATTCCGGCGGAAACAAACGGTTTCATGAACTGGCAACCATTGCGGTCCAGGTAATGTCGTTACCGTGGTCAAACGCAGAGGTGGAGCGGGTCTTCAGCCAGGTAAACTTAGTTAAATCTAAACTAAGAAACGGGATGCATATAGATACGCTTAACTCCATTTTAAGTGTAAGGTAAGATTTTTAATAAACAAAATAAAACATATTCAAAAATATATTAATTTATTTTAAATTGTAGATACGGACTTAATCGTAACAATAAATGCTGCTTCGAATATACTTTGCCACAAAAATGGTTGCAGGCAGTAAGCAACCCCGTATATTATCGTGACGATGAGTCAGTGAGCTTAGACGAACTAATAATTGAACTAGACAAATAAATATATTTTACTTAAATGAGAATTTACTATTATTGTTTAAAAAAGAATCTCATGTTATTATTATTAACTAAAAAATAAGATCTAAGAATTGATATGAAATCATTAAAACACTTATTTCAATAAATTTCACCCAGACAAGTGTTTTTGAAATCAGCCTTTTTTCAGCTTATCTTGCCTCAGATCCAGCCTTTTTAAGCTTTATTTTTTCGCCTATCTGGCTTATTCTGCTCAAAAAAATTCTGGCAGCACTGCTGAGCCTGCTTGTCTAGAATTTATGTGCGTCAAGTTAGCAACTACAGTGCTTATCACAATGATAAGACACTTGGTTTTTTTCAAATATTTTCTAAGACAGCTTACAAAGCAAAATAAAAATTTCTTTAATTTATTTGAAAATAGAATTGACAACAGGTTTAAATCATTTCATAGCAGTATTTCAAATATTTGTATTTTTTTTTAACAAATTAACAAAAAATGATGTTGTCAACCGTATCAAAATTATAAGACATCTTTGAATAGGTGGTAATGGGTTTTTTTTTTTGACACCCTTCAAGCTAGTGACTTGAAAATTTGCTAATATCTTTTTCTAAGGCCAGGACAGAAAAAGTGTCAAGATTGTCAAGATTGAGAAGTTTCTACGATAACTGGGGGGCTGGCAAATCGATAAATTTGATAACTCAAAAACGATAAATCCACATATTTCGCACATCCTTACAGCTAGAACTACCAAATTTGGTAAGCAGATAGCTACTAGCAACCTCCAAAAAACTGCATCAAAAATTTTGGAGCCACGCCCACCCATTTCGCCCCCAGCCCCCCTGAATTTTTAAGTCAAAAAAGCTTATATCTCCCTAAGTTTTTGAACTAGAGCCACCCAATTTGGTGCAAAGATAGGTGATGATGACCCCCCAAAAACTGCATCAAAAGTTTGGATGCCACGCCCACCAATAATGCCCTAGCCGCCCCAAGCTGCCCAAAAGCTTCGACAAAAACGGGAATGCTAGAGCCACCAAATTTGTTAGGAAGATAGCTGGCAACGACCCCCAAAAATCTTCATCAAAGTTTTGGAGCCACGCCTACCCATTTTGCCCCCCTTTCCCCACTTTTTACAAACATTTAGCTAGAGTCACCAAATTTGGTATGAAGATAGCAATAGACATTTCGCAAAGATCTGCATCAAATATTTGAAACTTTCCAAACTTTTTACAATTTTCGAGCTAGAGTCACCAAATTTGGTATGAATACAGCAATTGACATTCCACACAGATCTGCATCAAAACTTTGGTACCACAACCACCCATACCGCCCCCAGCCCCCCTTGCTCCACTTTTTACAATTTTCGAGCTAGGGTCACCAAATTTGGTATGAAGATAGCAATTTACATTCCACACAGATCTGCATCAAAACTTTGGATGCCACGCCCACCCATACCGCCCCCAGCCCCCTTTCCCCACTTTTCACATTTTTCGAGCTAGAGTCACCAAATTTGGTATGAAGATAGCAATTGATATTCCACAAAGATCTGCATCAAAACTTTGGATGCCACAATTACCCATACCGCCCCCAACCCCCCTGTCCCTTCGTTTTACAAACTTCGAGCTAGAGTCACCAAATTGGGTATGAAGATAGCAATTGACATTCCACATAGATCTGCATCAAAAATGTGGATGCCACGCCCAGCCAAAATGCCCCCAGTCCCCCTTTCCCCACTTTTTACAAACTTCGAGCTAGAGTCACCAAATTTGGTATGAAGATAGCAATCGACATTTCGCAAAGATCTGCAGTAAAAAATTAGATTCCACACCCAACCATACCGCCCCCAGCCCCCCTTTCCCCACCTTTTACAAAATTAGAGCTAGAGTCACCAAATTTGGAGGGAAGATAGTTGGTGGCATCCCCATCTGCATCGGAGAATCGTTAAGGCAGCGTATACCCCTGCCCCATCCGTACCCCTTTGCAATCAGGCATCTTTTTAAGCGGTTTTAATACTGGTATCGAGTATACCGCAGTCGGTTGCGTCCGACTGCAACGTTTCCACTTGTTTTATGTGAACATGTGTAAACATGGCCCCGAATGAGACATACCAAATTCAAGCTACATGCATGGAGAAGCTGTAACAATTAAATTTAGAAATATCAATCAGCTGTTATTGAGAAAATTATTTATATGTTAAGTAACCTCAAAAAGTTCATGCAAGTGGCCTATTGAGCTTGTAGTTCCTTGAAACTAACTTTTTCCCATTAAATTAACCTAATATTGCATAAAATTATGCATAAATTTCATAACTGTGAAATTTTTAAGTAAATCAGACTATGAATTTTTTTGACTATTCCGCCAAAGCAACATATGTGCATATATGCAACTAGGTGGCACTGTTTAGGTGAAAAAACTAAAATCGTTGCTAACTTTTATTATTTTTCCCAGAACATGGCCCCAGTTGCACAGTAGTTGAGAAATAGGCCCTGTTTACTCATTCATTTGGCTTTTGAATCATCAAAATTAATCAGCACGTTTTTTAGAAAATCGTTATTATGTGTTTTTCTCTTTTGATATTGTTCATTCATATGCATCCAAGTTGGAAGCCTTGTGCGTGCATATTTTCTTGGAATAACGGATCTTTACCCTTATTTTCATTCTGCTGCTATTGCACGATCTGCAACAAACAAAATTCATTGATTGACTAATTTATTAAATTAAACAACATAAAATCGTTCCAGGAGTGTCTTATAGGTAAGTCAACGAAATATTTTCATATCGAAATACGTTGAGAACACCATAGATATTGAATATTAACAGAAAAATCATCAAAAAGAGTTTCAAGCGAGTAAGAATACTTTTTGTTATGTATCTAAAATATGCACTTACTATTATAAAATAATTTTTCTTCTTTAGATTCGTGAGAAACGTTTACAAGAGTTTAAGTACAGTGAGGAAGATAAATACGGAAGCTGCAAGTCCCTAAGTAAGTTAGATAATATGAACTTAGAAATTAGCAATATTAGTAATAATTATATTATTCCTAGTTCTAAACTTAACAATGATGCTAGTAATATAATAAGTGATAGGTCTAACATATGCACTAATGGCAATAAAATTATTGACGCAAGCTATGTTGAAGGGACATTGAAATGCTTGAGGAAATAATACACATGTAACGATAGCTTAAACAATTCCGTTCAATTAATTGTTAATTTAAAAAGTAGCCAAGCAACATTTTCAAATTGCAAAAACTTTGACACTGAAATGACTATTCGTGAATTTAAAATCACTTTTAATGAAGTATGTGCCATTTTTCCAAAAGATAAAGCATTGAACACATTCTTCGAGAAGCATACACTTCTCATAATAATGCATTTGTGTTATATTTCAAAAATGTAAGACTTAATAAAAAGTATTTTGTCGCATATGGATACTTTAAGCATCCATCATGGGTCATATGATGGGCTTGTAAGTGTATACACAAGCAGCCCACATATTACGCATACAACAATTGGGTTTAAAAAGTCAACGCATTGCAGGTTTATTAACAGATTTATGGGAAAGGCTGCTATCAGAAACACAACTGCGTTTGAATATAGATCCAAAAAAATGAATGAGCTAGAGTTGGTAATGATCAGATTACCAATGAGAAACTACAGGGACGTAACAGTTATCGACCTTTTGAAAAAAAATCTTCTATAACAATTATATTTTGACTTTTTTCAGTATTGATAAAGAATAACCATTATAATCGAGAAGAAAAAATTTTGGTCATATTTAACCATTATTTTGACCAAAAACTTATATTGGTCATATTTAACCATTATTCTAACCAAAAAATTATATTGGTCATATTTAACCATTATTCTGACCAAAAAATTATTGGTCACCAAAGACCTTATAATATATATATAGTTTTTTTTTGGTCAGCAAAGACCTTTAAACATTTTTTTTTTTTTTTTTTTGGTCAGCCAATACCTTTTTATAAACATGTCACTTTAGACTCTTTCTAGAGTATTTTGATTTGCGCAAAAATTTAGTGCACTAATAACCAATTCTGAATGATATATACAGCTGGCCCGCCGCTTGTCTTACAGCAGAAGGGCTGCTAAGCGTAAGGCAAAAACAAAAGCATCTGCACATGCTTTCCGCTATCGCGCTCGCTCGCACTATTTGAAGAACATTAAAAACACAATAACATAAAATTTGATTTAAGGTAAAGAGTATATTGGGTTTGTGCAATGTCTGTCATGGTGTCTGTCCGGCCGTCCGTCCGTCTGTCCGTATGACACGAAACTTTTTTTCAACACCCTGCAAGCTAGAGACTTGAAGCTTTGCAAAAATCAGTCCTCCTTTTACCGGCTTAATACAGGAAACGAGTATGTCGCAGTCGGTTTATCCGACTGCAACGTTTCCACTTGTTTGTCTTACAATCTTATAACGGATTTTTGCGTGATTTGTTCCGTAGGTGCAAGTCAATTCTTTTTCTTATCATTATTCTTATTAAGTTTGAATAACCCGTGCGAGTGGTAACAAATTCAGTGACTTATACGTGAATTCCAAGCTGAAAAACTATAATTATTCGTGAACGATATAGAACATTCTTACATTTAAAGAGGTATTTATGATTAAAATAATTTTTAAAATTTATTTAACATATAATTTCAAATTTGAATTAGAGAAAATGGGCAGGAAAAGAAACATTTTTTGTCGTGAATTCTTTGATTCGATCAAACAAAAATGAAGTATCTGCAAAGCCTGTAATTGCAAAATAAAAGGTGATCATGTCACCAACTGAAAAGGCATATGGTAATGCAGCATATGGAACCTGTACCCAACGGAGGCAGAAGAAATTGATATTGATGTCGCAGGAGATGACAGCATAAAAAAAAATAAGTATTAAAATATCCAACTGTGAAAAATGCATGTGTTCAATTTGTCGCGGATCACTCTTTGCCACTAGCCTTTTTTAATTCAACTCCATTAAGACGCTAATGGAACAGATTTTCAGTGGTTTGGAAATGGACTCAATTAACTCATTGAACATTGTGACGTTAATTAATCAGAAGTGTTCAAAGTTAAAATCAAAAATAATAAAGACAGTTAAGGGACAAATGATATCATTGAAAATGTATAGTGCTTCCCGTCATGATCGTTCTGTGCTTGGAATAAACGTACAGCTCATTAAAGACAACAAAATTAAAATATTTACGTTGGGTATGAAGAAATGCATAGTCGCCTAACTGCTGAAACCTAAAAAACGAAATAAATAGTGTTTGAATGAGTTTGATGTGAGTTATCAACAAGTGTATTCATAACACGGATTAACGGAAGAATCATGCTGAAAGCAGTATAAGTCTTTGATTCCCAACATGTCTTTGATTCCGAACAAGAAATAATTCTGGAAGAAGAGGGACGACAGCTTCAACGTTGCAGAAGTTGAAAATTGTGCTTCTGAAATTCCTTTAGAACACTTGCACGTATCTAATGTGAAATGTGCGGCACATACATTGCAGCTTGCAGTTAAAGATTTTCTTGGTGGGAGAATATTCAGCCCAATTGGTGACTGAAGCTCGGCAAGTTGTGAAAATGCTTAGGACTCCAAATTGAAGTAAATATATTTTGTAATCCTTTTTTAATTTTGCATATTATGATTAAATACTAATTTCTTAATGTTTTGATAACTCTTTTTTTATTATAGACGGATTTTAGTGTCAATGACATTAGCAAACCAGTCTTGATGTTCCCACGCGTGGAACTCAACATTCAGCATGTTGGAAAGACTTTTGGAGCACAAGGATGTTTGTGCAGTGCATTTGAATAGCCCATTAAAAGAAGAAGAGTGGCAGCAAATCGAAGAATTGGTTTCAGTTTTGAGACCAGTTCAAGAAACCACTCTGAAATTGCAGGAAGAGCAACTTTTATTAGGCGATTTCTTGCGTTACATGGCTATATTTAAAAATAAAATTGCAGGCCATAGATACTACAATGTCTTTGGACGCACTTGGTTATATTTTGTCAAGGGAACCCCAGTAGTCGCTACAGACGTAAGGAATGCAGCTATTATCTGGATCCACGGGTGAGGCGACTCTTAACACCGTAAAGAAAGAAAGAGCCAAACTGCATTTAAAACATTGGTTTCCCAAATGCTGTCTTTAAATCAGGTTGGTTCATAAAACGTCAATTGAATTAAAAATCTTTAAAAATAAGTACTTATTAATTATGGAAAATTTGTTTATTAATTACAGAGAAAAGAGCTCAATGTAACTCAACCCCAGAGACGTCACATTTTCAAAATATTGCTGTTGACGAGGCCTCTAATATGAGCTGTACATCACTCTTGAGAGCTGAAACTAAGAAGTTTAGAGGTTGAGTCATCGTCAGATGATGAGAATTGTAGATCAGATGCGCTCATAAGAGCGTATGCCGAATTGATGGCTATAAAGAAAGCTTTGTTGAATCGAAGCGAACTTAATGAGTTATTGGCAAACAAAAAAATTCGTTACCAGTTTTATATAAATTAGCTAAGATTGTTCATGCAACTCCTGCTACACAAGTAAGTGTCGAGAGAGCGTTCTCCGGGCTCAAGCTTGTTTAAGTGATCTACGGTGCAACATTTCTGAAGAAACTTTGCAGAATATAATGCTCGTTAAACTAAATAAACTGTACTAATAAATAAAAAAAAATTGATACGTACAAGTTTCTGTTTCTATGCAAATTTTTTTTTATTATTTGAAGCACAAACAACAATCAAAGAAATTAAAAAAAAAAAGTTTAGAATGACAAGTAAAAAAAATTTAACATATTATTTGGCTGACCAAAAAAAAAAAAACAAAATTTATAAGGGGTTTGGCTGACCAAAAAAAAAAAAAAAAACAAGTAAGAAGGCTCTGTCGGGAGAGCCGACTAGAAGATACCCTGAACCAGTTGCAAAATATATTTAATTTATATAAGACTTTGGTATACTGGCTTAGCTTCCATCGATTAAGTCAATATCTCCGGTGTTTCTCAACGATTTGGACGAATTTTCAGAAAAGTTCTATCATTATCCATTACTTCAACCTCATTTTAAGATTTTCCAAATTCGATATTGTATTGTTATCTATATTATGTGTGTATCGGAAACCAGAATAGTTATCGATAATTTGAAGCAAACTTGTTCTGCTCATGGTATAGGAGAACTTAAATACAAAATCAGAAGTCTCTAGCTCTTGTAGTCTCTGAGATCCACGCGTTCATACGACAGACAGACTGACAGACGGACAGAGGACATGGCTATATCGTCTCGGCTGTTGATGCTGATCAAGATATATATACTTTATAGGGTCGGAGATGCTTCCTTCTGCCTGTTACATAATTTTGCATAAAACCATTATACCCTTATTTACCCATTTTATGGGTTAAGGGT
>JARNME010000212.1:0-141794 GCA_030179655.1 Scaptomyza flava
AACAGAGGCGTCTGTCCGCTACGCTGCCACCGTAGGACACGCCCACACCCTGAGACTAAGCGTCTCATGCTCTGCCGACTGAGCTAGCCGGGCACAATTCCAACGCTCGGGGGTCACTGTTTGATGTCCTTGGCATGGAAAACTCCGTGTGGATGCCCTTGCAGAGTCTCGAGCTCATATAAACATTGCCCCACTGGTTTGACCCCTCAGCACTTGGTGAATTGGTGACAGAATTCTGCGTTGAGGTTCTTTGCAAATTCGCTCAGCACGAAGTTCCACTTAAACACTTGATGACCCGCAGAGAATGGACGTCTCGGGCCTTCAGGTCATACTCCCTCGCCGACTTCACATACGCCTTGTGCACCGTCTCTCGAGCTTTGGCTCTTCCTTCCACCATGGTGTGGATATCTCGCAACACATCTGTCCATGGCACCTGGTTTGTTTGCCTTAAATGGTCTAACCTAAAGATAAACTCCCCGACTGGCATTCCTGTGGGACTAGCATCAAATTTGATACCCCATCGGCGCATTGGTATCGCCTCCGGCCGGGACTCCATCCCTCCAAATGGTCGGCGTTCCCCTGGGTCAACCCTCGGCTGGTCGTCGTTACGTATTCGGGACCGCGAATAGTCCGCCTGTTCGCGCTGTTCCGATTGCAGGGCTCTATTGTCGAACCATTGATCCTGTGCTGCTGGTGGATCCTTAGGTGGGATATTCTGCTGCGTAGCAGGGCGAGCCGTCTTTTGCACTTCCCTAGGGCCGGACAGTTGGGTACACAGGCTACAGTCCCTGATTGCTTGCATATATTCCAGCATCTCTCTTTTGTGCTGGGCTTGGATTTCAGCCATGTTGGTGTACATAGCTGCCTGGAAAGTATCACGGGCCTCCGACAGCGCTAGGGTAATGGCTGTTCTCAATTCACTTTGCAAATCTAGTGGCACTTGACCCATGTACACATACCATGTACACGTTCAAAAATTTACATTTACCTACTATTCCCCAGATCTCTGAGCTGCGCTACAACAGGACATGGTGGTCCACGCTGGGATTGCTCAGGCCCTAAAGGATGTGGCTTGGTCAATACTACTTCTGCTTCTTCCTCGAGCTACTTCCGCATCAGCCCAGGGGCATTAAACCTCGCTGTGGTCTAGTATTATTGGATAAATAGTTAAAACTAGTAAACTAATGCGACATGTAAACTGAAACAATAAATTGAACACATACTGCGACTTCGCTAGCTTCCTATTATTGGGTTTTCCGTTGGGCGCCATTTGTTGTGGTCCGGCCTTATTTTCCCAACACTGTATCGATAGCCAGCAACCAAATCGGTTACCCAGGGATGGATACGACCTCGATACAGGGTGAGCCGGGTTCACAAAAATTTATATTTTTACGAAAACAAATAGCAAACAGACTGGCAGATATTCTTCACATAATCGGACAATTCACGGATATACTGGGTAAATAGGTGTTATCATTTACCACCAATGTGTGCCCTCCGTACCTATGAATTGGCCTATTTATATTCTTGTACCAATTCCCGAAGCATAATACAACCACAACAACAGCAACTTAACCCAACATCAACACATCTTAGCACCACCCACACATAAATCTCTACTCTCACATGTTCACATAAACACTAAGAACAATAATTTATTTATATTTATGATATAACATTTTGGCTTTCTTAAATTAAATTTACTTTATATAAATAAAAAAAAACATAGTGGCGCATACTTAATTTTGGCTATGCCAAGACTATGATACCCTTCACACATCAAATCAATGCTCCCCCCCTATTATTAATGTTTCTGTGCAGTTCTTGGTAATTTTTCGTTAATATTTTTACTCTTGAGCGTCATTAATGTTCGTGTGCGACAACAACAACAATTTGACATGTAGGTACTGAAAGTGCAACGACAGAGACAACAATTGATAGTACGATATGGTAAATTTATATGGTGGCTATATCGTAGAATGCTCCGATCGAGATGAAATTTCATAGTGAACAAACCCGACATGATCTAAGCAATCTGTGAAAGTTTCATCAAGATCGGTTCAGCGGTTTGGCCAGAAATCGTGTTGAAACAGACAGACGGACAGATGGACGGACAGACGGAAATCAATTCCTGAGCTCGTCATGATCATTTTGATATATGGTTTATGGGGTCTCCCATCATTCCTTTAAGGCGTTACAGATTCATGACAACGTCAATATAACCTGTGAAGGGTATAAAATTAATAATGCAAATAAATAATTGAGTTAATATTAACAAAACTAAACAGAAAACGAAAAATAATAAATAAATAAATAAATAATAAATAAAAATAATATATATAAATAAGTGATGCGAATAAATAAATAATAGATTAAGTCATACTAAATAATTAAATAATAAGGATTAAATAATAATTGGGGTGGGCGTGAGAAATTACACGCATAAATAAATGTTTATGCGGCTGCTGCGTTGCTGTCACCCAATGTGCCTGTGATGGATGACGTGCTTATACGTGGGTGCACTGCGGCGCGGGCTGCTGTTTCTGTGCGTGTGCGCGCTGTGGTTTGCGCGGGCGCAAATTAAACTACAGCGGGGACAGCTACGCGCTTAAGCTCGGAAACAAACTTGTTTTTTTCTTGTAATTAAAGAGGATTTCTACCCAGACGGGTTGGCCAATCCTCGTCCGGTGGTCTGGTTGCTTCCTGTGGCCGCTGAAGTTGCGTGTTTGTGTGCGCTTGGTTGCCGGTCTGTACCGCACTGCTGCTGTCACTTAATAATCCCCATTAGCAATATTCTCTCTAAAAGAAACATTTTTATCGCCTACCTTCTATGCTGCAGACGCCTCACTAAGCACTCGACTTTAACTTCTTTATTTTTGGGCACTTTTCTATTATTTAATCACCACACTCCGGCTCGCTTGCGTCAGCTAAGAAGAGGAGTGCTAAACAGAGGCCTCTGTTCGCTACGCTGCCCAACGTAGGCCACCGCCCACACCCTGAGACTAAGCGTCTCATGCTCTGCCGACTGAGCTAGCCGGGCACAATTCCAACGCTCGGGGGTCACTGTTTGATGTCCTTGGCATGAAAAACCCCGATTGGATGGCCTTGCAGAGTCTCAAGCTCATATAAACATTGCCCCACTGGTTTGACCACTCGGCACTTGGTAAATTGGTGACAGAATTCTCGCTCGGCTCGATGACTCCAAGTCGCAAAATCTCGTCCACCTCCTCAAACAAAAGCTGTTGAACCGCAGGTGACACGGGGTAAAAACGCTCCTTTACCGGCACGGTTCCTTCCACAAACTCACAAGGTAGGAACATCCAGTAGAGTCACCAAATTTGGAAGGAAGGTTGCAATTGACATTCCACGTATATCTGCAGCTAAACTTTGGATGCCACGCCCACTCATACTGCCCCCTCTCCCCACTTTTTACAATTTTCGAGCTAGAGTCACCAAATTTGGTATAAAAATAGCAGTTGACATTCCACACAGATCTGCATCAAAACTTTGGATGCTCACGCTGTATCGAAGTCGTATCCATCCCTGGGTAACCGATTTGGTTGCTGGCTATCGATACAGTGTTGGGAAAATAAGGCCGGACCACAACAAATGGCGCCCAACGGAAAAAACGGAAAACGGAAAATAATAGGAAGCTAGCGAAGTCGAAGTATGTGTTCAATTTATTGTTTCAGTTTACATTTCGCGTTAGTTTACTAGTTTTAACTATTTATCCAATAATACTAGACCACAGCGAGGTTTAATGCCCCTGGGCTGATGCGGAAGTAGCTCGAGGAAGAAGCAGAAGTAGTATTGACCAAGCCACATCCTTTAGGGCCTGAGCAATCCCAGCGTGGACCACCATGTCCTGTTGTAGCGCAGCTCAGAGATCTGGGGAATAGTAGGTAGATGTAAATTTTTGAACGTGTGTAATCAAATGTTTCTAGCCGTATACTTATGTGTACATGGGTCAAGTGCCACTAGATTTGCAAAGTGAATTGAGAACAGCCATTACCCTAGCGCTGTCGGAGGCCCGTGATACTTTCCAGGCAGCTATGTACACCAACATGGCTGAAATCCAAGCCCAGCACAAAAGAGAGATGCTGGAATATATGCAAGCAATCAGGGACTGTAGCCTGTGTACCCAACTGTCCGGCCCTAGGGAAGTGCAAAAGACGGCTCGCCCTGCTACGCAGCAGAATATCCCACCTAAGGATCCACCAGCAGCACAGGATCAATGGTTCGACAATAGAGCCCTGCAATCGGAACAGCGCGAACAGGCGGACTATTCGCGGTCCCGAATACGTAACGACGACCAGCCGAGGGTTGACCCAGGGGAACGCCGACCATTTGGAGGGATGGAGTCCCGGCCGGAGGCGATACCAATGCGCCGATGGGGTATCAAATTTGATGCTAGTCCCACAGGAATGCCAGTCGGGGAGTTTATCTTTAGGTTAGACCATTTAAGGCAAACAAACCAGGTGCCATGGACAGATGTGTTGCGAGATATCCACACCATGGTGGAAGGAAGAGCCAAAGCTCGAGAGACGGTGCACAAGGCGTATGTGAAGTCGGCGAGGGAGTATGACCTGAAGGCCCGAGACGTCCATTTCTCTGCGGGTCATCAAGTGTTTAAGTGGAACTTCGTGCTGAGCGAATTTGCAAAGAACCTCAACGCAGAATTCTGTCACCAATTCACCAAGTGCCGAGTGGTCAAACCAATGGGGCAATGTTTATATGAGCTCGAGACTCTGCAAGGGCATCCACACGGAGTTTTCCATGCCAAGGACATCAAACAGTGACCCCCGAGCGTTGGAATTGTGCCCGGCTAGCTCAGTCGGCAGAGCATGAGACGCTTAGTCTCAGGGTGTGGGCGGTGTCCTACGGTGGGCAGCGTAGCGAACAGACGCCTCTGTTTAGCACTCCTCTTCTTAGCTGACGCAAGCGAGCCGGAGTGTGGTGATATGGTTGGCTGGATGCTATCGATGGTTGTGGTGTTTGAACGAGAGGTGAAGAGTCGTGCTGGCACCGGATACTCGATTGTTCGACTGCTTGACAGGTGACTGCAATAAAAAAAAGATTAAATAATAGAAAAGTGCCCAAAAATAATGAAGTTAAAGTCGAGTGCTTAGTGAGGCGTCTGCAGCATAGAAGGTAGGCGATAAAAATGTTTCTTTTAGAGAGAATGTTGCACCTCAGCGGCCACAGGAAGCAACCAGACCACCGGACGAGGATTGGCCAACCCGTCTGGGTAGTCATCCTCTTTAATTACAAGAAAAAAACAAGTTTGTTTCCGAGCTTAAGCGCGTAGCTGTCCCTGCTGTAGTTTAATTTGCGCCCGCGCAAACCACAGCGCGCACACGCACAGAAACAGCAGCCCGCGCCGCAGTGCACCCACGTATAAGCACGCCATCCATCACAGGCACATTGGGTGACAGCAACGCAGCAGCCGCATAAACATTTATTTATGCGTGTAATTTCTCACGCCCACCCCAATTATTATATAATCCTTATTATTTAATTATTAGTATGACTTAATTATTATTTATTTATTCGCATCACTTATTTATATATATTTTTCGTTTCTGTTCAATGTTTATTTTGTTTCACGTTAATTAGTTGTTGTTTAGTTTTGTTAATATTAACTCAATTATTTATTGCATTATTAATTTTATACCCTTCACAGGTTATATTGACGTTGTCATGAATCTGTAACGCCTTAAAGGAATGATGGGAGACCCCATAAACCATATATCAAAATGATCAGGACGAGCTCAGGAATTGATTTCCGTCTGTCCGTCCGTCTGTCCGTCTGTCTGTTTCAACACGATTTCTGGCCAAACCGCTGAACCGATCTTGATGAAACTTTCACAGATTGCTTAGATCATGTCGGGTTTGTTCACTATGAAATTTCATCCCGAACGAAGCATTCTACGGTATAGCCACCATATAAATTTACCATATCAACACGATTTCTGGCCAAACTGCTGAACCGATCTTGATGAAACTTTCACAGATTGCTTAGATCATGTCGGGTTTGTTCATCATCACGATCGGAGCATTCTACGATATAGCCACCATACAAATTTACCATATCGTACTATCAATTGTTGTCTCTGTCGTGCACTTTCAAGTACCTACATGTCAAATTGTTGTTGTTGTCGCACACGAACAATTAATGACGCTCAAGAGTAAAAATATTAACGAAAAATTACCAAGAACTGCACAGAAACATTAATAATAGGGGGGGAGCATTGATTTGATGTGTGAAGGGTATCAAAGTCTTGGCATAGCCAAAATTAAGTATGCGCCACTATGTTTTTTTATTTATATAAAGTAAATTTAATTTAAGAAAGCCAAAATGTTATATCATAAATATAAATAAATTATTGTTCTTAGTGTTTATGTAAACATGTGAGAGTAGAGATTTATGTGTGGGTGGTGCTAAGATGTGTTGATGTTGGGTTAAGTTGCTGTTGTTGTGGTTGTATTATGCTTCGGGAATTGGTACAAGAATATAAATAGGCCAATTCATAGGTACGGAGGGCACACATTGGTGGTAAATGATAACACCTATTTACCCAGTATATCCGTGAATTGTCCGATTATGTGAAGAATATCTGCTAGTCCGTTTGCTATTTGTTTTCGTAAAAATATAAATTTTTGTTAACCCGGCTCACCCTGTATCGAGGTCGTATCCATCCCTGGGTAACCGATTTGGTTGCTGGCTATCGATACAGTGTTGGGAAAATAAGGCCGGACCACAACAAATGGCGCCCAACGGAAAACCCAATAATAGGAAGCTAGCGAAGTCGCAGTATGTGTTCAATTTATTGTTTCAGTTTACATGTCGCATTAGCTTACTAGTTTAAACTATTTATCCAATAATACTAGACCACAGCGAGGTTTAATGCCCCTGGGCTGATGCGGAAGTAGCTCGAGGAAGAGGGAGAAGTAGTATTGACCAAGCCACATCCTTTAGGGCCTGAGCAATCCCAGCGTGGACCACCATGTCCTGTTGTAGCGCGGGTCAGAGATCTGGGGAATAGTAGGTAAATGTAAATTTTTGAACGTGTGTAATCAATGGTTTCTAGCCGTATACTTATGTGTGCATGGGTCTAGGCTTATGGTCCATGTCATGTACTTCAGGACCGGCATAGTGTTTCCAGTCAGTCCATATCCGTGTTAAGTGAGCAGTTTAAACTGTGATACAGGAATGGACATAGGATTAGGTCCAATGTAGACACACAACACTTACCGTTACCGTATCATGTTCACATCGTCTCACCCGTTATATATGTGTTGTAGTTATTGGAAATAACGATAGAAAGTTAGATTCAAATCAAAATCATATGCCACAACACTAGCAAGTGCCACTGGATTTGCAAAGTGAATTGAGAACTGCCATTAACTTAGCGCTGTCGGAGGCCCGTGACACTTTCCCGGCAGCTATGGCCACCAACATGGCTGAAATCCAAGCCCAGCACAAAAGAGAGATGCTGGAATATTTGCAGGCAATCAGGGACAGCAGCCTGTGTACCAACTGTCCGGTCCGAGGGAAGCGCAAAAGACGGCACGCCCTCCTACGCAGCAGAATATCCCACCTAAGGAGCCAACAGCAGCACAGGGTTGCTGGTTCGACAAAAGAGCCCCGCAATCGGAACAGCGAGAACAAGCGGAGCATTTGCGGTCCCGACCCAGGGGAACGCCGACCATTTGGAGGGATGGAGTCCTGGCCGGAGGCGATACCAATGCGCCGATGGGGTATCATATTTGATGCTAGTCCCACAGGAATGCCGGTCGGGGAGTTTGTCTTTAGGTTAGACCATTTAAGGCAAACATACCAGGTGCCATGGGCAGATGAGTTGTGGGATTTCCACACCCTGGTGGAAGAAAGAGCCAAAGACTTGTACTGGATGTTCCTAGCTTGTGAGTTTGTGGAAGGTACCGTGCCGGTAAAGGAACGTTTTTACCCCGTGTCACCTGCGGCTCAACAGCTTTTGTTTGAGGAGGTGGACGAGATTTTGCGACTTGGAGTCATCAAGCCGAGCGAGAGTCCGTGGAGCAACAGGATGACGTTGTCGCGGAAACCTGGCAAGAACAGGCTGTGCTTAGACGCGCGCAAGCTCAAAGACGTGGTGGTGAAAGATGCCAACCCACTGCAAAACATTGAGTCCATCCACAGTCACGTAGATGACACCATCTTTATCAGCAGTGTGGATCTGCAACACGCCTTCTGGCAGATCGAGTTGGACTTTCGGACTGTGTAATGCTGCTCAACGGCTGTGTCGGTTGCTGGATAGGGTGATACCACAGCGTCTGCAAAACTGTGTGTTTGTTTATCTGGACGACCTGCTGATCATCTCACGCACGTTTGATGAGCACGTTAAGCTGTTAGGGAGGTCGCTGAGTGTTTAAAGGAGGCTAATCTTACCATCGGCCTGCAAAAGTCTAAATTCTGCTTTAGGATCTTAAGGTACTTAGGGTACATTGTCGGTGATGGAGCTCTCCGAGCGGATCCGAGCAAGGTTGAGGTGATTGTCCAGATTCCCGACCCGAAAAGTATGAAACAGTTGAAGCATTTCCTGGGTACCGCAGGATGGTACCGACGGTTTATTCGAGACTTCTCAACTCTTTCAGTACCCTGACCGATTGCTTGAAGATCGGCAAGAAGTTTGAGATGTCGGATGTTGCGGTCGAGGCGTTTCACGCTTTGAAGAAGGCGCTTAGCTTTGCACCAGTTCTGGTCCATCCGGATTTTCGACGGCCGTACTTCATTCATTGTGATGCCAGTCACATGGGGATCGGGGCTGTGTTATTCCAGCGAGACGGTGGAGGAGCTGACCGGCCGATAGCATTCTTTTCAGCAAAACTGAGAGAAGCGCAACTCAACTACAGCGTGACAGAAAAGGAGTGTTTGGCGGCGGTTATGGCCATAGAGCGTTTCCGACCATATGTAGAGCTGATGCCGTTCGCGGTCATCTTGGACCATTCGAGTCTACAATAGTTGATGTTGCTCAAGGACCTGAGCGGAAGGCTGGCGAGGTGGTCACTAGCGCTTCAGGCGTTTGACTTCACCATTAAATTCCGAAAGGGCAAGGAAAACGTGGAGGCTGACATGCTCTCTCGACCTTTCGACGTGGAGGACCTAAACCTGTACGAGTTCGAGACGACGGCGTTCGAAAGCGAGGAGTATTTGGAGAGGTTAGCGTTAGTTCAAGCAGAGGCGGAGAGCGGTTTCCGGACCTGATGATAGAAGACGGCTTGCTCTTCAAGAGGTCCCAGTTTGCTCGAGAGGATAGCGAGGAGTTTCTGTGGAAGCTATGTTTTACTTTTGGCCTAGGATGACAGCCGAGGTGCGGTCTTACGTGCTCAGTTGCAAAGTGTGCAAGGAGGCGAGGCACAGCACGCAAGTCGGCAGGCCAACGATGGGAAAGGAGGTGGTGACCGAGCGCCCGATGCAGAAGCTGTACTTGGACTTCTTTTTGTGGTGCTTGACCATTTTAGCAAGTTTGTGTGGCTCAAGGCGATGCCGAAAGCGACATCTGCGGCGATCATGCTAAGTAACGGCAGCGAGTATGGACTGGCCAGGAAGCTGGGCGACGTGAACGACGCCGAGATAAAGCCACTTGACAGATCGCTAAGGCAGCAGATCTACAGAGCTAAGATTCGGGAGACGGTGCACAAGCCGTATGTGAAGTCGGCGAGGGAGTATGACCTGAAGGCCCGAGACGTCCATTTCTCTGCGGGTCATCAAGTGTTTAAGTGGAACTTCGTGCTGAGCGACTTTGCAAAGAACCTCAACGCAAAATTCTGTCACCAATTCACCAAGTGCCGAGTGGTCAAACCAGTGGGGCAATGTTTATATGAGCTCGAGACTCTGCAAGGCCATCCAATCGGGGTTTTCCATGCCAAGGACATCAAACAGTGACCCCCGAGCGTTGGAATTGTGCCCGGCTAGCTCAGTCGGCAGAGCATGAGACGCTTAGTCTCAGGGTGTGGGCGGTGGCCTACGGTGGGCAGCATAGCGAACAGACGCCTCGGTTTAGCACTCCTCTTCTTAGCGGACGCAAGCGAACCGGAGTGTGGTGTTATGGTCGGCTGGATGCTATCGATGGTTGTGGTGTTTGAACGAGAGGTGAAGAGTCGTGCTGGCACCGGATACTCGATTGATCGACTGCTTGACAGGTGACTGCAATAAAGAAAAGATTAAATAATAGAAAAGTGCCCAAAAATAAAGAAGTTAAAGTCGAGTGCTTAGTGAGGCGTCTGCAGCATAGAAGGTAGGCGATAAAAATGTTTCTTTTAGAGAGAATATTGCTAATGGGGATTATTAAGTGATATCAGCAGTGCGGTACAGACCGGCAACCAAGCGCACACAAACACGCAACTTCAGCGGCCACAGGAAGCAACCAGACCACCGGACGAGGATTGGCCAACCCGTCTGGGTAGTCATCCTCTTTAATTACAAGAAAAAAACAAGTTTGTTTCCGAGCTTAAGCGCGTAGCTGTCCCTGCTGTAGTTTAATTTGCGCCCGCGCAAACCACAGCGCGCACACGCACAGAAACAGCAGCCCGCGCCGCAGTGCACCCACGTATAAGCACGGGCACATTGGGTGACAGCAACGCAGCAGCCGCATAAACATTTATTTATGCGTGTAATTTCTCACGCCCACCCCAATTATTATTTAATCCTTATTATTTAATTATTTAGTATGACTTAGGCCCAATATTTCAATGTCCGGTTAAATTTTCGTTTAGCTAACTGCCGCATTATATTGCTGGTCGAAATAAAACAGTTTGGTTGTCTCAAAGCCAAAATAACCTTTCATCGATAAGTAACTATCGCCTTAACAGCGTTGCCATTTATAGCGAGCGGCTCAGCTGTTTTTTGTTATTGTTTTGGTTGGTGACTGGCAAATTTTGCATATTTTAAATATATAATCTATAAAATTAAAATGAACACTCCTGATTGCAAACGGTTCCGTGGGAAAAACTTTTCGCTTTCTGAGGAGCATTTGTTAGTTGAACGAGTGGAGTAGAATCAGCATATTTTAGAGTGCAACAAGAGCGACGCCGTTACGTGGAAGCAGAAGGACGAAGCCTGGCAGAAACTTGCTGCTCAGTTCACTGCGCAAACTGTTGTTAGTCGTTCGTGGAAAGCCTTGAAGGAAAAATATGCTGGGCGATGCCATTTTTCTTTAATAACAAAATAAATATACAATTCAAGGGACAGCTGTTTGCTTTATCGATGATTCTTATCGATACATCGTGACTTTACGGCGCTATAAATTTGAACCGACACCCAGCCTTCCAGTTAGTTTGTTTCTCATATACTCCTAACCGAACATTGAACTACTCAAATTCGACTAAACTAAGAATAAGTTGACTAACCGGACATTGAAATATTGGGCCTTAATGTATTATTTATTTATTCGCATCACTTATTTATATTATATATTTCGTTTTCTGTTCAATGTTTATTTTGTTTCACGTTAATTAGTTGTTGTTTAGTTTTGTTAATATTAACTCAATTATTTATTTGCATTATTAATTTTATACCCTTCACAGGTTATATTGACGTTGTCATGAATCTGTAACGCCTTAAAGGAATGATGGGAGACCCCATAAACTATATATCAAAATGATCAGGACGAGCTCAGGAATTGATTTCCGTCTGTCCGTCCGTCTGTCCGTCTGTCTGTTTCAACACGATTTCTGGCCAAACCGCTGAACCGATCTTGATGAAACTTTCACAGATTGCTTAGATCACGTCGGGTTTGTTCACTATGAAATTTCATCCCGATCGGAGCATTATACGGTATAGCCACCATATAAATTTACCATATCAACACGATTTCTGGCCAAACCGCTGAACCGATCTTGATGAAACTTTCACAGATTGCTTAGATCACGTCGGGTTTGTTCACTATGAAATTTCATCCCGATCGGAGCATTATACGGTATAGCCACCATATAAATTTACCATATCAACACGATTTCTGGCCAAACCGCTGAACCGATCTTGATGAAACTTTCACAGATTGCTTAGATCATGTCGGGTTTGTTCACTATGAAATTTCATCACGATCGGAGCATTCTACGATATAGCCACCATACAAATTTACCATATCGTACTATCAATTGTTGTCTCTGTCGTGCACTTTCAAGTACCTACATGTCAAATTGTTGTTGTTGTCGCACGCGAACAATTAATGACGCTCAAGAGTAAAAATATTAATGAAAAATTACCAAGAACTGCACAGAAACATTAATAAGAGGGGGGAGCATTGATTTGATGTGTGAAGGGTATCATAGTCTTGGCATAGCCAAAATTAAGTATGCGCCACTATGTTTTTTTATTTATATAAAGTAAATTTAATTTAAGAAAGCCAAAATGTTATATCATAAATATAAATAAATTATTGTTCTTAGTGTTTATGTAAACATGTGAGAGTAGAGATTTATGTGTGGGTGGTGCTAAGATGTGTTGATGTTGGGTTAAGTTGCTGTTGTTGTGGTTGTATTATGCTTCGGGAATTGGTACAAGAATATAAATAGGCCAATTCATAGGTACGGAGGGCACACATTGGTGGTAAATGATAACACCTATTTACCCAGTATATCCGTGAATTGTCCGATTATGTGAAGAATATCTGCCAGTCTGTTTGCTATTTGTTTTCGTAAAAATATAAATTTTTGTTAACCCGGCTCACCCTGTATCGAGGTCGTATCCATCCCTGGGTAACCGATTTGGTTGCTGGCTATCAATACAGTGTTGGGAAAATAAGGCCGGACCACAACAAATGGCGCCCAACGAAAAACCCAATAATAGGAAGCTAGCGAAGTCGCAGTATGTGTTCAATTTATTGTTTCAGTTTACATGTCGCATTAGTTTACTAGTTTCAACTATTTATCCAATAATACTAGACCACAGCGAGGTTTAATGCCCCTGGGCTGATGCGGAAGTAGCTCGAGGAAGAGGGAGAAGTAGTATTGACCAAGCCACATCCTTTAGGGCCTGAGCAATCCCAGCGTGGACCACCATGTCCTGTTGTAGCGCGGCTCAGAGATCTGGGGAATAGTAGGTAAATGTAAATTTTTGAACGTGTGTAATCAATGGTTTCTAGCCGTATACTTATGTGTGCATGGGTCTAGGCTTATGGTCCATGTCATGTACTTCAGGACCGGCATAGTGTTTCCAGTCAGTCCATATCCGTGTTAAGTGAGCAGTTTAAACTGTGATACAGGAATAGGACAATAGGATTAGGTCCAATGTAGACACACAACACTTACCGTTACCGTATCATGTTCCACATTCGTCTCACCCCGTTTATATATGTTGTTTGTAGTTATTGGAAATAAACGATAGAAAAGTTCGATTCAAATCAAAAATCAATATGCCACAACACTAGCAAGTGCCACTGGATTTGCAAAGTGAATTGAGAACTGCCATTAACTTAGCGCTGTCGGAGGCCCGTGACACTTTCCCGGCAGCTATGGCCACCAACATGGCTGAAATCCAAGCCCAGCACAAAAGAGAGATGCTGGAATATTTGCAGGCAATCAGGGACAGCAGCCTATGTACCCAACTGTCCGGTCCGAGGGAAGCGCAAAAGACGGCACGCCCTCCTACGCAGCAGAATATCCCACCTAAGGAGCCAACAGCAGCACAGGGTCGCTGGTTCGACAAAAGAGCCCCGCAATCGGAACAGCAAGAACAAGCGGAGCATTTGCGGTCCCGACCCAGGGGAACGCCGACCATTTGGAGGGATGGAGTCCCGGCCGGAGGCGATACCAATGCGCCGATGGGGTATCATATTTGCTGCTAGTCCCACAGGAATGCCGGTCGGGGAGTTTATCTTTAGGTTAGACCATTTAAGGCAAACATACCAGGTGCCATGGACAGATGTGTTGCGAGATATCCACACCATGGTGGAAGGAAGAGCCAAAGCTCGAAGTTTGTAAAAAGTTGGGAAAGGTGGGCTGGGGGTGGTATGGGTGGGCATGGCATCCAAATTTTTACTGCAGATCTATCTGGAATGTCAATTGCTACCTTCATACAAAATTTGGTGACTCTAGCTCAAAGATTGTAAAAGGTGGGGAAAGGGGGTGGAAGGGGTGCGCGTGGCTCCAAAACTTTGATGCAGTTTTTTGGGGGTCGTTGCAAGCTATCTTCCTGCCAAATTTGGTGGCTCTAGCTCCACAGCTCTGGAAGATACACGCATGCCCGTTTTTGACGAAGCGCTGGGGCATCTGAGGGCGGTTAGGGTTGTTTTGGTGGGCGTGGCATCCAAACTTTATGCAGTTTTTGGGAGGTCATCATCACCTATCTTGGCACCAAATTTGGTGGCTCTTGCTCAAAACTGTGGGATATACAAACTCTTCTGATTTTAAAATGCGGGGGGCTGGGGGCGGAATGGGGGGCGTGACTCCAAAACTTTGATGCAGTTTTTTGGGGTTCGTTACCAGCTATCTTCCTACCAAATTTGGTGGCTCTAGCTCCACAAATCTGGAAGATACTCGCTTTCTCTTTTTGACGAAGCATTGGGGCAGCTGGGGGCGGCTAGGGCGGTATTGGTGGGCGTGGCATCCAAACTCTTAAACTTTTGATGCAGTTTCTGGGTGGTCATCATCGCCTATCTTGGCACCAAACTTGGTGGCTCTATCGCAAAAACTGTGGGAGTTATAGGGTTTTTTGACTTTAAAATGCGGGGGAGCTGGGGATGGAATGGGGGGCGTGACTCCAAAGTTTTGATGCAGTTTTTTGGGGTTCGTTACCAGCTATCTTCCAACCAAATTTGGTGGCTCTAGCTCCACAAATCTGGAAGATACACGCATTCTCGTTTTTGACGAAGCAAGGGCGGTATTGGTGGGCGTGGCATCCAAACTTTTGATGCAGTTTTTGGGGGGTGATCATCCCCTATCTTGGCACCAAATTTGGTGGCTCTTGCTCAAAAAATGTGGGAGATATAGGCTTTTTATACTCGATACCGAAGGTAAAGCGTATATTGGGTTTGTGCAATGTCCGTCATGGTGTCTGTCGGTCTGTCCGTCCGTATGGTTGCAAGTTTTTTCCACACCCTTCAAGGTAGAGACTTGAAACTTTCCAATTCTCTTTATCTATGGGATAGTAAATTAAAGTGTCAAGATTGGGGTTCTACGATAACTGGGGGGCTGGCAAATCGATAAATTCGATAACTCAAAAACGATAAATCCGCATATTTCACACACCCTTACAGCTAGAACTACCAAATTTGGTAAGAAGATAGCTACTAGCAACCCCCAAAAAACTGCATCAAAAATTTTGGAGCCACGCCCCCCATTCCATCCCCAGCTCCCCCGCATTTTAAAGTCAAAAAACCCTATAACTCCCACAGTTTTTGCGATAGAGCCACCAAGTTTGGTGCCAAGATAGGCGATGATGACCACCCAGAAACTGCATCAAAAGTTTAAGAGTTTGGATGCCACGCCCACCAATACCGCCCTAGCCGCCCCCAGCTGCCCCAATGCTTCGTCAAAAAAGAGAAAGCGAGTATCTTCCAGATTTGTGGAGCTAGAGCCACCAAATTTGGTAGGAAGATAGCTGGTAACGAACCCCAAAAAACTGCATCAAAGTTTTGGAGTCACGCCCCCCATTCCGCCCCCAGCCCCCCGCATTTTAAAATCAGAAGAGTTTATATATCCCACAGTTTTTGAGCTAGAGCCACCAAATTTGGTGCCAAGATAGGTGATGATGACCTCCCAAAAACTGCATTAAAAGTTTGGATGCCACGCCCACCGATACCGCCCCCAGCCCCCCTCTCCCCACTTTTTACAAACTTCGAGCTAGAGTCACCAAATTTGGTATGAAGATAGCAATTTACATTCCACACAGATCTGCATCAAAATTGTGGATGCCACGCCCATCCATACCGCCCCCAGCCCCCGTTCCCCCACGTTTAACAATTTTCGAGCTAGAGTCATGAAATTTGGTATGAAGATAGCAATTGACATCCCACAAAGATCTGCAGCAAAAATTTGGCTGCCACGCCCACCCATTCCGCCCCAGCCCCCCTATCCCCACTTTTACAAGCTTCGAGCTAGAGTCACCAAATTTGGTGTGAAGATAGCAATTGACATCCCACAAAGATCTGCATCAAACAATTGGATGCCACGCCCACCCATTCCGCTACAGTCCCCCTTTCCCCACCTTTTACAAACTTCGAGCTAGAGTCACCAAATTTGGTGTGAAGATAGCAATTGACATCCCACAAAGATCTGCATCAAAATTTGTCTGCCACGCCCACCCATTCCTCCCCAGCCCCTCTTTCCCCACTTTTACAAGCTTCGAGCTAGTGTCACCAAATTTGGTATGAAGATAGCAATTGACATCCGACAAAGATCTGCAGCAACAATTTGGATGCCACGCCCACCCAGCACTCACCCAGCACCCACTCTTTTGAATTGGAAGTAGCTGAATATATGTAAATATATAATTCATTTAATTTATTGCGATGTAGGTTTTCCTAGCTAAGGATTTAATTCCTATCAAATAAGGTGTAGCGCCATCTAGTTTGATAATTTGCAGCCTATCAATCGATATGTCAACACTTATCTCCATTTATCAACTAGATGGCGCTGCATGGTCTCTTACACTGTTTTTGTACGCAAATTTCGCGATGTCATAAGGAAATCATTTATTTACACAGCTTGCTTGATATATAATAATCTTTGTACTTGGGCAGTACACTTTTTTGATCAATATCGTTTTTGTGAACATGTGTTTTGTGTATTCACTCTTGATCACAAATTGCCATATTTTTAGCGTTGCCAGACAAGCAACTCCTACGCATGGAAATGCAATGCATATGAAATTCTCAAAATGCGTAAGTGATTCTACTCTTGGGCAAATTTCCTTTGTTACTGTTCTTGCTCAATTTAAAGGGAGCGTTTTAATAGAAGGCTCTAAATAATGCAAAATTTTTAGTTGCTAGTAAGTAGTCTCTGTTTAGAAGAAGAGTTGCCAGTATAATAGAATTTGATTTGTCTGGCTGCTAACCACACCAATTCATAGGAATGCAACGCAAACGCTATACTCTAAGTGCGTTAGTCTCATGGTACAAGAAAGACAGATAACACATTGCGCATAAACATCTGTTCGAAACGTCACATGTGAAGCATTTTTTATCAATTTTATTTTAATTTAATAAAGTAAAAACTGCTTCTCCTATTATATTATTATTATTATATATTATTAAAAGCCAAAATTTAGAATTTACATTTTAACAAGGCAAATATTCAATACATGCATCAAATGTGACGTCATCTACGCAGAACATAAGCCAGTTTCTGCTCAATCTTAGTTTTATTGTTCTTGCGTTAGTCCCGTTACTTTTTGCGCATATTTTTCTTTGCTCTCTTTTTTCTCAATTTGAAACGAACGCTTTTATCGAACGCATCAAATTTAACAAAAAACCCAATATTTACATTAAATTTATTGTTTCTTTGCTTTAATAGAACAATACTATTAAGTAAAATAACATTACTGCTTTAAATAAACTCTAAGAAACATTAAATTAAATAATCGTGAGTGAATACTGTGAACAGTGCCAGTGTGTGTGACATGTGTACATACATATGTTTGTACATTTGTAGCGTCAAAACGTGGATACATTTTACGCGCAGCGGTCTGCTGTACCCGGTATTTGATTAAGAAGTCTTTTTTAAGACTGTTTAATTAAATTGATTCGTATAAAATTTTTAAAATTACTAAGAATTTTCTTTTGTTTTTTATTTGCCAAATTTTTTTTTATTTACCAAATTTGACAACGCAATTTAATCGGTCGTTTCAAATTCCCTTTAGTTTTAATAAATAGATAAAATATAAATTTATATCGCCATTTAATTTTAATTTTTCATTCATTAACGTTATAGAATTCAAATACTAATATATATTAAATTATTTTGCAATCATATATAATAACAATTAGTGCTTTTATATTAAGACCACACATATATTTATATACCTACATATATATTTTTATTTTTATATTCAAATTTCAATTTATTTAATATAAATGTCGGTATATTCGATATATACAGTTTTATATAAAATATCAAAAATTAAATATAACACTGCTTTTATTAGCAGATATTTTTTATTAGCTGAAAGTTTAAAGTCCAATTGACAAATTTAAAATGCCGCGTTTAACTAGGGTCACTGCATCCCAAAGATTGCGTGCACAGGCAATGAGAAATAGAATTCGCCGTGACAGTAGTGAGTATACAGAAAGAGAATTAAGTTTAAACGCAGAATCCCAAAGGGTTCGGTGAAATTACCCACAATTTAGAATTGCTGAGCAATCAACTGACACTCTTCGAAGGTTAGCTCGCAGGCAAGATACAGAAATAAGAAGAATTGAACAGAGACAGAATACGATAAACCACGCACGAAGACGTACGAATAGACAAGTTCGGCAAGCCGAACAAACGGTGGACAGTTCGCGTCGGGCAGTTAGGAGGGAAAATGAGAATATTAGGAGTACCGAACGAGCGCAACGAGCACAAAGACTTTCGAATAGACAAGTTCGGCAAGCCGAACAAACGGTGGACAGTTCGCGTCGGGCAGTTAGGAGGGAAAATGAGAATATTAGGAGAAGCGAGCAAACGCACAACACAACTCAACGAGCACGCACACGAACGAACATGCAAATTCGGCAAGCCGAACAAACGGTGGACAGTTCGCGTCGGGCAGTTAGGAGACGAAATGAAAATATCAGGAGAATCGAGCAAACGCATAACACAACTCAACGAGCAAGCACACGAACAAACATGCAAATTCGGCAAACCGAACAAACGGTGGACAGATCGCGTCGGGCAGCTAGGAGACAAAACGACAATATAAGGACAAGCGAACAGAGGCAAAATACAATTCAACGAGCACGAAGACGGACCAATTTACAAGTACGTCAAGGGGAGCAAGTGGTGGACAGTTCCCGTAGGAGAACGCGTAGACAAAACGAACATAACAGAGTTTATGAACAGATTCGTAGAAGGATGGCTAGATCCTTACGCCGACAGGAGCTTGAGCTTAGTATTTTGATGCGAGAGCAAAATAGAGCTCAGAGAGCTTGGATACGTAGCAATCGTTTGCGTAGGCTAGCTGAGCAGAGCAGAAATTCAGCTAATAGGCAAAATGCTAGAAGATTAGCAAGGGAAGCAGTCTCGCAAGAGCCTAGTGGGCTAGAGAAAGCGAATGACCCCCGATCAGCCTATAATCAATTAGATTCCAAAATAAGTGCTTTTAATAAAATAGTTAAACAAGGCCCTGACCAACTTTGCCTTTGCTGCAAGGGGCTTTGGTTTCCGCATCAAGTGGACAAGATTAGATCTCAATATATTGAAGAAAACAATTCATATAGTGCACAGATTTTGTTTTTATCCAGAAAATTTCCTTCTGAAGATAGTATCTACAAGTTTTGCAAGTCATGCAGTCGCACTATAAAATCAGGTAGGATGCCAAAAAAAACTATTACTAATGGCCTAGATTTCCAAATCCTTCCCCAATGCTTGAAGGACTTGACTCCCTTAGAAGAAAGACTAATTTCTCCACGTCTCCCATTTATGATAATTAAGTCGTTAGGGCATGAGCGTCAAAATGCAATAAAGAGAGCTATTGTAAATGTTTCCATTCCCACCGCTAATGTTGTCACCTCTCTCCCAAGAGCTTTTCATGAAGCTGAGGTTGTTCAGCTCCACCTCAAACGTAGATTGGAATATAACCATGATTTCATGGCTGAAACAATTAGACCTTCTAAAGTTATTGATGCCATGCGCTTTTTAGTTTCAACTGAGCTTTATCAGAAGCATAATATTTCTATTAATGAACAAATAATGTCCTCACTTTCAACCGCACCTAACAATATGCCATTCTTTGCAACTAATGAGGACAGAGTTTTGTTCGATCAAATCGCTTTAAATACTGAGAATCAGGAGGCCCAACAAGAGATAGAAGAAGAGCAGCTTAATCCAGGTGGGCAAGAAACACTGTTAGACGAAATTCAAGCAGATCAGGTCAATATGCAAAGAATTCAAATGGCCCCCGGCGAAGGCCAACGACCCCTAGATATGATTGGAGATGAGGATGCAGAAGAATTGTCTTTTCCGACTATATTTGCTGGCAAAAAAAAGAATGTGTTTAGAAAGTTTCACTACTATTGTTAGATCTGAGCTTAGAAATTACGATAGACGAGGTTGTAGAACCGATAAAATATTTTATAATTATAAAAAGTTGGAAATGATCCATATTAGAAGTAATACTTCAATTTGCCTGCGAAAACACACTGCTCCTCTTTGCACAACTGCAGCCCATGCACTTAATGCTGATTTAGTAAATAATATAATTCTTCATGATGAAGGCTATCGGGTTTTAAAGGGTATTCGCTCATCTCCAGCTCATTGGGAAAGTGAGAAAAAAAGGTAATGGCAATGATAAGACAATTTGATTTGCCAACCTTTTTTATCACTCTGTCGGCTGCTGAAACTAGGTGGGGTGAACTGTTAGTTCTGTTGAAGCGAAATGTTGATAAGGAGCACATAACCGAAGAGAGTGCAACGGCTTTGCAATTTGCTGAAAAAGCAAGGCTGATCAGAGCCGATCCGGTGACATGTGCTCGGTATTTCGACTTTCGTTATAGACAGATTTTAAAACTTATGAAACAAGAAGGCGGGATTTTTGGATGTCATCCAGTTATCAAATATTATTGGCGAGTTGAATTCCAACAAAGAGGTTCCCCTCACATCCACGGTATGTTTTGGCTTAAAGGTGCCCCAAAAATTAACTTTAAAGACGATGAAAGTAGAGACAGGTCTATTCCACCGGTAATAGACTTTATCAACCAATTTGTCACTACAGATGTGACAAATGTTGATCTTTGCCAGTATATTGAATACCAAAAGCATAATCATGGGCGTTCATGCATGCGGGAAATAAGGGGGTCCCGCATATGCCGCTTTGGTATTCCATATCCTCCAATGCCCCAAACAAAAATTCTTTTTCTTTTGTCCGAAAGTGATCTCTGTACTTCACATCGCAAAAATCTTCAATCTATTCAAAATTTGTTAGATTTTAAATTTGATCGTGAAACATTGCCGACATTTGACACCTTTGATGATTTCTTAGCTCACGATCAAATCAACCTCACTTACGAGCAATATATAATGGCAATTAGGTCTGGTTTAAAGAAACCACAAATATTCCTTAAGCGTTCTTTTAACGCAATAAAAGTAAACGCATACAACAAACATATTCTTGCGATGCAAAGAGCTAACATAGACATTCAGTTTATATTAGATCCTTATGCATGTTGCAGTTATATTATTAATTATATTAATAAATCACAGAGAGGGATTTCTAAATTAATGCGCGATGCCGTGGATGAATTTAAACAGCGCAACAGTTGCAACACATTGGGCATAAATTCATTTCCGGCACTGAGATTTCCGCTCAGGAAGCCGTGTACTGTTGTATGGGGTTGCGTATGTCCGAGACCAGTAATGGTGATGTTTATATCAACACAGTACTTCCCGAAAATAGAGTTAGAATTCTTCGGCCCAAGCAACAACTTCAAAATTTAGCCCAAAATTCCACAGACATTTTTACAGTTGGTCTGTTAGATCACTATGTACAGCGGCCTAATGATCTTGAAAATATTTCTTTAGCTGATTTTGCCGCAAACTATAATTATAGCAAAACTTTAAGAGTGTCCCGCCAAAATATTGATAGCGACGATGACGAAGAAAATGAAATCGTGGGTTCCGAATTTTTTCCGCTTTTAAATGGAAGTGGTTTTATTAAACGAAGGTCCAAGTCACGCATAATTAGATATAGGAATTTTAGCCTTCACAAGGATAGACAAAACCACTTTAGAGAGTTAGTGATGTTATTTTCACATTGGAGGCAAGAGCAATGCGATTTAGTTGACAGGAATTGTGAGGCGTACTACTGGGAACATGAGAGCCGTATAAACAACGAACGTGAAAACTACGACGCATTTAGAGAAAGACCAACTATGCTAGAAGACGCGCTTAGGGATGCTGTAGAGGGTGAAGATATAGAAGAAAATTTAGAAAATCAAGCGGTTCTTGATGAAGAATTTAGAGTTATAGCTCTCCCAGAAATAAGTTCTCAATTGAATGTCCTAAATTTGAATGCCAATGATAACACCTCTGAAAAAACAGATAACGTCCGGCTTATTAAGCTTCCTCCACTCATTTCCCCAGAAAATTTAGCAGATCTCGTAAAATCATTAAATTTAAAGCAAAAAACTTTTTTTTCTCATGTTCTTCATAACGCTAATATGAAGAACGTTTTCCATGAGTTTTTTGGTGGGGGCGCTGGCGTTGGGAAGAGTCGTCTTATATCAGCACTTTACCAGTCCTTAACTTCATTTTATAATAGTAAACCTGGATGTGATCCAACTTCGGCAAAAGTCATATTGTGTGCTCCAACTGGTAAAGCAGCTTTTGGAATCAATGGTTCCACACTTCATACTATGTTTTTTCTTCCCATTAACCAGTCTGGGTCCGCTTTTAAAGAATTGGGTGCAGATTTGCTTAATAGTCGGCGATTAATTCTAATTGATCATAAAGTTTTAATCATAGATGAGATCTCAATGGTAGGATCAAAGATGTTTTCGTTTATAGACTCCCGTCTTAAGCAAATTTTCAACAACCGTGAATCTGCATTTGGAGGAATTTCAGTGATCGGTTTTCGGCGATCTTAGACAACTACGTCCCATAGGAGATAGATGGATATTTCAATCCACTTTCGAGTCGCATAACCCTTATAGTGCCTTATTTGGGTCTTCTCTTTGGGGATGCTTTAAGTTTTTTGAACTTACATAGATAATGTGGCAGCGAAATGATCAACCTTTCGCAATAGCTCTCAACAACATGGCATCTGGTCAAATGTCGACAGAAGACGTAGATTTATTCAAGAACAGGATTTGTAGAATTGACCAAGTTCCAAATGATGTCATTCATCTTTTTGAAACCAACGCCGAAGTTAATAGTTTCAATACAACAAAGCTTAACTCAATAACAACTGACCAACATATTTCCAACGCTGGAGATTTTGTAAAAGCCGCACATTTAAATGCCTCCGCGAAGAGTCGAATTCTTGAGTCTGTTCAGGATTTTAAAACTTCCCAAACGCAGGGGTTACCCTATTCTCTCATTTTGAAAACCACAGCAAAGTATATGGTGACGGTTAATGTAGACACTGCTGATGGATTAGTTAACGGAGCAACAGGAACTTTAATGGAAGTAGGATTCATATCAGCCACACCATCAATTCTGTGGATAAAATTTTTAGAAGAAAGTGTAGGAGCTAATGCTCGAGCTAAGTGCACACATCGTCAAGAAACTTCTTGGACACCAGTACAGAAGACTATAAAAAGTTTTCAATACCATTCCAACGAGCAAATAACTATTGACCGCGAACAATTTCCTGTAGTACCTGCAGAAGCTATTACTATTTATAAGAGTCAGGGTGCAACATATAACAAAGTGGTTGTCCACACTTGTAGCAAAATGCGCCGAGAAGCATTATATGTGGCATGTAGTAGAGCAACCAATGCGTCTGGTTTGTACATAATCGGTGAATTTTATCCACCAAAACCTGATGCAGGCTCGGCTGTAAATCAGGAACTTCAAACTTTACGCTCCGAAAAACTTCTTAAGACGCATTTCGATATTCTACTTAACTCTTCTGAATTTAATTTAATTTTTCATAATACGGAAAGTCTGCATTGCCATTTTAGTGATATTTCGTCCGATCAACTTATGTTACAATCTTCTATTCTATGTTTTGTTGAGGCTTCCACATACTCACACGAAACATATGAACTAAATGACTTTTCAACAGTCGTGCGACTAGATTGCACACCTAATCCAAGAAATCGACCAAAAAGAGGAATTATTATTTTTATTAAAAATGAATTACACCCACATGTAAGTCTTTCTTCGACAGATCAGAATTTTTCGGGGTCACATCCGTCTTATCCTTTGCGCAAATTTGAAACAGAATTTGAGAATTTATTCAATCAATTCACTTTTTTAAATAGCAATACCTTAGTTTTGGGGGACTTTAACTTATGCCTGCGAGCTCATTCAGGTAGTAGCAGTAGGATTCATAGCTTTTTACGCTCAATAAATTATTATTCACTTCTCGATTTAAATTTACCAACCACCAAGTCCGATACCCATATTGACTGGGCATTTTCAAATATTTCTAATGGGAGGGTCAGCGCGCGAACTTATGAAACAATATATAGCCATTGTTTGGTTACGAAGTTAACTAAACCAAAACCAGCATCAACAGAACCATAACACTCTTATCTCTAATCGCTATAACCTATCATGCTCTGCGCAGCATAAGAGCAACTTAACGTAAAGTCCAACTATTGTTTTGCATAAGCTCTTATATTTCGTTTATTACATTGTCTATTGTTTGCCCTTGGCCTTCAGCTGAGTGCAAGCCGCTGCTGCAGTTCTGCAGCCGCTCAGTTTTATCAAATTCGTCGGTAGCTCAACTTCGGTCGTTTGTCTGTTTCGCGACAAACGAAAAAATCGCTTATCATTGCACAGCCCAAATCGGGGTTAGTTGCAATACACAACTTTAAACTATTGTTAATTAATTTAAGTTCGGCCACGAAGGAAATTTAAAATAAACATATTATACTCAGTAATGCAAATCTCGCAGCATTTATAATTTGTTGAGTGACATTTCGCAAATTTCGATAGCTATTGAAAAAGCTCAATAGCTCATCATTTGGTGACCCCGACGTGATTACTCTGCATTTGTTTAAATAATTAAAAATTATTTAACTTATAGAGTTAGTAAAGCGCGCCCGCGCTCTTTTATCGTTTTCGCTGTTGTCGATTCGTTTTTGCGTTCACTTTTGCATTAAGGTGTTTGACCTGCATTGACGCCCGCGCATTATCTTCTCTTGTCTCTTGAAACATTTTACCGCTGCAGCAATCGTTTCTGCATTGCTATTGCTGCTCCCAATTCGCTTTGCATTTGCTTGTGCTCAAGGTGTTTGCCCTTTTTTGACCTTGGTATATTGGTGCAATTAAATCGTTACGTTGTTATCAGCTGCTCTTGCAAAAATAAGTAAATCGCAAGAATTCAGTGCATACTAAACTGTAATATATGAAAGTGTTTTTCGAGGCAATAAACTGAATTGTGATTGACATACTCTGTGCTTTAAACAATAGCTTGCAAGTGTCCGACATTCAGTGGCTCTAGAACTTTATTTCACGTGCGTGTACATATAAAATCAAGAACATATTCAACATGCCGAATACTGTTGAGGTGATTAATAATCCTGCAGTTCCGTCACTTGGTGCTCCGTTTAATAAAGCTAAGGCCAAGGCTATTAACGAGCAAGTGAAGCGGATAGCCAAAGCTATTGCTCCGGAGCATATTGGGCATCTCAGCGAAGAGGAATTGGCGATCCGGCTTAAGGGTCTTGAAAGCGCGCAGCAGCAATTCAACAGTATGCATTACGCATTGGAGGAGCTGGATTATAATGAAATCGGGAGTGAATTACGTGAATCTTTTGATGAATTATCAATACTCGTTGAGACTAGCTTGCGCCGCGAACTTAATAAGCGAAAGTTATCATCGCCTTTGTGTTCGACCATGAGGCATGAAGCATCTGCTGACAATCACACATTGTCTCAGAGCCGGATTCGGTTGCCTGAGCTTAAGCTTCCAGAGTTCAGCGGAGGGTACACAAAGTATGCAGATTTCATTTTAATGTTCTCGTCAATCACTGACAGCGACTCAGGATTATCAGATGTAGAGAAGTTTCAGCATTTGCGATCGTGCCTGAAAGGACCAGCCCTGGAGTGTGTTTCATCGTTGGAAATCAGCAGTGCTAATTATTCAATTGCGTTAGATTTACTAAAAAAGCGGTTTAATAACAAGCGTCTTATTTTTCAGGCAAATGTCACTGAGATTTTGGGTTTGGATTGCATCGAGTCGTCGTCAGCGGTTAAACTTCGAACCCTTTCGGATACCGTAAACGCCAACATCCGCGCTCTTCGAGGCATGGGCAGCGTTGAGCAGATTGCAGGCTTTATTATTGTGCACAGCTTGCTACAGAAAGTGGACAAGGCAACTCAGATCAGTTGGGAGGAGACAGCACCGATGGATACAATCCCGACCTGTGAACAATTCATGGCTTTTTTGGATAGACGATGTCAAAGGTTGGAAAATGTGGAACACGCTATGGCAACGTATACGCCTAGCTCTAAGGTGGGAAAAAGTAGCAAAACCCTTAACACCAGTAGAAAAGCCTTTGTAGCTACTAACTCCAGCACAAATGAATGCGTGTTTTGTGAATCATCAGGCCATTTGATTTACAATTGCTCCCGTTTTGGAAATCTGTCTCCGCAACTGCGTCTTCGCGAGGTTAAGAAGCTGTCTCTTTGCATTAATTGCCTGCGCAAGGGGCATAGAATGAAAGAGTGCAGTTCGACCGCCTGCAATCGTTGTAAGGCCAAGCATCACACTCTTCTTCATTTTGAGACTCAGATTGAGGGCTCTCAAATTATATCTGCTCCGCATGCGCCTGCTGCAAAATCCTCGTCAACACTTGTAGCCCAAAATCTCAGTCAAGACATTGTGCTATTGGCAACTGCTGTCATCAGCATTAGGAGTCGCACTGGTGTTCTTGTTCCTTGCCGTGCTCTACTCGATTCTGGTTCGCAGGTGCACATTATTACATCCCGTTTAGCTCACTACCTCCAGCTACGTAAGCATCGGTCGCCTACTTCGATTTCAGGACTAGGGGAGTCTAGTGTTGACTCAGAAGGCTATGCAGCTGATATAAGTCTTAAATCGCGAACAACTGACTACGCTGCTAGCTTCCCATCTATTACTGGAAATCAGCCGAGCTATGGTGTTAGCACTGATCGTTGGAATATACCCTCAAATATTCGATTGGCTGATCCAGAATTCTTTAAGCCGCAACAAATCGATCTTCTAATTGGAGCTGCTCTGTTTTTTGAATTGTTATGCGTTGGCCAAATTAAACTCGCTCCTGGCTTACCCATTCTCCAAAAAACTCAATTAGGTTGGATAGTGACAGGAGGAACGTCATCAACAAGCCCTGCCTCATTGATGGCCACTCGCTCGATTTCAACGCCAACTACTAGCCCTGATCATAAGCTTGATGAAATCGTACGTCGTTTTTGGGAGTTAGAATCCTGCTCTAGTGTAGTAAATGAATCTACTAAGGAGGAACTTGACTGTGAAGCCCATTTAAACAAACTTTTGCTCGTTTAGGCACTGGCGAATATTCGGTTCGCCTTCCAGTTAAACATCCTGTGGATCTGATTGGGGATTCCTATCAGCAAGCTTATCGCCGTTTTTGTAACCTGGAACGCAAATTGGAGCGTCATCCTGAGTTGAAGTCTCAGTATTCTGCGTTCATCAAAGAGTATGTGGACCTTAATCACATGTCTATTGTTGAGTCGCACATGCTAAGTCGCTGCAAGTATTATTTACCTCATCATTGCGTGCTGAAAGAGGATAGCTCAACCACTAAGCTTAGATTTGTGTTTGATGGTTCAGCTGTGTCTTCGTCTGGTTATTCGCTTAATGAAATCCTCATGACAGGCCCAACAATTCAACGCAAGCTTTTCAGCACTCCTTTGCAATTTAGAACATTTCCAGTAGCCTTGACTGGTGACATTTGCAAAATGTATAGGTGCGTTAGGATGGCTGAATCCGACTCGTACCTGCAATGCATCCTTTGGCGTGATGCGCCTCATCAGAAAATTCAAGTTTTCAAACTCGATACCGTTACCTATGGCACAAAGCCAGCTTCTTTTCTGGCAGTTCGGGCCATGCAGCAATTGGCCATTGATGAAAGAAGATCGTTTCCTGTTGGATCTAAGGTGGTCTTGAGCGATTTATACGTAGATGATCTCATCACTGGAGGCGACTCTGCCCAAGAAGTAGTTGAAGTCATGCATCAAACAGTCAGTCTTTTACGGAAAGGGAATTTCAAACTTCAGAAATGGTGTTCCAATGATCCTAGCGTGCTTCAACAGGTGCCTGATGAAGACAAAGAGACCTTTCTAAAGTTTGATGATGGCACAGATATCACTAAGACGCTTGGATTGGCATGGGATCCAGCTTCAGACTGCCTTCTGTTTAACTTATTTCCAATGAAAGCGCCTGGCAAGCCTAGCAAACGGACTGTACTTTCTACCATTGCTCGATTCTATGATCCGCTTGGGCTTATCGGACCCGTGGTATCCAAGGCCAAGATCTTTTTGCAGCACCTTTGGAGAGAACATTTGGATTGGGATGAAAGTCTTCCTGCTTCCCTGCATTGTTCCTGGAACAGTTTGTGTGCTGACATTTTTCATACGGAGAAAATAAAGCTTCCGCGTCTGGTTATAGTTCCAAAGGGCATCATCGAAGTTCATGGATTTAGTGATGCTAGCATTAAAGCCTACGGTGGATGCATTTACGTCGTATCTATAACAGGTGGAAGGCGCGTAGCTCATCTTTTGTGCTCTAAGTCTCGAGTGGCACCCTTGCGGACTCTTACAATACCAAAGCTGGAGCTATCTGCTGCTGCACTTCTTTCACAGCTAATTCGAGAGGTAGCTCAAATGAATTTGTTCAATTGTAGGTATTATTGCTGGTCGGATTCTGCAGTTGTCTTATCTTGGATACGTGATGAGCCTTCCCGATTCCAAATGTTCACAGCTAATCGCATATCGTTAATCCAAGAATTATCGACAGGAATGGAATGGCGCTACGTACCAACGGCATGCAATCCGGCAGACATTCTTTCTAGAGGAGCACTTCCCAGCGAGCTTATAGAATCATCGTTATGGTCTCATGGTCCCGATTTCTTAACCAAGGGAGAGTGCGAATGGCCTGCATCATGTCTGCCGGCCCAGACGCTTCCAGAGCTCCGGCAAAGAGTACTAATTGGTGTTTCTAAATCTTCTGATGTCAGCATAGGATGTAAATTTGTAAACTCCTTTCATCACCTACGGCGTGTGTTCGGTTTCATACATAAATTTCGATATCAAATCAGGCATCCCGGTCTTACAGCAGAGTGGATACACAATGGCACCCAATTACTGTTGCGCAGCATCCAGATGGCTAACCTAAGCGATGAATATAGGGCTCTTCAAAGCAGACGAATGATCAAATCATCCAGCTCTATTGCCTCGCTTACCCCGTTCATGGATGAGTGTGGACTTCTTCGTGTTGGTGGCTGTCTAAAGCACTCGAGTCTGAATTTCGATGCGCAGCATCCTGTAATTCTTCCAAGCCATCATCCTGTCACACGCGCCATCATCATGCATTTTCACAGGCGTCAGCTGCATGCTGGACCTCGTTCGCTTCTTGCTCACATTCGGCTCCACTATTGGCCTATTGGTGGTCGCAAGACTGTCTCCAGCGTGACAAGCAAATGCATCATGTGCTTTCGAGCTAAACCGGTCCTAGCTGAGACAATCATGGCGGATCTTCCCCGGGATCGTGTGAGTGGTTCGCATCTTTTCGCTGTCACTGGAGTGGACTACTGTGGACCATTTTACTTCAAGAGTGAAGTTCGAAACAAAGGTCCTGTAAAATGCTGCATCTCGGTGTTCATTTGCTTTGCGACAAAGGCAGTACATCTCGAACTGGTTCCTGATTTGTCTACAGCTTTTCTAAATGCACTTAAGCGTTTCATTCTAACTAGATGCAAACCTACTCGCATATGGTCGGACAATGCTACTAATTTCGTGGGAGCCAAGAATGAACTAGCTGATCTCAAGCGGCTCTTCCTCAGCGAGAAGCACATCGACGCTGTCCGAGAGTTTTGTACTTCCGATGACATTGAATGGGATTTCATCCCACCTCGTTCGCCACACTTCGGTGGACTTTGGGAGGCGGCGGTGAAGACAGCAAAATATCATTTTTATCGATCGGTCGGACCCTCGCTTTTGCCCCTGGATGATCTTCGCACACTCGTTTGCCACATTGCCGCTATAATAAACTCACGACCTCTTTTTCCACTTTCAGAGCACCCTGCAGATCTGGATGTACTAACCCCTGCGCACTTCCTTGGTAGTGTGCCACTCGTACTGTACCCAGAGCCTGCTGTCACGGCGCTGAACGTTAGCCGCCTAGATCGCTGGCAGCGTATAGCGTATTACCAACAAATTTTCTGGAATAGCTGGCGTGAGGAATATTTAACGCTTCTTCAGCAGCGCTCCAAATGGCGGACATCGCAGCCTGGTGTTCTTATCAATGATGTCGTTCTGGTAAAGGACAAAAACTTGCCACCCCTTAAATGGCCACTGGCTCGTGCGGTAGAGCTTGTTGCTGGTGCTGACGGCGTCTCCCGAGTAGCTGTTCTCAAGACATCAACTGGGATCATCAAGAGAGCTGTGCGCAAATTATGTGCACTTCCCAAACAAGATGTTGTTGAAAGCCCATGTCTTCCCACGGGGGGAGAATGTTTGGTTACGAAGTTAACTAAACCAAAACCAGCATCAACAGAACCATAACACTCTTATCTCTAATCGCTATAGCCTATCATGCTCTGCGCAGCATAAGAGCAACTTAACGTAAAGTCCAACTATTGTTTTGCATAAGCTCTTATATTTCGTTTATTACATTGTCTATTGTTTGCCCTTGGCCTTGAGCTGAGTGCAAGCCGCTGCTGCAGTTCTGCAGCCGCTCAGTTTTATCAAATTCGTCGGTAGCTCAACTTCGGTCGTTTGTCTGTTTCGCGGGTTAGTTGCAATACACAACTTTAAACAATTGTTAATTAATTTAAGTTCGGCCACGAAGGAAATTTAAAATAAACATATTATACTCAGTAATGCAAATCTCGCAGCATTTATGATTTGTTTAGTGACATTTCGCAAATTTCGATAGCTATTGAAAAAGCTCAATAGCTTATCAGCCATCATAGCGGGATTTCGGTAAACCTTGAGAGCTTATTGATTGAAGAGTAATTGTTTTTGTTTGTGTTAATATTTATATTTGATATTTTATTTATTCATATATATTTATATTATTTATTTACATATTTTTATTATTTAGAAATTTTTATTTGTTATTTATTTATTTTGATTTTTTCACATATGTATATATTTGTTGCAATAATCAAAAAAAAATTTAAGGTAATTTTAAGTGGGGAACATGGTAGTGATTTTTGAAAAATTATTTCAAGTCGACTCGAAGGCTCTTAAAATTATATAAGAGCCCCATTACAGTCGTGATGGCCTCCACGTGGTGTTCCCTGGATACCGATTGAAATTATTAATCGGGAGCAAATTCGAGCGGCGAAGTTAGGTTAGTTTTATACATAATTATGTTATACACAATTCTAGATAAGTTTTGAAGTTACAAATTTTAAAAAAATATTGTAAACTACATCTGTACTGGTATCGAGTATGCCCCAGTCGTTTGCGTCCGACTGCAACGTTTCAACTTGTTATAATTTGTTTCTCTATGATATTCAATATTTCGAACAATTTCCTCGGATCTAATTGGTAGTGGAAGTCCATAATAAGTCAAGTTTTGACCACCAATAGACAGTCCAATATCTTCAATGTAAATAAGACATTTATTTAATACATTATTCACAATACTTTCATCAATATTTCTGTCTTCTGAAAAATGAAAGGCTCTTAAAATATCTTCTGAGAAACTCTCTTTATAAGTATTCTAAAGTTTAAGAGCATCTGAAATTTGACAAAATACTAACATTATTGCAAAAAGTTCTCTCAGTTTTGTAGGGTTTTGACATATGACAGCATCGGCTATAGTTGAATCCCAGTGCTTATCATCTTCTAGTAATCCTAGAGCTTTACACGCCAATTGAAATGATGCGTATGCTATACCATTAACGGTTTTTAAATTTAAAAATGAAGTTGGGCCCCTTACAAAAGGTAATAAAAGTCTTAAATAAAAACATTCTGTATTATTAGGATGAATAGTGTAAACTCTTCCCAAAGCTGAATCTCTTTTAACTCCAGGAAAATTTGGTACATCATGCCCTCGTTTTCTTCTTTGAAATTCTTTATTGTTCCCTGTAAAACTTCCAAACTCATCACGTGTGCATAGCTCAAAGAAGGCTAGCAAAGTGGTTTTGGGTGTAGTGCTTAATATGTCAAGTAATTGTTGCGGATTATTGGGGTTAAAATATATTCGTTGACGATTTTCTAAATGAACAGCTAAGTGTGTAATAGCCGGAAAACGTTCAGGTATGGGAAATGCAAGGATTCTCCATACCGCTTCTGAGCTACTTATGTAAAGGCCTCTTCCGTACATATTAATTTCATTACGTTGGTCTTCAAGAGTAAATAATGCTTGATCGCTGCCCGTGTTAACATATTTACAAATGTATTTAATAGACTTTACAGAACTACAATACTCAACATTAATGTGAGCTTCAAATGTTCTCAATAGTACACAGCTATAAGGCACAACCCAACGATTATCTATACAATTACCATTTATATTAATTGCATTACCGCCATCTTCTATCGCTCTTCTACGATATAGAGGGTAACTATGTTTTCCAGTCACAGTTTCTTTAAGTAGTTGTCGAGGAAACCTTTTGGTACATTTTCCATTTTTCGTGCATGGCGATTTATAATTAAATGAACCGCAAGGACCATGAATCATATTTGACTTAACAATGCTAAATAACAAAGCATCCTCATCTGCGTTTGGTATTTGGGCCCAGATAATTTTATCGATTTTATCTGGTCTTATTTTATTTTCTAACCAAAGCAGAATATGTATTTGTGGTACACCCCACTTTTGCCATTCCACAGAGTACATGAAACATTGCACGCTTCCAAACAAAGAACCTTTTGTCAATAGTGACAGTAAAGCTTTAACTTTTAAATTAAAATCTCGAGCTATAATATCGTGACGATCATGCTGTTTTTGACCCGGTAATAAAACACTTTTTATGTCATAGCATTGTGGATTGCATGTGAATGTTATGAAAAGATCTGGTCGCCCATAATGGCGAACATATGTCTTAGCATCTTGAGTCTTTTCATACATATATCGTGCAGAGCTTGTAAAAGAAGATAGTAAAACTACCTTCTGACCAAATTGAGCTGCGACAACATCTTGTTGGCCTATTGCATCTTGTAGATGTATATAGCTATCTGCTCTGAGTTTCGCTTGATTGTAGCGAATATAATTTAACCTTTCTGTTTCAATTTTAGCATACATATCAACCAAAAACTGACTAAAAAGGGAACGACAATAACTTAAATGATTTATCTCAGATTGACGAATCATTATTTTATAGCTGTAAAAGCTTAACGCAGATATTTTTTTTTGGTTCCTCTTTTTTTAATAATGGATACCATTGTGGTAAATCCACTGAAAAGCCATCTTCGCCATAAGGAAATAGCAAAGGGTACTGTAAGGCATCGTATGATCGATGCACATCACTTATACGATGTAATTTATCATTATGGCTTTCAATAATAATATCGCGCTTTTCAAATTGCTGACCAACAATAACTAAAGCTACTTCGCTTGATTGAGGTGCATTGTAAAGCCCTTTGTGAGTACCAGCGGGTGTTCGATCAGCATGTATAATCAATTTATAGTCTTTAGTACTTGTTGGTATTTTATTGAGAGCCATTTTTAGATCTTTAACATAACGATTATGATGATGAAACATACATTGAAGATCCTTTACTACGCTTAAATCAACATTTGAAATATTTTTGCAACATATTTGAGCTTCCTTTTCATCATCACCAACAAAATAAATTTGAAGAAACTGCATTTCTTCATTTGGCAAAGGTCGGACACTACCAATTAGGTGATACACTTGTCCTTGGACTTTAAAGGCTGACCAACTTTCATTTATAATTTTTGTACTTCCAAAAGAAGTCATTTGAAAGCAGCTGTTATACTTTCTTATACGATCAATGAAATGATCATGCTTTGGATGTCCACCAATTATTGAGCTTTTAAGTGGATCAGGCAAACTTTCATTTTGTGAAAGTTTAACTTTTCTTGCCTTGCAACAGATACCCAAAGGCTCATTTTTTCATTTTAAAGCATTACTATGTTTGCATATCAAATTCATACTATCAAGTTGAGTAACTTAATCTGACTTGTAAGCTATTTCAAAATCATAGTTTAAGCCAGACATGGCTTTAACACTCCATGCACGCAAACGCCTTTCTTGACGTGCATTAGGATTATTAGCCTGATGTCTTCTCACTGCAATTCTATGAGCTTCAGGATTATTAGTCTGATCTCTTCTCACTACAACTCTAATAACATCAGGATTATTAACACGATATCTTTTTGATGCTTCTATCCGCTTACCCCAATTGATATTTTTTTCTAATGAAGGTTTTTACCGTTTTTTCTGTTTTGCCGGTGAACCGACTACGTCTTTTAACAGGATTTTTAACATTTTCAGTTATACATTCACTTGACGTATCAGAATCTTGAGTTAATACTTCCTCTAAAGGAATATAAACATCAAAATGTCCATTCGTTAATGGACCGGTAAAACGCAATCTTTTAACAGGATGCATATTATTTCCAAATGCTTGTAATAAATTTCCATTCTGAAAAACTTGGAAATTTACAGCAAAAATTTCTGCTGCTGCTGGAAGCTCACATGCAGAACCATAAGTATATGAGTATGACATAGCGCACTCACATTGTTCAGAAGAGCTATAACACTCTCCATCTAAGTTTATACTGAAGCAAGCAAAAGTTTGCCAGTTGGTTACAACATGTTCAACAATATTTTGGCGTATGGTGCCATGGAAGCCTTGCCTACCAAATAAAAGGTAGGAAATAGATCTAAAAGACAGGCTCCATCACCAATTATGGCAACAACTGAATGCGGCACCAAAACACCACTAATATCTAAAGCTTTAATAGACATATTTTAATTTGGCTGTGAGTAAATTGACTTCACTGTAAAAAGATTGTTACAACGTTACAGTGTCTATACGTAAGTATAGAATTCAATAAAATTGAATATACCAACTTATTTTAATTTAATAGAATATTCAGACTGCTTAGTTTTATTTGATTTTTAAATGCACTAAAGCAGCGTCTATATAACTGTTATATAATATGCAAAATAGAAGACAACTACATATAATGTTGCTTCAATTATTAAGTCGAAAATCGACTTAATTTTCTTGTGTTTAAAAAACAACAAGAGAAATTAAAATAAGTTGATCGTTATTTAAATATTTAAATAATAGCAATTCAATTTTATTATAACTTATCATAAAATACGTATTTAAAATGAACTTATATATATATACGTAATTTTAAAGGAATGTATATATAGTATATAATACGAAAATCAGAATATTGAAAAACTCACTGATTCAAAAAGTAACTTTCGATTTTATTATTATCCTTAATATAAACAATATTAAAAAATTCACTGAAACGAAAATTAACTTTCTTTGTTCACATTAAATATGAACTAAAATGCAAAACCAATTCTCTTACCATTGTATGCAAAAACATAATGTTGGAAAGAGCATTATAGTTAATCCTCCAAGCAACAAACACCGAGCTCTAACATACAACGCTTGCACTTAAGAGCTAGGGATGGGTGGTGCAAATTAGGCAATGCCATTCCCTTAACTGCAGCCTCTTAGTTATGGCAAGCTTAGCTTAGTGAGTGCGGAGGAGATAGGGATATTAAAATTTATGTTTGACATGCAGAGCGCGCACATAAACAAAAGAGTGAGCGTAAATAACAACAAAGACGCATGATTGCATTCAAATTATTTTATATCTAGCGGCAGTCATAGGAGCGACGCGCGCGCTGATTAAGCTTTAAGCCGCTCTTTGTGATGCAGAAATGCATATATTCCCTCAGCTGTGCATGCTGTTTGCAGTGAGTACCATGAACAGTCATATTTCTTCTTCTTTGTTCTTCTCTCTGTTCTCTTACTGTGGCTACAAAATATAAGAAAACTTTGTTTTGAAAGCAATCGATGCGTAAAATATAAAATTTTTTTATTTAATGAACCATGAAATGGGTAAAAAAAAAAAGGGTATAATTGTTTTGAGCAGGCAGAAAGAAGCATCTCCAACCCCATATAAAATATATATATTCTTGATCAGCATCAACAGCCATGTCGATATAGCCATGACCTTCTGTCCTTCTGTCCGTCTGTCCGTCCGTTCGTCCGTATGTATGAACGCGTCAATCTCAAAGACTAAAAGTCCTAGAGACTTCAAATTTGAAACATAACTTCTCCTAAGCCATAGGCAGATCAACTTTATTTCAAACTATCGATAACTATTCTTGCTTTCGATATGCATATGGAATCGATAACGAACAAATCTCAAATTAAGAAAATTTAAAAATAGAAGTTGAAACTATGGATAACTTTATAACTTCCATGAAAATTTGATCCAAATCGGTTAAGAAACACTGGAGATATTTTAAATTAAAGTTAAAGTCAAGGAAAACTCACTTCTGCAAGTCATTTAATACACGGGTTCAGGGTATCTTTTAGTCGGGATTTCTCGACTAAAACCTTGTTACTTGTTTTCAGATTCGCTCGCGCATCGCTCTTCATGTTCGGCGCTAGATGACATATTATTTTTAAATCGCGCCTTCGTTTTTGGCTATTTTGGCTAATTCTCTTATTTATGCGCGCGCTCTGCAAGTCAAACAAAGAGCTAAGTATCGCTACCTTCTTCACACGCACTGAATCAATGCAAAACATATCTAAGAGGCTGCAGTTAAGTGAATTGTATATTGCCTTTAGCTTTAATTTAGAGTGTGTGCGAAGGAGCTAGGGTTATTAAACTTTATGATTGACATTCAAAACGCGCACATAAAATAGAGAGTGAACGTAAATGAGTAACAACAAAGTCGCATGATCGGAGCGAGATTTAAAATTATCTGATTATCATAAGAGCAACACACGCGCTTATGTGAACGCCCTTTGCTTATTCAAAATTGTATATCAATAATATATCAATAAATGTTAGTGTGTTACGTTTTGTGTAAGTTATATAAGCAGCAAGTAGGCGAATCCACCCCCAAAACATATTCTGGTGTGGGAAATTTTTCTAGACGCACCAAGTTTTGTTATGTTGTTGATGTTTTTTTTTTTAAATCAATGACACCAACAAAAAGTAGCAGTGCGGGCCCAACAACAAAACTGACAACAACAACAAACGTTACTTGGGTCGTAAATCAATTGTCAAAGGCACACAAATTTGAAAAAAAAAGAATATGCACTGTGCGAAGTGATACATGTGCATAAAATTATGAAAATTATTTTCAAGCGTATTGTTCACTTAATTGTGTATGCACTTATTCATTAAGAAGCAGAAATCCGTTTCGTTTTTGCAAGTGTCGAACCTTTTTTTATGACTTTGCTTGTGCGACGCGAAGGCGTCACTGCGCATTTGTTTTGTTTTTGTATTCTCGCTCGCGATCAAACCCTCAGCTTGTGCGACAATCAGGCGACAGTAGTGGAATGGGTACTTGTTGTAATTGTAATTTGTTTTTTAAAATGGGTAAAAAGTGCTCCAAATCGTATGGGAGGTACTTGAAGGAGTTGTCCAAATAAAAATTCCCTTCTTAGTGCTCACCTCCTACCTGCATGGAAAATTGTGTGAAAATTTCAGCCTTCTTCCACAAGGACAAACTCTTTTATATATATAGATTACTTTTCATTATTCATTGCATTACTTTTTCTAACATTCCAACTTGTAACAGATTATTATATATGTGAAAAATATAGCACAAAGCATAAACACAAAAAAAAAAAACATAAATGTTAGAAAATAATTATACAAAATAAAATTAGTTTTTATTAATTATTTTTTCCTTTTCTTCACAAAAAGTATAACTTAAGTCGTGCGTGAAACCACACACACACTTTTTTTATTTATTCGCACCACTTATTGATATATATATTCTCCGTTTTCTGTTCAATGTTTGTTTTGTTTCTCGTTAATTAGTTATACTCGATACCGAAGGTAAGGAATATATTGAGTTTGTGCAATGTCCGTCATGGTGTCTGTCCGTCTGTATGAACGCAACTTTTTTCCACACCCTTCAAGCTAGAGACTTGAAACTTTCCAATTCTCTTTATCTATGTGATAGTAAATTAAAGTGTCAAGATTGGGGTTCTACGATAACTGGGGGGCTGGCAAATCGATAAATTCGATAACTACAAAACGATAAATCCACATATTTCACACATCCTTACATCTAGAACTACCAAATTTGGTAAGAAGATAGCTACTAGCAACCCCCAAAAAACTGCATCAAAAATTTTTGAGCCACGCCCCCCCATTCCGCCTCCAGCCCCCCCGCATTTTAAAGTCAAACAAGTGGAAACGTTGCAGTCGGACGCAACCGACTGCGACATACTCGATACCAGTACAGATGTAGATTACAATGTTTTTTTAAAATTTGTAACTTCAAAACTTATCTAGAATTGTGTATAACATAATTATATATAAAACTAACCTAACTTCGCCGCTCGAATTTTCTCCCGAATAATAATTTCAATCGGTATTCAGGGAACACCACGTGGAGGCCATCACGACTGTAATGGGGCTCTTATATAATTTTAAGAGCCTTCGAGTCGACTTGAAATAATTTATCAAAAATCACTTCCATGTTCCCCACTTAAAATTACCTTAAAATTTTTTTTTTTTTTTGATTTTTGCAACAAATATATAAGGGAGAAGCCCTAATGGTGAACACCCCTAAGGTTTTTGGGATATTAAATTGTCAGAAATCAACGTAAAGCTTAGCTGTTGGTATCATAGGAAAGCTAGTTCTATTGCCCATCGATCAGTCTAAGGCATTATACACATTTCATTCGTTTTTTGAAAGATATATAGGATTTAATGAAAAAAGTCAAAATCACGATTTTCGATAAAGTGCCCCTGTGGTAGTCACTCCCCTTAATCTTGTCAAAATAGAGCCAATAAAATGAAATAAAATGCCAAATCATTGTTTTTAGTTATGCTTTTGTATTTTATGCAATTAAACACTCAAAAACAACCGAATTTTATAATTTATTAAAATTTATTGCTCGTAATAAACAGTATCGCCAGCGATGCAGCGATGTATCGATTAAAGTATCGATTTATGCATCGCACGCTCAACATCGCACACACAAGAACAATAAATTTTTAGATTGCCCAGAAACTTGTTTATGTTGTGCGCAGATGACGTCACAATGCATGTGTTGAATATTTGCCTTGGTAATATGCATCATATGTGACGTCATCTGCGCAATGCGTTATCTGTCTTAATTGTGTCATGTTGCTATTAAAAAGGGTGCAAGGTTTTAAGCAAATCTACCAAAAATTAAGTCAAGTTTTTTGCCAACTCATAATAAATTCATTTTATTAATTTTTCTTCATTTTTCTTAATATAATATAATATAAATCATAACAAATTAATTTTATTCATATCTCATCATTTTTGTCAATATAACTTTTTGTTGCTCTTATGGCAAATCATAACAAATTCATTTAACATTCATTTCAAAATTGTGTCAAATTCACACAAGGAACAGATGCGTGTTAACTTATTGTTGCTTAATTCGAATCCTCATCGGAATCGCAATTGGCACAAGTAAAATAACTTCTTGTAATGTTCGCACATTTCATGTGCACCTCACGCTTGCAAACGTTGCACGTAACGGAATTTCGTTTTGTGCACTTTGTGCACTTTCTTTGCCTCTTTGCCGGTTTTACATTTTTTACTAGCGTTTTCGATTTTTTCCGCTCCTCGTTAGCCTTTCTTTTCTCCGCTTGGACTCGCAACAAAGAGATTTCCGCTTCAGCCGTTAAGACTGTGCTCTGCATTGTTTTGCGACCGCGGTTTGATTTTTGTTTTGGACTTTTATAACGCAGCGGTCCAACGTCGCACAGTGGGGCCTTTTCTCGGATAGCTTATCAAAAATAATTTTTTTCATGAACGCGTTTGGCAAAAGTGAAATATGTAATCGATAGAGAATACTTCAAAGATTATGGATCCAAAAGATTTTTTAAATCGGTTAGTAATTTTGGGTGGTAGAGCTCCTCAAAGTTGAGAAATTTTACGTGAGTACGAAAAAATGACTATTTTTACAGAAATTTACTACTTTCGAACTGAATATTGGGCGACGTACACAACCGATCTTCGATCTTTTTTCTTTATCTGAAAAGTATGTTCAATCTCAGTGTTTTTCTGTATACAGTTTAAATATAGCTGAAATACTTATTAAATTAGAATCGTTTAAAAAATACACTAAATTTTGGCATTTTTTGAACTTTCGTGGACTATAACAAAAAGTTATCTCTCAGAGTCACGGTGGGACCACATGCATTTGAAAGCTATAATGTATACCTTTTATATGTATATAGTCACAATCTGCAAAAATCTGCATTTTGGAAACGCGAGCCAAAAAACTAGGGATACCTCGAGTTAAAAACACGCGGCAGGTATAAGGAAGAAGAAGAGCGCATACAAATTTGGCTGTAGCGTGTGTGCTGTTTATTGACAACATTTCTAAATGTTGTATTATAAGTACTAACTGTCTATATATATCCCATCTTATCCTTTTTTCCTTCCTATCCTTTCTAATTACCTGAATGGAAAAGGTCTGAGGAGGCAGGTAAATATAATTGTAGTTGATGGAAAGTTGCGGTACTACAGGTTATTATACTCGATACCGAAGGTAAAGAGTAAGAGAGACCCCCCGCATTTTAAAGTCAAAAAAGCCTATATCTCCCACAGTTTTTTAGCTAGAGTCACCAAATTTGGTGCCAAGATAGATGATGATGACCCCCCTGATTCCGACTGCAACGTTTCCACTTGTTTTTGTTTAGTTTTGTTAATATTTTCTCAATTATTTATTTGCATTATTATTATTATTTTGTATTTATATAAAGTAAATTTAATTTAAGAAAGCCAAAATGTTAAATCATAAATATAAATAAATTATTGTTCTTAGTGTTTATGTTAACATGTGAGAGTAGGGATTTATGTGTGGTTGGTGCGAAGATGTGTTGATGTTGGGTTAAGTTGGTGTTGTTGTTGTTGTATTATGCTTAGGGAGTTGGTACAAGAATATAAATAGGCCAATTCATAGGTACGGAGGGCACACATTGGTGGTAAATGTTAACACCTATTTACCCAGTACATCCGTGAATTGTCCGGTTATGTGAAGACTATCTGCTAGTCCGTTTGCTATTTGTTTTCGTAAAAATATAAATATTTGTTAACCCGGCTCACGCTGTATCGAGGTCGTATCCATCCCTGGGTAACCGGTTTGTTTCCGAGCTTAAGCGTGTAGCTGTCCCTGCTGTAGTTTAATTTGCGCCCGCGCAAAACACAGCGCGCGCGCCCAGCAGTAGTTTCCCACGAAAACCACAGCGTGCACACGCACAGAAACAGCAGCCCGCGCCGCAGCGCACCCACGTATAAGCCTGCCAGCCACCACAGGCACATTGGGTCACAGCAACGCAGCAGCCGCATAAACATTTATTTATGTGTGTAATTTCTCACGCCCACCCCAATTATTATTTAATCCTTATTATTTAATTATTTAGTATGACTTAATTTAATATTGAAGTTATACTTCTTTATTGAGGGTTTTGTATGGGGGTAAAAATTTACAGAACGACAAACCAAAGAAACGTGACGCTTAAGCGTCACGCATGCTTTAGTGTAAACGAAAACACAAAGCATAAACACAAAACACAAATACACATATACAGTACTACAATACAATACGTGTTTGTAAATATGTGAGTGCGTTAGCGCGATACATGTGAAAGAATATAGCACAAAACATAAACACAAATACACAAATACAATACTACAATACAATACGTGTTCATAAATATGTGAGCGCGATAGCGCAATATATGTGAAAAATATAGCACAAAGCATAAACACAAATACACAAATACAATATTAAGTTCTTTTTTGCTAAGTTTTTGCTAAGTTTTGCTAATTGTCAGGTTCTTTTATACAGCTGGTAGTGTGAACTGTGCTAGTGATTAAAATATTTAATAAATAAAGTTCAATTAAAGTACTTGACAGCACTACTATACAAGCGGCCGACAATTAGCACTTTAGCACAAATTTAAATTTTAAGTTGTAGTAGGCTGATAGTGGTAGGTGGTAGTACCATAGATCGAATGTGGCGGTGTATTGATTGGACTGTCGATTAGATGTAAGCGGCGCGATAATGAAATAGCGCAGCCAGCTTCACTTGAATTTGTAAATGTGACGCGAGCAGATCGACGCAAGAGAAACTATTAAAATACATATATTAAAAGAGCGGCTACAAAGTGTTAATGGATCAAAATGCAAATGCTGTAAAACAAACCCAGCAACAACAAAATCAACAACAAGGGGAACAACATGCATAGAAACAAGAAGAAATTACAACAACAAAATCAACAACAACAACAAGGAGAAACTACATGCATAGATAATATTAATATTGTCCAAAATGATAGTTTGAATTTTGAATTCTTTACAAACTTTACAAACAAAATTAATTAATTTTATAAAAGAAAACAAAGCGTTTTCTTTATTCTCTTTTGATTGCCAAAGCTTAAGAGCTCACTGTCAACACTTGAGTGATTCAGTGGTCAACGGATGCACTTTTTTGTTGCTTTCTGAAACTTGGCTACATTCTGATGAGCACATAAATATTCCTAATTTCAATTGCATTATTAAGTATAAAAGAGAAAATATTCGTTCTGGAGAAGTTGCTATATATAGACACTCATCCAATAGTCCCGAATTGTTAATAAACATATCTACGCATCAAAACAGCAGCGTTACTGTGAACTCAAGTTCAATAGGACATATTGTAATAATATTCGATACATCGCATATCGATAAAACCTAGAGTAAGACATTCACCTCATGTTGTTAGATATACCGATAATTGTAAGAACGATACCTAAGCATGGTCACCTTTGGAATTGGCTGCGCAAGTGATCAGATCGTCTGATACCGGATTAAAATCAATAAAGTTTAATCGTTTGTAATCCTTGCAAACAAGCCTTTTTATATGGTCTCAGAAGTAAAAATATTAATCTTGGAAACATAAAGAACACAATGGAACGTGTATTGCAGGAAATCGACTGCTCAAATTTGGCAAACGAGTGGCCAAAATGGAAAAGAGCATTTATCATGTACATGATGGCATCAAGCAAAGATGCGGAACCGGAAGCTAAGAAGATAGCCACGTTTTTATGGTTGGCCGGGTCCAAAGCTACGGAAATATATAATGTAATGTTCCCGAATGATGGATCTGCAAACGGCATGTTAGGCACCGTAATGGCGTCATCAGAAGCGTCGTCAGCGTCTGCAGCAGTTGTTAGCCGCACCCTCGAAGATGTACTCAAAGCTTTCGACAACTATAGTACTCCGTTAAAAAACATTACAATGGAATCATACAAATTCAACAACATCGTGCAGAATGAAGGCCAGCCGTTTATGGAATTTGAGACACAACTTCCCAAGCAGGTACAGTTGTGTGATTTCAAATGTGACTGTGGCAAAGCCTACGAACAACGAATGCTGTCTGATCGCCTTATTATTGGGATTAATGATAAAAAATTGCAGCTTAAGCTGCTAGAATCAAAAAATAAGAAACTGGAGGATATCATCAACGAATGTAAAGCCTTTGAAGCAGCTGCTAAAAACAACGAGTTTCTGCAAAAGCAGAATAATGACACAGTGGAGAGTATGACAATCAACGCAGTTGTTCGAAAGTGCTATAATTGTGGTGCTGTATTCAACCCAAAACATTTGTCCGAGTGTCGTGCCAAGGAAACAACATGCTATGTCTGTGGAAAATTAGGACATTTCGCCAAATATTGCAGGCAAGGAAAAAAGGGTGGCGACAACAACAGACAAAAAGATGTGGAGCGCAAGCCATCATCCGGAGCCAGAACCAATTGGGTGAAACCAGGTAAAAATAATAAAGATAAGCAAAATGTATACGTAGAGACTAATTCCTCAATTTTAAGAATAAGCGAGTGTGGATTTAAGAGCGATAGATGGACGAAAACATTTAAAATCAATGAACAAGTTATAACATTTAAAGTGGATATTGGCGCGGATGTCAACTGTATTCCAATAGATATAGCTAAAAAGTTAAAACTTGAAATTAAAAAAGAAAACCTTCTTATTTTTGATTACAACAATGTTAAAGTAAACAATTATGGAATAGCTATAGCAAACTGTTATGATTCAAATTTCCAAAATGGAAAATGTATTGAATTTTTAGTTGTAGATACGAAATGTGAACCCTTAATAGGTCTTAAATCTTCCGTAGAATTGAATCTCATTAAACATTTAAATATCGATACAGTATGCAACTTACCTAATACCAAAGAGGGGTTTGTGGAAAAATTCAAGCAATTATTTCAGGGACTTGGCAAGTTGCCAAACAAGCAATCAATAATTTTAAAGGATAATGCAAACCCAGTACTGCATTATAAAAAAAGGTTCCCACAAAGCTTGCTTGGAACATTGGAACAGGAGTTGAACTCGATGGTTAAGGAAAAAATTATTTCGCCGGTGACATATCCCACCAGTTGGGTGAATAATTTACAAGTAGTAGAAAAAGCGAATGGAAAACTGCGACTTTGTTTAGACCCCAAACCGTTAAACGAAGCAATTAAACGTGAGCATTACCTAATACCGACAGTAGACGATTTTATGGCACAATTATCCCATAAAAGAGTTTTTACAATTCTAGACTTGTCTCATGGGTTCTGGCAAATGGAACTCGATGAAGTGAGCTCTGACTTGACGACATTTATGAGCCCATTCGGTAGATTCAAATTTAATCGTGTTCCATTTGGAATTAATAGCGCTCCCGAAATGTTTCAACGTAACATGATACAAATATTTGGGGACATACCAAATGTGATCATATACTTTGACGACATAGGAATTTTAGGAGATAGTTTTGAGGAACATGATGAAACATTACTCAAAGTACTGCAGCGGGCAAAATCAAATGGTGTTCGCTTTAATCCTGACAAAGTCCAATATAGGAAAACACAAGTTGAATTTATGGGTCACATCTTATCGGAAAACCGTATTAAACCACAAAGAAAGCACCTAGAAGCAATTCAGAACATTCAAACTCCAAAAGACAAATCTGGAGTGCTGCGCATTCTTGGACTTTTTAAGTACCTAGCTAGGTTCATTCCAGACTTGTCATCTAGAACTGCTAAACTCAGGAACCTTACTAGAATTGATACCCCGTTTGAGTGGACTATTGAGCATCAAAACGAACTCAATGACTTGCTTAAAACTATAACGAGCAATCCAGTTCTAGCTGTGTATGACAATACCAAGCCCGTTGTTATTCAAACTGATGCGTCGAAAGATGGTATTGGCTGCGTTCTCTCCCAGCACGGGCATCCAGTTTGTTTTGCTTCACGCACACTGACAAAAAGTGAACAAAAATGGGCACAAATCGAAAAAGAGCTTCTGGCAATCGTTTTTGCATGTGAAAGGTTCCACTATTATGTATATGGACGAGAATTTTTGGTAGAAAGCGACCATAAGCCCCTAGAAGTCTTAGTCCAACGAGACATTGACTCCGTGACAATGAGATTGCAGCGAATGCTTCTTTATTTACTAAAGTATCCAAAGATGTCAGTAAAATATACACCGGGAAGGGAAATGCTGGTAGCAGATTGTCTGTCACGAGCCCAGCTACCCGAAGAAGTTGAAATTTCAGAATTAGCAAATGTCATTCACATAGTAACTCGTGCAGCCTGTCTCTCAGAAGAGAACTATAAATGCTATAGACAGGTTTTGGAAGATGATGAAGATTATCAAATGATTTCCGATTTTGTTGAAAAAGGATGGCCATCATTTCATAAAGTAAACAAATTTTGCCAGCAATTTTATAAATTAAAGTCTGAATTACACTTTGAACAAGGGCTTCTATTTCGCTCATGCAGACTAATAATTCCAGCTAAGCTGCAAAGCCAAATTTTGAGACAAGTTCACGAATCTCACCTAGGTATCGAAAAAACGTTAGCCCGAGCACGTAAACTCTACTATTGGCCTAACATGACCGAACAGATTAAAGAATTGGTGTATGCTTGCGAGGTATGTGAAAAGTTTCGGAGAAACAACCAAAAGGAACCGTTGGTAGAAGACATTTTTGAATATAGAGGAAAAAATTTTCTTTCAATTTTTGACGCGTACTCCAATTTTCTGAATGTTAGAATGTGACAACAATCCATTCAACTCACTCATGTTTAGAACCTTCGCTGATGAATGTAACATAGTGCTACAGTTTTCAAGTCCAAGATACCCTCAGAGCAATGGATTAGCAGAAAAGGGAGTGGCGATTGCAAAGAACATTTTAAAACGTTGTCCGGAACTCAGTAATTATCAGTATAGAATCCTCGAATACAATTCCACCCCGGTAGCAAGTTTAAACCTTGCTCCATGTGAGTTGTTCTTTGGTAGAATGTGTAAGACCAAAATGCCAATAAAGAAATCTTTACTGTATCGAAATTTGATTGATGAAGAAATAATTATGAAAAGATTCATTGATAAGAAGTCCAAACAAAAATTATACTATAACATGCACTCAAAAAATTTACGTCCATTTAACATCGGTGATAAAATCCAATTTAAGAAAAAATCCAACGAGTGGGCATATGGGGTCGTTAAGGAAAGAGTAAATGAAAGATCCTACATTATAAAGGATGATCAAAATAACTATTTTAGGAGAAATAGAAGACTCATGAATAAATCTGAAAGTAATAATCGTGACAATAAAGACTGTTACTATGACAATACCTTTGTAAACAATGAAAATGTAAACATAGAACAATCCGAAAATGTAATAATTGAACAACCTGAAAATGTTAACTTAGAACAATCCGAAAATGTTATTATTGAACAATCCGAAAGTGGGAATATAGAACAATCCGAAGATATAAATATAGAAAAATCCGAAAATGTAAACATACAACAATCCGAAAATATAAATATAGAACAAACCGAAAATGTAACAATTGAAAATGAAACTGTTAACGAAATTAACCATGACGTATCGGTAGACTATGAAACCGCTAGCAGCTTCAGCTCGGAAGAAGAGTTCGAGCAAATAAAAGTGTCAAGATCTGGAAGATCCATTAAACCTCCTAACAGGTTTGGATGGAACTAATTAAAAAAAAAAAAAAAAAAAAAAAAAAAGAAAGCGTGTAATAATATTCGATACATCGCATATCGATAAAACCTAGATTAAGACATTCACCTTATGTTGTTAGATATACCGATAATTGTAAGAACGATACCTAAGCATGGTCACCATTGGAATTGGCTTCTCAAGTGATCAGATCGTCTGATACCGGATTAAAATCAATAAAGTTTAATCGTTTGTAATCCTTACAAACAAGCCTTTTTATACATATATGCTCAACACATTGCCAACTTCGTAATGGACAAGAAATCCTTCTGTCAGTAATCTAAATTTCACCCAATCATACTGCGCAAGAAATAATAGATTTCATCCACTTTATGTTACTTCCATATTAAATTGCTGGTTCAGATTTGCTGAACAAACAGTATAAAAATATTCCGATGATTTTATGTGGGGATTTAAATATAAATTTTAGTTCTGAAGCAGCAATCCCTTTGATAGAATTTTTAAGGGATAATGTTGAAAGAATTCCAGCGGCAGGGAATGCCTCATGTAGAAAATGCGCTAATGAAATAGTCAATCAGACGTTCTGTATGCAACCAAAGTTTATTCACGACTGGCTGTACTAATGTTAGCATAACAGTGCGTACATATTCATAACAGAGACTGTTAATACACTACATAGTACATGGTTGCATTGAATGTTAAATTGATACTTTCAATACCCTTCCTCAATGCAAACATGTTTACAAAATTAGAGCAAATTTAACATGTTCATAAATTCCGTATGTTTCTTCTTTGCCAAATTCTTAGTAAACACGTCCGCTATCATTCCGTTTGTAGAAACATACTTCAAAACGATTTGACCCTCAGTCACAATCTGGCGTACAAAATGATATCGTATATCAATATGCTTGGTCCTTGCATGATGCACAGGATTTTTAGCCAGTTGCTGCGCACTCAGGTTATCTCCATATAACACCGTCGGGGTGTCCCCAGTGCCGCAGCCAATCTCGATGATTAGTCTGCGCATTACGATGGCCTCCTTGCAAGCCGTTGATAATGCCATATACTCAGCCTCCGTGCTGCTGAGTGCCACGCTGCGTTGTTTTTCCGATTTCCAAGATATCGGACCACCAGCGAGAAAATATTCATAGCCAGTATACGATTTGCGATCAACATGATCACCAGCCCAATCTGCATCTACAAAGCCCTCAAAAGGCTTTCCGCACTTTTCATAGTGTAGCTTCAGCTCCGCTCTACAGCTTAAATATCGCAGGACATGCTTCACGCCTGCCAGATGCTCCCGATGAGGCTCCATGTTCCGCTGTGCCAATTTTGCAACCGAGTGCAAAATATCCGGTCTCGTTGTTAGAGCCAACCACATTAGCTCTCCGACTTGTGTCTGGTACGCTGTCGCATCTACCTTCTCGCATTGGCTGTCATTACAAGCCACTTGGTACCCAGCTTCCAACGGCGTAGCTACTGGTCTGCAATTTTCCATGCCGTACCTTTGCAATAGCTCCTTGATGTATTGCGTATGACCCAAGGTGATTTGACCCGTTTCGCCTTTACGTTGAATCTCCATGCCTAGAAACAGCTCCAGTGGCCCTTTGTCAACGCATTCAAACGACCTTGATATGTCAGCCTTAATGCTGATCAAATCCAATTTGTCTTGACAAGCTATAATGAGATAATCAACGTACACAAGAATTAATGCAAGATTACCTTCTTGTCGCCTGTACAAGCATGGCTCATTAGCACATGCCACAAAGCCGATCTCACGCAACACGCCGTCAAGCTTGGAGTTCCACTCCCTTCCAGATTGCTTCAATCCATATATTGCCTTTTTTAAGAGCAATACCTTGTCCGGTTGCTGCTCATCTGCATACCCCTGTGGTTGTTTCATGTAAACAGTGTCCGCCAGATCACTGTTTAGATATGCTGTGCATACATCCATTTGATGTAAATACAACAGCAATTCTGCCGCCAGTGCCAAAATAAACCGCAGGCTCTCGAGTCTGCATACCGGTGAAAAAGTTTCGCTGTAGTTAACTCCATACTGCTGCGAACATCCTTTCGCCACCAGCCGCGCCTTAAAACGCTGTATTTGGCCACTCGCATCCCGCTTCAAGTTGTAAACCCACTTGCAGCCAATTGCCCGTTGATTCCTTGGTAAATCCACCAACTGCCAGGTTTGATTCGTAATCAAAGCCTCGTACTCCTTTTGCATCGCTACGCGCCAATGCGAAACATACGATCCGCGCATTGCCTCCTCATAAGATACTGGAATGGGTACATCACTTGTAACCATTGCGCTGAGCACGTTATATTGCTTCCTTGGGCGACCTGGTCTGCCCGTTTTAAGCAATTTTGGTCTGCCAGGCCCAATGCGAATTTCTTGCTCCAAATCAAGTGTTTCGCCTTCTTCCGCGCTAGCAAACTCGTTTCCGCTACTCTTGTCAGAAGCATCTGCCTGAGATGTGATGTCTTCATCGTCATCGCTATTTTTGTCACTATGAGCATTCTCCTCCTGATGCCCAACATTTGATAAATCAATTTGTACCGCATCAAAATTAGCCTGCTCCAAGCAGCTAAGCTCATCGAAAAGTACATCTCGCCCTTCAACCACTGTCTTGGATACAGCATCAAAGAGTCGATAGCCTTTAGCATGCACCGAGTAGCCAATCATACGGTATTCTTTACCCTTGGGTTGGAACTTGCCCTTGCGTTGTCCATTGTCCAGTGCCACTGCAACTGAACCAAAAATTCTTAAATGAGTTATTGATGGCTTCTTACCAGTCCACGCTTCCATAGGAGTCATCTTCATTAGTGCCCGAGTATGAGCACGATTCCGCAAGTACACCGCCGTGTTCACTGCTTCTGCCCACATTGGCTGGCCTAATCCTGACTGCGCCAACAAACATCTTGCCATCTCCACCAACGTACGGTTAGCTCGTTCCGCTACACCATTTTGTTGTGGGGTGTAAGTCATCGTCAACTGTCGTGCGATTCCATTGGTTTTCATAAAACCATCAAACGCCTTGTTTACATATTCGCGACCGTTGTCGCTGCGAAGAGATTTTTGTACTCCACGAATTTTTTGAAGACCTCGTCTTTTCCTTTCAGGAAATAAACAAAAATTCTCCTTGACTTGTCGTCAATAAATGTGACAAAATATCTCGAGCCCGCAAGCGATTTTATCTCGAAAGGACCGCACACATCAGTGTGCACCAGTTCTAGCAGCTCCTGAGCACGGCTCTCTGTAGAGCTTGGAAAAGGTTGCACGTGCACCTTGCTCACCATGCACGTCTTGCATGATACCTTTTGCAGCTCGTCAACATTTTCCATCCCTCGAACTAATCCTTTGCTTGCCATTTCCTTCAAACTTGCGTAATTCAGATGTCCAAATCTGCTATGCCAAAGTGCGCCATCAGCTTTAACAGCAGCATAACATCTGTTATTCTGAATCTTTAATGCATACAAACTGCCAACTCGCTTGACTTCCAGTATACATTTGCCACTTTGCATAATTTTGGCACTCTTTTCGCCAAAATGTACCACGCACTTGTTTGCTACGGCTTGACTCACGGACATAAAATTGCCCTTCATCTCTGGAACATACAATACATTGTCCAGAACCAGCGAATACAAATCCGTTTTCAACTGCACTGCGCCTATGCCCGCTGCTCTCAAGAAGCCCGCATCCGCTAAACCGATCATCTCATTGTGTGGCTTTATTGTTGAAAACATTTGTTTATCGCAACACATATGGCTTGTTGCACCGCTGTCCAAAATCCAGCTTGATCGCCCAAAACTACTTGCATCCAATGCGTTTAGTAAACTGCGATTCTGCTGCGCGCTCTTTACTGCGTCTTTACACATTTCAACGCGACAATTTGCTCGAATGTGCCCGGCTTCACCACATTTATAGCAGACAACTTTTGTCACGTTGCCTTTTGTGGTTGCCTTTCCATAGCTCTTCTGCCGTTGCCTTACTGCAAAGGCCTGCTCAACTGTACTTTGCCTTTGTACATTCTCTCTTCTCTCTCCTTCCTCTTTCAGCTTTATGCAAAGAATTTCGTACGCTGGCAAGCTGTCGCGCGTCTCAATGGCGACAACGAAATTTTCATAGTCTGCTGGAAGACTGGAAAGTAAGATAATTACTTTGAGCTCTTCCACAATAGTGATTCCAATTGCAGCCAACTGTTCCACAACTTCACTAAAGCTATTTATATATGCAGCCATGCCTTGCTCCTCTGCCATGCGTAAGTTGAGCAACTTTTTGTATAGCGAGACTTTACGTACTGGCTTGCTCGGCTGATGAATTTTGCGCAATTTCACCCATGCCTCTTTTGACACTATGCAATTCTTTATGTACCCCAACTGCGATGCTTTTACACTCAGCGTGATCGTTGCCAATGCCTTACGATCCAGCGCTTTCCAGCTAACGTCTTCGCCGGCCGCCGGCTGCGGTAGTTCCCCCGACGCAACTTCCCATAGATCCGCATGTACCAACACACTCCTCATCTGAACGCTCCAGGAATCATAGTTATGTTCCTCCAGCTTCTCAATTTGGTACAATGCACTCATTTTTCTATTTGTGCGACGTTACTTTATTTGCAGCCTTTCCGAGTTCGTAACAACGGAATACAAACGAGTCATTAATTTTTGCACTACACGAAGCTACGCCCTGGGCCCATAACCTGTTGAAAGAATTCCAGCGACAGGGAATGCCTCATGTAGAAAATGCGCTAATGAAATAGTCAATCAGACGTTCTGTATGCAACCAAAGTTTATTCACGACTGGCTGTACTAATGTTAGCATAACAGTGCGTACATATTCATAACAGAGACTGTTAATACACTACATAGTACATGGTTGCATTGAATGTTAAATCGATACTTTCAACAGATAAGTTTTCATTAAAATTAAATTTCGATGCATCATTGGCCACTACAAGATCAGGAACAACTATTGATGCTGTCTTCCAAAGATATTTGGATTCCTTACAATCACAAATGTATACATCATATTTCAGTTATCACAAACCAATAATAACGTGTAAACCAATAAGTTGAATCAAATTTATTTAGTACTAGTAAGTGGCCCGCTTACTTCGCTGCGCGGATAGTTTATATAAATTTTAGCAATAGAAGATAGATACAAAATAAATAAATTAGAAAATATTTCACAAAATATTAAAGCAAAGTATTTAATATTCTCTTTTCCACGCCACCATTGAGGTAGAATTTCAGACGCGTAATTTTTTATTGTTGTTTCCCCAGTAGGCCTTATTCACTTATTGAATTTAATTTGCAATTTTTAACAACCAATTGAAATGATGCGTATGCTTGCCATTAACGGTTTTTAAATTTTAAAATGAAGTTGGGCCCCTTACAAAAGGTAATAAAAGTTTTAAATAAAAACATTCTGTATTATTAGGATGAATAGTGTAAACTCTTCCCAAAGCTGAATCTCTTTTAACTCCAGGAAAATTTGGTACATCATGCCCTCGTTTTCTTCTTTGAAATTCTTTATTGTTCTATGTAAAATACGATGGAACTTCACAATATAGAAGCGTTCTTGCAAACTCATCGGATGTGCATAGCTCAAAGAAGGCTAGCAAAGAGGTTTTAGGTGTAGTGATTAATATGTCAAGTAATTGTTACGGATTATTGGGGTTAAAATATATCCGTTGAAAATTTTCTAAATGAACGGCTAAGTGTGTAATAGCCGGAAAACGTTCATGTATGGGAAATGCAAGGATTCTCCATACCGCTTCTGAGCTACTTATATAACGGCCACTTTCATACATATTAATTTCATTACGTTGGTCTTCAAGAGTAAATGATGCTTGATCACTGCCCTTGTTAACATATTTACAAATGTTTTTAATAGACTTTACAGAACTACAATACTCAACATTTATGTGAGCTTCAAATGTTCTCAATAGCACACAGTTATAAGGCACAACCCAACGATTATCTATGCAATTACCATTTATATTAATTGCATTGCCCTAATGACGGTCATAGCCCCTAAGTACGTCAACCGGAATATTTTGGCGAGTTTTGCTGCTAGCGGGGTCTAATCACTGTGATTGATAGCTCTTAGTGCCGGCTTGCTTTTTATGTAGTCTACTGATGTTTATACTAAGTTTTGGATGCACCAGAGACTAAAATTAAAATACCGATATTTCGACGTAAGCTTTGTAACTTTTCAACGCGTTGGAATTGTATTATTTCAAGTTTCAGCAAAGGGAAATAATTTTTTCTTAATCGGTTTTTCTTGCCCTATCATAATCTGTAATCCAAAATTTTTTCTGTTCAATATTTTGGGTTTAACATTAATAAATGTGAAATTATGTTTCTGCGTGTTCTGGTCAAATACGATGTGATACACTTTAACACTTATCGATGTTTGTATCGACTATCGTATCACTTTGCGTCTCTCGCGTTGCTCTTAATTGCGTGTGGGCGCCAAAATGATTTCACCACGGAAATTACTCGGTGCTGTAAAAATGGTTATAATAGATAAAGAATCGAAAAGAAAAGTTGCTAGTTTATTTGAAATGCCACGTACAAATTTGGTACGATATGTTGGCAAAGTTGTGAGCGCAATAAAGAACGTAGCAGCCGCAAGTGATGATGAAATTTTGAAAGTGCTGAAGACATGCACAACTATGGGACCGCAAACTGTAAGTGTGTGCGATTTGCTTTGAGTTTATTTTTCTAATGAATTTTGCGCCGTTATACAGATTTTTTCGCCAAAGCAGGAGAAGGCATTGATGCTTTATATTTTAAAGTGCAATGACCTTTATCATGGACTAAGCATAGTGGAGGTTAAAAGATTGGCGTTTCAATTTGCCCAAAAAATTTGAATTTCTTATCCAGAGATTTGGAATGAAAATTGTATGGCCTGGCGATGGTGGTTCGACTTGTTTATAAAGCGTCACCCATCCATGTCGTTGCGGACGCCGCAACAAGTTAGCCTAAATCGGATCCGCGGATTTAATAGAGAGAGCGTTACGTTCTTCTTTTCCAACTTGCATCGGGCAAAAATAACGCCAATAGGCCTATTGAAATACAGCACATCCCCGGGCTTATGAGTGACTGCATTGACCAAGCATTTACGCCTTTAAATATAAAATCCGGATTTCGAAGCTTAGGTAATTGCAATTAATTTTGTTTTTTATTATTTTTCTAATTTAGACTAACATTAAAACTTATTTTCAGGAATATATCCCATTGATTCGCACGTGTTCACCAATTCTGATTTCACTGTTGCTATGATGGAAGGAGATGCCCATCATGGAGAGGAGGTTTTCAATGAAGAGACAGAGCGCATCATTGCATTTGATGAAGAGGCTCATGCTGATGATGATATCGCAACATTGAAAATATCCCCGACTGGGTCAGTTTTGGGGACGGTTGTCGACGACGCACAGTGGGGCCTTTGCTCATTTAGCTTATCAAAAATCATATCTTCTAAACTAATGAAACGATTTCAAATTTAAAAAGCAATTAATGGATGACTTTTCAAGCTTTAAAATGAATGTTCGCCAAGAGTGCTAGGTATCCGTGGTGCTTAAATATTCAAGGTCAAAGTCAAGAAATATTTCCAGCACATTTTACCTGTAAAATTCCAATTAAAAACGTTTGTTTTTAATCATAACTGAAAATTTTTTACAACTTCAATGACTATTTCGCATTTTTTGTTGTTTTTATTCGATTTTCTAACTTAAATACATAAATTTTTAATATTTGCTATCGATGGCTGATTTTCAACCAAATAATCATCAACATTAATGCTAGTAAGGTTAACATCTAATAAACTCAACATTTCGGAACTATAGTTGCTATCTTTCAAATCCTTTCGTGATCGCACGTGTCTCAGCGATGCAAGAAGTGGATCCGATGAGGCTGCCAGCATGTTGAAAAGGTCTCCATTTTGTCGCACCCGAGAAATTTTGCACGTATTAGTGTATCTGAACCTCTTGTAGTCCTTGTTTTTACATTACTGTGCTTCTTCGGACAGCTCTCCAATAGGTAAGCACTGATATTCTATTAAGTCCTTTCCATGAGCCAAAATCCTATGTACCGTGGGGGTTAGTTTTTTCTGAGGATACAATCCAGTCAAAAGTTGAGCTGTTTTTGATGCGTATTCGCCAAAATTTGCACCATCTTTCATTTCTTTGCAGTTTATAACATTTAGGATAACAGCAAACCTTTTAATGATCTCATTATGAACACCTGTTATCAAAGTTGTTATTTGATCATTTTCAAAAAATCTCCTCGAAGTATTTCCATCATTCGTATTCCCGTATCCGTGCTTTGGACAGTCAACTTTTATTCCTAGCTTCCGTGAGAACTCAGCTTGTATAACTTCCTTTCTTCTCTGTATATCCTCACGAGGCGTATTATCCGTTTTTGTTTCTCCTGGCCGAGGAAGTGTGTACGCGAGCTTCAGAATAAATTCCATACACTTTTTTTCTGCAATGCAACGGAGAAATTCCATATTCGTAGCAGTTCTTCTCACCCGTTGAGTCGTCTAAACTGTGAAAGTCTTTTTGAGTTTTTTTACAAATGGGACACCTCAATGTTGAGGAGGTGTTTGTAATTTCATTTAAGACTTTTCCATCAATCATTGTCAGGAAGAAATCAAACTTCACCGTGAATGTTTTTCCACTCTTGGTTTGAAAAACAGTAGGCTTCAGTTAGCTAATTTGATTTTGTGTGTCGGTTACAGTTGATTTAATCAATTCAGACGACTCCTTCGCATATTTGAAGAAAATAGGGCGACAATAATGAATCGATGATGGTCGCCGATTTTTCCAATGTTCAGAAGTTTCACTCCTAAGGCGTAAGGGAACTACAGAAGCCATAAACATATTTTCATCAGAAATAGTTTCGTCATCTGTCTGTATAATTTGTTTGTATATGCTTTGTCCAGACGATCCATCACATCCCCACTTATTGAGTGGAGTCAGATTTTCAGGAAGAAGCTCGACCTCTCCATCAGGCAAACTTTCCTAGCAGTGTGATCCATTAAATCCTGGAGTTTTACTTCTACAGATGTCTCTGTTATTATTGTATTAGGTGGCACTGCTTCCTTTTTGGCATATACAAATTTTTTATATCCGGGAAGAACTTTGACGTTATGTTTTTTTAAGGAGCTGCGTAAAATATCATATTTCTCCTTAGTCAGTCCCAAGTCCATAAATAGGGAAAACGCTTCTTCGTGAGTGTACTTAATTCCGACTGAGTTTGGAGGCGTGAGAATACTTTCCTTAATCCTATACAGCCGTAAAGGACTGGCGACCTGCACAGCGTTCGTAATTGTCGCTCTTGTCCTCTCTTGTTCCTTCATATACTTGGATGAAAGTGCTTCCGACAGATGTTCAGCTGTTAAGCTATCCGTAGCATCCTCAAGCTTACGTTTCATTGTAACACATGAACACTCTTCCATACTTTTTTGCGGCCTTCCTCTTCCTCGGCTAGTCGATGGGTAAACTTCTTCCTGTTCTGAATATCCGAATGTTGTACATTCCTCCAACCAATTTTCATGCTTTTTTATGAAAGCCGACATGGTTCTATGGACCAAGTTCCATTTTCGCTTCAAGTTAGCGTGAATGAATTTAATTTGTGTCTGAAGCGCACAACTAGCGTTTTCGAGTACGCCAATCTCTTTAAGCAATGCCACTTGAAAATCGTTAATATTTTCAGAAGCACGAAAAAGTTCAAAAATCTTTGAATTTGTTAAATCCATTATTGCGCTTATAAATACTATTCAATCTGAAAATTTCTTATTGTTCGCAGTAATAAACAACAAGTGTTTCCTCTTATGAAGTTATGAAATAACTGTTGCCATCAAGTGACACATTTTGCACTTTATACCATATTTTTGAGTTAGCTAGGTAAGCAAGCAAAATTGGTATAACCCTTTTCCAATTAGCTAGGTAAAAAACAATATATACCTAAGGTATTGATTTACATTAAAAATAGGTAAACGGGGAAACACAGAAATTAAAAAAAAAAACAAGTGGAAACGTTGCAATCGGACGCAACCGACTGCGGTATACTCGATACCAGTATTAAAAATTTTGATGCCCATCTATGTGGGATGTCAATTGCTATCTTCATACCAAATTTGGTGACTCTAGCTCAAAGTTTGTAAAAGTGGGGAAAGGGGGGCTGGGGGCGGTATGGTTGGGCGTGGCATTCAAATTTTTGGTGCAGATCTATGTGGGATGTCAATTGCTATCTTCATACCAAATTTGGTGACTCTAGCTCGAAGTTTGTATAAAGTGGGGAAAGGGGGGCTGCGGGCGGTATAGTTGGGCGTGGCATCCAAATTTTTGCTGCAGATCCTTGTGGAATGTCAAATGCTACCTTCATAACAAATTTGGTGACTCTAGCTCAAAGTTTGTAAAAGTGGGGAAAGGGGGGCTGGGGCAGTATGGTTGGGCGTGGCATTCAAATGTTTGGTGCCGATCTATGTGGGATGTCAATTGCTATCTTCATACCAAATTTGGTGACTCTAGCTCGAAGTTTGTATAAAGTGGGGAAAGGGGGGCTGCGGGCGGTATGGTTGGGCGTGGCATCCAAATTTTTGCTGCAGATCCTTGTGGAATGTCAAATGCTACCTTCATACCAAATTTCGTGACTCTAGCTCAAAGTTTGTATAAAGTGGGGAAAGGGGGGCTGCGGCGGTATGGTTGGGCGTGGCATCCAAACTTTTGATGCAGTTTTTGGGGGGTCATCATCATCTATCTTGGCACCAAATTTGGTGACTCTAGCTAAAAAACTGTGGGAGATATAGGCTTTTCTGATTTCTAAATGCGGGGGGGCTGGGGGCGGGATGGGTGGGCGTGGCTCCAAAACTTTGATGCAGTTCTTTTGAAGTCGTTACCAGCTATCTTCCTACCAAATTTGGTGGCTCTAGCTCCACTACTCTGGAAGATACACGCATTCCCGTTTTTTACGAAGCGTTGGGTCATCTGGGGGCGGCTAGGGCGGTATTGGTGGGCCTGGCATCCAAACTTTTGGTGCAGTTTTTGGGGGGTCATCATCAGCTAAATTGGCACCAAATTTGGTGGCTCTAGCTCAAAAACTGTAGGAGATATAGGCTTTTTTGACTTTAAAATGCGGGGGGTCTCTCTTACTCTTTACCTTCGGTATCGAGTATAATAACCTGTAGTACCGCAACTTTCCATCAACTATAATTATATTTACCTGCCTCCTCAGACCTTTTCCATTCAGGTAATTAGAAAGGATAGGAAGGAAAAAAGGATAAGATGGGATATATATAGACAGTTAGTACTTATAATACAACATTTAGAAATGTTGTCAATAAACAGCACACACGCTACAGCCAAATTTGTATGCGCTCTTCTTCTTCCTTATACCTGCCGCGTGTTTTTAACTCGAGGTATCCCTAGTTTTTTGGCTCGCGTTTCCAAAATGCAGATTTTTGCAGATTGTGACTATATACATATAAAAGGTATACATTATAGCTTTCAAATGCATGTGGTCCCACCGTGACTCTGAGAGATAACTTTTTGTTATAGTCCACGAAAGTTCAAAAAATGCCAAAATTTAGTGTATTTTTTAAACGATTCTAATTTAATAAGTATTTCAGCTATATTTAAACTGTATACAGAAAAACACTGAGATTGAACATACTTTTCAGATAAAGAAAAAAGATCGAAGATCGGTTGTGTACGTCGCCCAATATTCAGTTCGAAAGTAGTAAATTTCTGTAAAAATAGTCATTTTTTTCGTACTCACGTAAAATTTCTCAACTTTGAGGAGCTCTACCACCCAAAATTACTAACCGATTTAAAAAATCTTTTGGATCCATAATCTTTGAAGTATTTTCTATCGATTACATATTTCACTTTTGCCAAACACGTTCATGAAAAAAATTATTTTTGATAAGCTATCCGAGACAAGGCCCCACTGTGCGACGTTGGACCGCTGCGTTATAAAAGTCCAAAACAAAAATCAAACCGCGGTCGCAAAACAATGCAGAGCACAGTCTTAACGGCTGAAGCGGAAATCTCTTTGTTGCGAGTCCAAGCGGAGAAAAGAAAGGCTAACGAGGAGCGGAAAAAATCGAAAACTCTAGTAAAAAATGTAAAACCGGCAAAGAGGCAAAGAAAGTGCACAAAGTGCACAAAACGAAATTCCGTTGCGTGCAACGTTTACAAGCGTGAGGTGCACATGAAATGTGCGAACATTACAAGAAGTTATTTTACTTGTGCCAATTGCGATTCCGATGAGGATTCGAATTAAGCAACAATAAGTTAACACGCATCTGTTCCTTGAGTGAATTTGACACAATTTTGAAATGAATGTTAAATGAATTTGTTATGATTTGCCATAAGAGCAACAAAAAGTTATATTGACAAAAATGATGAGATATGAATAAAATTAATTTGTTATGATTTGCAAGAAGAGCAAGAAAAAGTTATATTAAGAAAAATGAAGAAAAATTAATAAAATGAATTTATTATGAGTTGGCATAAAACTTGACTTAATTTTTGGTAGATTTGCTTAAAACCTTGCACCCTTTTTAATAGCAACATGACACAATTAAGACAGATAACGCATTGCGCAGATGACGTCACATATGATGCATATTACCAAGGCAAATATTCAACACATGCATTGTTTCTGGGCAATCTAAAAATTTATTGTTCTTGTGTGTGCGATGTTGAGCGTGCGATGCATAAATCGATACTTTAATCGATACATCGCTGCATCGCTGGCGATACTGTTTATTACGAGTAATAAATTTTAATAAATTATAAAATTCGGTTGTTTTTGAGTGTTTAATTGCATAAAATACAAAAGCATAACTAAAAACAATGATTTGGCATTTTATTTCATTTTATTGGCTCTATTTTGACAAGATTAAGGGGAGTGACTACCACAGGGGCACTTTATCGAAAATCGTGATTTTGACTTTTTTCATTAAATCCTATATATCTTTCAAAAAACGAATGAAATGTGTATAATGCCTTAGACTGATCGATGGGCAATAGAACTAGCTTTCCTATGATACCAACAGCTAAGCTTTACGTTGATTTCTGACAATTTAATATCCCAAAAACCTTAGGGGTGTTCACCATTAGGGCTTCTCCCTTATATATTTGTTGCAAAAATCAAAAACAAAAAAATTTTTAAGGTAATTTTAAGTGGGGAACATGGAAGTGATTTTTGATAAATTATTTCAAGTCGACTCGAAGGCTCTTAAAATTATGTAAGAGCCCCATTACAGTCGTGATGGCCTCCACGTGGTGTTCCCTGAATACCGATTGAAATTATTATTCGGGAGAAAATTCGAGCGGCGAAGTTAGGTTAGTTTTATATATAATTATGTTCTACACAATTCTAGATAAGTTTTGAAGTTACAAATTTTAAAAAAACATTGTAATCTACATCTGTACTTGTATCGAGTATGTCGCAGTCGGTTGCGTCCGACTGCAACGTTTCCACTTGTTTGACTTTAAAATGCGGGGGGGCTGGAGGCGGAATGGGGGGGCGTGGCTCAAAAATTTTTGATGCAGTTTTTTGGGGGTTGCTAGTAGCTATCTTCTTACCAAATTTGGTAGTTCTAGATGTAAGGATGTGTGAAATATGTGGATTTATCGTTTTGTAGTTATCGAATTTATCGATTTGCCAGCCCCCCAGTTATCGTAGAACCCCAATCTTGACACTTTAATTTACTATCACATAGATAAAGAGAATTGGAAAGTTTCAAGTCTCTAGCTTGAAGGGTGTGGACAAAAGTTGCGTTCATACAGACGGACAGACACCATGACGGACATTGCACAAACTCAATATATTCCTTACCTTCGGTATCGAGTATGAAACTTTCCAATTCTCTTTTTCTATGGGATAGTAAATTAAAGTGTCAAGATTGGGGTTCTACGATAACTGGGGGGCTGGCAAATCGATAAATTCGATAACTCAAAAACGATAAATCCGCATATTTCACACACCCTTACAGCTAGAACTACCAAATTTGGTAAGAAGATAGCTACTAGCAACCCCCAAAAAACTGCATCAAAAATATTGGAGCCACGCCCCCCCCCCCATTCCACCCCCAGACCCCCCGCATTTTAAAGTCAAAAAAGCCTATATCTCCTACAGTTTTTGAGCTAGAGCCACCAAATTTGGTGCCAATTTAGCTGATGATGACCCCCCATAAACTGCACCAAAAGTTTGGATGCCACGCCCACCAATACTGCCCTAGCCACCCCCATCCGCTCCAACGCTTCGTCAAAAACGGGAATGCGTGTATCTTCCAGAGTTGTGAAGCTAGAGCCAGCGAATTTGGTAGGAAGATAGCTGGTAACGACCCCCAAAAAACTGCATCAAAGTTTTGGAGCCACGCCCACCCATTACGCCCCCAGCCCCCCACATTTTGAAATCAGAAATGGCTATATCTCCCACAGTTTTTGAGCTAGAGCCACCAAATTTGGTGCCAAGATAAGTGACAATGACCCCCTAAAAACTGCAAACAAGCGCAGAAAAGGAAGGCTAACGAGGAGCGGAAAAAATCGAAAACGCTAGTAAAAAATGTAAAACCGGCAAAGAGGCAAAGAAAAAGCGTTTACGAGACCGACATAGACTTCTGCATTATTTGCAAAAATGATATGCCCTTGAAGTGCACAAAACGAAATTCCGTTGCGTGCAACGTTAGCAAGCGTGAGGTGCACATGAAATGTGCGAACATTACAAGAAGTTATTTTACTTGTGCCAATTGCGATTCCGATGAGGATTCGAATTAAGCAACAATAAGTTAACACGCATCTGTTCCTTGTGTGAATTTGACACAATTTTGAAATGAATGTTAAATGAATTTGTTATGATTTGCCATAAGAGCAACAAAAAGTTATATTGACAAAAATGATGAGATATGAATAAAATTAATTTGTTATGATTTGCAAGAAGAGCAAGAAAAAGTTATATTAAGAAAAATGAAGAAAAATTAATAAAATGAATTTATTATGAGTTGGCATAAAACTTGACTTAATTTTTGGTAGATTTGCTTAAAACCTTGCACCCTTTTTAATAGCAACATGACACAATTAAGACAGATAACGCATTGCGCAGATGACGTCACATATGATGCATATTACCAAGGCAAATATTCAACACATGCATTGTGACGTCATCTGCGCACAACATAAACAAGTTTCTGGGCAATCTAAAAATTTATTGTTCTTGTGTGTGCGATGTTGAGCGTGCGATGCATAAATCGATACTTTAATCGATACATCGCTGCATCGCTGGCGATACTGTTTATTACGAGCAATAAATTTTAATAAATTATAAAATTCGGTTGTTTTTGAGTGTTTAATTGCATAAAATACAAAAGCATAACTAAAAACAATGATTTGGCATTTTATTTCATTTTATTGGCTCTATTTTGACAAGATTAAGGGGAGTGACTACCACAGGGGCACTTTATCGAAAATCGTGATTTTGACTTTTTTCAATTAATCCTATATATCTTTCAAAAAACGAATGAAATGTGTATAATGCCTTAGACTGATCGATGGGCAATAGAACTAGCTTTCCTATGATACCAACAGCTAAGCTTTACGTTGATTTCTGACAATTTAATATCCCAAAAACCTTAGGGGTGTTCACCATTAGGGCTTCTCCCTTATATATTTGTTGCAAAAATCAAAAACAAAAAAATTTTAAGGTAATTTTAAGTGGGGAACATGGAAGTGATTTTTGATAAATTATTTCAAGTCGACTCGAAGGCTCTTAAAATTATATAAGAGCCCCATTACAGTCGTGATGGCCTCCACGTGGTGTTCCCTGAATACCGATTGAAATTATTAATCGGGAGAAAATTCGAGCGGCGAAGTTAGGTTAGTTTTATATATAATTATGTTATACACAATTCTAGATAAGTTTTGAAGTTACAAATTTTAAAAAAACATTGTAATCTACATCTGTACTGGTATCGAGTATGTCGCAGTCGGTTGCGTCCGACTGCAACGTTTCCACTTGTTTGACTTTAAAATGCGGGGGGCTGGAGGCGGAATGGGGGGGCGTGGCTCAAAAATTTTTGATGCAGTTTTTTGGGGGTTGCTAGTAGCTATCTTCTTACCAAATTTGGTAGTTCTAGATGTAAGGATGTGTGAAATATGTGGATTTATCGTTTTGTAGTTATCGAATTTATCGATTTGCCAGCCCCCCAGTTATCGTAGAACCCCAATCTTGACACTTTAATTTACTATCACATAGATAAAGAGAATTGGAAAGTTTCAAGTCTCTAGCTTGAAGGGTGTGGACAAAAGTTGCGTTCATACAGACGGACAGACACCATGACGGACATTGCACAAACTCAATATATTCCTTACCTTCGGTATCGAGTATGAAACTTTCCAATTCTCTTTTTCTATGGGATAGTAAATTAAAGTGTCAAGATTGGGGTTCTACGATAACTGGGGGGCTGGCAAATCGATAAATTCGATAACTCAAAAACGATAAATCCGCATATTTCACACACCCTTACAGCTAGAACTACCAAATTTGGTAAGAAGATAGCTACTAGCAACTCCCAAAAAACTGCATCAAAAATTTTGGAGCCACGCCCCCCCCCATTCCACCCCCAGACCCACCGCATTTTAAAGTCAAAAAAGCCTATATCTCCTACAGTTTTTGAGCTAGAGCCACCAAATTTGGTGCCAATTTAGCTGATGATGACCCCCCAAAAACTGCACCAAAAGTTTGGATGCCAGGCCCACCAATACTGCCCTAGCCGCCCCCAGATGCCCCAACGCTTCGTAAAAAACGGGAATGCGTGTATCTTCCAGAGTAGTGGAGCTAGAGCCACCAAATTTGGTAGGAAGATAGCTGGCAACGACCCCCAACAATCTGCATCAAAGTTTTGGAGCCTAGCCCATCCATTCCGCCCCCTTTCCCCACCTTATACAAACTTTGAGCTAGAGTCACCAAATTTGGTATGAAGGTAGCATTTGACATTCCACAAGGACCTGCAGCAAAAATTTGGATGCCACGCCCAACCATACCACCCCCAGCCCCCCTTTCCCTACTTAATACAAACTTCGAGCTAGAGTCACCAAATTTGGTATGAAGAGAGCAATTGACATCCCACATGAATCGGCAGCAAAAATTTGAAAGCCACGCCCACCCATACCGCCCCAAGCCCCATAGCCCCCCTTTCACCACCTTTTACATGCTTCGAGCTAGAGTCACCAAATTTGGTATGAAGGTAGCATTTGACATTCCACAAGGATCTGCAGCAAAAATTTGGATGCCACGCCCAACCATACCGCCCGCAGCCCCCTTTCCCCACTTTATACAAACTTTGAGCTAGAGTCACCAAATTTGGTATGAAGGTAGCATTTGACATTCCACAAGGATCTGCAGCAAAAATTTGGATGCCACGCCCAACCATACCGCCCGCAGCCCCCCTTTCCCCACTTTATACAAACTTCGAGCTAGAGTCACCAAATTTGGTATGAAGATAGCAATTGACAACCCACATAGATCGGCACCAAACATTTGAATGCCACGCCCAACCATACTGCCCCCAGCCCCCCTTTCCCCACTTTTACAAACTTTGAGCTAGAGTCACCAAATTTGTTATGAAGGTAGCATTTGACATTCCACAAGGATCTGCAGCAAAAATGTGGATGCCACGCCCAACCATACCGCCCGCAGCCCCCCTTTCCCCACTTTTACAAACTTTGAGCTAGAGTCACCAAATTTGGTATGAAGATAGCAATTGACATCCCACATGGATGGGCATCAAAATTTTTAATACTGGTATCGAGTATACCGCAGTCGGTTGCGTCCGACTGCAACGTTTCCACTTGTTTTTTTTTTTGTGTTTATGCTTTGTGCTATATTTTTCACATATATAATAATCTGTTACAAGTTGGAATGTTAGAAAAAGTAATTCAATGCATAATGAAAAGTAATATTAAATAAATTTGATTCAACTTACTGGTTTACACGTTATTATTGGTTTGTGATAACTGAAATATGATGTATACATTTGTGATTGTAAGGAATTCAAATATCTTTGGAAGACAGCATCAATAGTTGTTCCTGATCTTGTAGTGGCAAATGATACATCGAAATTTAATTTTAATGAAAACTTATCCCTTAAAAATTCTATCAAAGGGGTTGCTGCTTCAGAACTAAAATTTATATTGAAATCCCCACATAAAATCATCGGAATATTTTTATACTGTTTGTTCAGCAAATCTGAACCAGCAATTTAATATGGAAGTAACATAAAGTGGATGAAATCTATTATTTCTTGCGCAGTATGATTGGGTGAAATATAGATTACTGACAGAAGGATTTCTTGTCCATTACGAAGTTGGCAATGTGTTGAGCATATATGTCCTATTGAACTTGAGTTCACAGTAACGCTGCTGTTTTGATGCGTAGATATGTTTATTAACAATTCGGGACTATTGGATGAGTGTCTATACATAGCAACTTCTCCAGAACGAATATTTTCTCTTTTATACTTAATAATGCAATTGAAATTAGGAATATTTATGTGCTCATCAGAATGAAGCCAAGTTTCAGAAAGCAACAAAAAAGTGCATCCGTTGACCACTGAATCACTCAAGTGTTGACAGTGAGCTCTTAAGCTTTGGCAATCAAAAGAGAATAAAGAAAACGCTTTGTATTGTTTTATAAAATTAATTAATTTTGTTTGTAAAGTTTCTAAAGAATTCAAAATTCAAACTATCATTTTGGACAATATTAATATTATCTATGCATGTAGCTTCTCCTTGTTGTTGTTGTTGATTTTGTTGTTGTAATTTCTTCTTGTTTCTATGCATGTTGTTCCCCTTGTTGTTGATTTTGTTGTTGCTGGGTTTGTTTTACAGCATTTGCATTTTGATCCATTAACACTTTGTAGCCGCTCTTTTAATATATGTATTTTAATAGTTTCTCTTCTCAAATTAAAGTGAAGCTGGCTGCGCTATTTCATTATCGCGCCGCTTACATCTAATCGACAGTCCAATCAATACACCGCCACATTCGATCTATGGTACTACCACCTACCACTATCAGCCTATTACAACTTAAAATTTAAATTTGCGCTAAAGTGCTAATTGTCGGCCGCTTGTATAGTAGTGCTGTCAAGTACTTTAATTTAACTTTATTTATTATACTCGATACCGAAGGTAAAGAGTATATTGGTTTTGTGCAATGTCCGTCATGGTGTCTGTCCGTCTGTCCGTCTGTCCGTCCGTATGGTTGCAAGTTTTTTCCACACCCTTCAAGCTAGAGACTTGAAACTTTTCAATTCTCTTTATCTATGGGATAGTAAATTAAAGTGTCAAGATTGGGGTTCTACGATAACTGGGGGGCTGGCAAATCGATAAATTCGATAACTCAAAACCGATAAATCCACATATTTCGCACATCCTTACAGCTAGAACTACCAAATTTGGTAAGAAGATAGCTACTAGCAACCCTCAAAAAACTGCATCAAAAACTTTGGAGCCACGCCCCCCCATTCCGCCCCCAGCCCTACGGCATTTTAAAGTCAAAAACGCCTACATCTCCCACAGTTTTTGAGCTACAGCCACCAAATTTAGTGCCAAGATAGGTGATGAAGACCCCCCGAAAACTGCATCAAAAGTTTGGATGCCACGCCCACCAAAACTGCCCTAGCCACCCCCATCCGCTCCAACGCTTCGTCAAAAACGGGAATGCGTGTATCTTCCAGAGTTGTGGAGCTAGAGCCAGCGAATTTGGTAGGAAGATAGCTGGTAACGACCCCCAAAAAACTGCATCAAAGTTTTGAAGCCACGCCCACCAATTACGCCCCCAGCCCCCCCACATTTTGAATTCAGAAATGGCTATATCTCCCACAGTTTTTGAGCTAGAGCCACCAAATTTGGTGCCAAGATAAGTGACAAAGACCCCCTAAAAACTGCATCAAAAGTTTGGATGCCACGCCCACCAATACTGCCCTAGCCGCCCCCATCCACCCCAACGCTTCGTCAAAAACGGGAATGCGTGTATATTCCAGAGTAGTGGAGCTAGAGCCACCAAATTTGGTAGGAAGATAGCTGCCAACGACCCCCAACAATCTGCATCAAAGTTTCGGAGCCTAGCCCATCCATTCCGCCCCCTTTCCCCACCTTATACAAACTTTGAGCTAGAGTCACCAAATTTGGTATGAAGGTAGCATTTGAAATTCCACAAGGATCTGCTGCAAAAATTAGGATGCCACGACCAACCATACCGCCCCCAGCCCCATAGCCCCCCTTTCCCCACTTTATACAAACATTGAGCTAGAGTCACCAAATTTGGTATGAAGGTAGCATTTGACATTTCACAAGGATCTGCAGCAAAAATTTGGATGCCACGCCCAACCATACCGCCCCAGCCCCCCTCTCCCCACTTTATACTTACTTCGAGCTAGAGTCACCAAATTTGGTATGAAGATAGCAATTGACATCCCACATGGATCGGCAGCAAAAATTTTGAATGCCACGCCCACCCATACCGCCCCAAGCCCCATAGCCCCCCTTTCTTCACCTTTTACATGCTTCGAGCTAGAGTCACCAAATTTGGTATGAAGGTAGCATTTGACATTCCACAAGGATCTGCAGCAAAAATTAGGATGCCACGACCAACCATACCACCCCCAGCCCCATAGCCCCCCATTCCCCACCTTATACAAACTTTGAGCTAGAGTCACCAAATTTGGTATGAAGGTAGCATTAAACATTCCACAAGGATCTGCAGAAAAAATTTGGATGCCACGCCCAACCATACCACCCCCAGCACCCCTTCCCCACTTTATACAAACTTTGAGCTAGAGTCACCAAATTTGGTATGAAGGTAGCATTTGAGATTCCACAAGGATCTGCAGCAAAAATTTGGATGCCACGCCCAACCATACCGCCCGCAGCCCCCCTTTCCCCACTTTATACAAACTTCGAGCTAGAGTCACCAAATTTGGTATGAAGATAGCAATTGACATCCCACATGGATGGGCATCAAAATTTTTAATACTGGTATCGAGTATACCGCAGTCGGTTGCGTCCGACTGCAACGTTTCCACTTGTTTTTTTTTTTGTGTTTATGCTTTGTGCTATTTTTTTCACATATATAATAATCTGTTACAAGTTGGAATGTTAGAAAAAGTAATGCAATGAATAATGAAAAGTAATATTAAATAAATTTGATTCAACTTACTGGTTTACACGTTATTATTGGTTTGTGATAACTGAAATATGATGTATACATTTGTGATTGTAAGGAATCCAAATATCTTTGGAAGACAGCATCAATAGTTGTTCCTGATCTTGTAGTGGCCAATGATGCATCGAAATTTAATTTTAATGAAAACTTATCCCTTAAAAATTCTATCAAAGGGGTTGCTGCTTCAGAACTAAAATTTATATTGAAATCCCCACATAAAATCATCGGAATATTTTTATACTGTTTGTTCAGCAAATCTGAACCAGCAATTTAATATGGAAGTAACATAAAGTGGATGAAATCTATTATTTCTTGCGCAGTATGATTGGGTGAAATATAGATTACTGACAGAAGGATTTCTTGTCCATTACGAAGTTGGCAATGTGTTGAGCATATATGTCCTATTGAACTTGAGTTCACAGTAACGCTGCTGTTTTGATGCGTAGATATGTTTATTAACAATTCGGGACTATTGGATGAGTGTCTATACATAGCAACTTCTCCAGAACGAATATTTTCTCTTTTATACTTAATAATGCAATTGAAATTAGGAATATTTATGTGCTCATCAGAATGAAGCCAAGTTTCAGAAAGCAACAAAAAAGTGCATCCGTTGACCACTGAATCACTCAAGTGTTGACAGTGAGCTCTTAAGCTTTGGCAATCAAAAGAGAATAAAGAAAACGCTTTGTATTGTTTTATAAAATTAATTAATTTTGTTTGTAAAGTTTCTAAAGAATTCAAAATTCAAACTATCATTTTGGACAATATTAATATTATCTATGCATGTAGTTTCTCCTTGTTGTTGTTGTTGATTTTGTTGTTGTAATTTCTTCTTGTTTCTATGCATGTTGTTCCCCTTGTTGTTGATTTTGTTGTTGCTGGGTTTGTTTTACAGCATTTGCATTTTGATCCATTAACACTTTGTAGCCGCTCTTTTAATATATGTATTTTAATAGTTTCTCTTCTCAAATTACAGTGAAGCTGGCTGCGCTATTTCATTATCGCGCCGCTTACATCTAATCGACAGTCCAATCAATACACCGCCACATTCGATCTATGGTACTACCACCTACCACTATCAGCCTATTACAACTTAAAATTTAAATTTGCGCTAAAGTGCTAATTGTCGGCCGCTTGTATAGTAGTGCTGTCAAGTACTTTAATTTAATTTTATTTATTATACTCGAAACCGAAGGTTAAGAGTATATTGGTTTTGTGCAATGTCCGTCATGGTGTCTGTCCGTCTGTCCGTCTGTCCGTCCGTATGGTTGCAAGTTTTTTCCACACCCTTCAAGCTAGAGACTTGAAACTTTTCAATTCTCTTTATCTATGGGATAGTAAATTAAAGTGTCAAGATTGGGGTTCTACGATAACTGGGGGGCTGGCAAATCGATAAATTCGATAACTCAAAACCGATAAATCCACATATTTCGCACATCCTTACAGCTAGAACTACCAAATTTGGTAAGAAGATAGCTACTAGCAACCCTCAAAAAACTGCATCAAAAATTTTAGAGCCACGCCCCCCCCATTCTGCCCCCAGCCCTACGGCATTTTAAAGTCAAAAACGCCTACATCTCCCACAGTTTTTGAGCTACAGCCACCAAATTTAGTGCCAAGATAGGTGATGAGGACCCCCCAAAAACTGCATCAAAAGTTTGGATGCCACGCCCACCAATACTGCCCTAGCCACCCCCATCCGCTCCAACGCTTCGTCAAAAACGGGAATGCGTGTATCTTCCAGAGTTGTGGAGCTAGAGCCAGCGAATTTGGTAGGAAGATAGCTGGTAACGACCCCCAAAAAACTGCATCAAAGTTTTGAAGCCACGCCCACCAATTACGCCCCCGGCCCCCCCACATTTTGAAATCAGAAATGGCTATATCTCCCACAGTTTTTGAGCTAGAGCCACCAAATTTGGTGCCAAGATAAGTGACAAAGACCCCCTAAAAACTGCATCAAAAGTTTGGATGCCACGCCCACCAATACTGCCCTAGCCGCCCCCATCCACCCCAACGCTTCGTCAAAAACGGGAATGCGTGTATATTCCAGCGTAGTGGAGCTAGAGCCACCAAATTTGGTAGGAAGATAGCTGCCAACGACCCCCAACAATCTGCATCAAAGTTTTGGAGCCTAGCCCATCCATTCCGCCCCCCTTTCCCCACCTTATACAAACTTTGAGCTAGAGTCACCAAATTTGGTATGAAGGTAGCATTAAACATTCCACAAGGATCTGCAGAAAAAATTTGGATGCCACGCCCAACCATACCACCCCCAGCCCCCTTTTCCCACTTTATACAAACTTTAAGCTAGAGTCACCAAATTTGGTATGAAGATAGCAATTGACATCCCACAAGGATCGGCAGCAAAAATTTGAATGCCACGCCCACCCATACCGCCCCAAGCCCCATAGCCCCCCTTTCACCACCTTTAACATGCTTCGAGCTAAAGTCACCAAATTTGGTATGAAGGTAGCATTTGACATTCCACAAGGATCTGCAGCAAAAATTAGGATGCCACGACCAACCATACCGCCCCCAGCCCCATAGCCCCCCATTCCCCACCTTATACAAACTTTGAGCTAGAGTCACCAAATTTGGTATGAAGGTAGCATTTAACATTCCACAGGGATCTGCAGAAAAAATTTGGATGCCACGCCCAACCATACCGCCCGCAGCCCCCCTTTCACCACTTTATACAAACTTTGAGCTAGAGTCACCAAATTTGGTATGAAGGTAGCATTTGACATTCCACAAGGATCTGCAGCAAAAATTTGGATGCCACGCCCAACCATACCGCCCCCAGCCCCCTTTCCCAACTTTATACAAACTTTGAGCTTGAGTCACCAAATTTGGTATGAAGGTAGCATTTGACATTCCACAAGGATCTGCAGCAAAACTTTGGATGTCACTCCCACCCATACCGCCCCAAGCCCCATAGCCCCCCTTTCACCACCTTTTACATGCTTCGAGCTAGAGTCACCAAATTTGGTATGAAGGTAGCATTTGACATTCCACAAGGATCTGCAGCAAAAATAAGGATGCCACGACCAACCATACCGCCCCCAGCCCCATAGCCCCCTATTCCCCACCTTATACAAACTTTGAGCTAGAGTCACCAAATTTGGTATGAAGGTAGCATTTGACATTTCACAAGGATCTGCAGGAAAAATTTGGATGTCACGCCCACCCATACCGCCCCAAGCCCCATAGTCCCCCTTTCACCACCTTTTACATGCTTCGAGCTAGACTCACCAAATTTGGTATGAAGGTAGCATTTGACATTCCACAAGGATCTGCAGCAAAAATTTGGATGTCACGCCCACCCATACCTCCCCAAGCCCCATAGCCCCCCATTCACCACCTTTTACCTGCTTCGAGCTAGAGTCACCAAATTTGGTATGAAGGTAGCATTTGACATTCCACAAGGATCTGCAGCAAAAATTTGAAAGCCACGCCCACCCATACCGCCCCCAGCCCCATAGCCCCCCTTTCCCCACCTTATACAAACTTTGAGCTAGAGTCACCAAATTTGGTATGAAGGTAGCATTTGACATTCCACAAGGATCTGCAGCAAAATTTGGATGCCACGCCCAACCATACCGCCCGCAGCCCCCTTTCCCCACTTTATACAAACTTTGAGCTAGAGTCACCAAATTTGGTATGAAGGTAACATTTGACATTCCACAAGGATCTGCAGCAAAAATTTGGATGCCACGCCCACCCAATATTCTGATTTTCGTATTATATACTATATACATTCCTTTAAAATTACGTATATATATAAGTTCATTTTAATACGTATTTATGATAAGTATAATAAATTGAATTGCTATTATTTAAATATTTAAATAACGATCAACGTATTTAATTTCTTTATGTTACACAGAAATTAAGTCGATTTTCGACTTAATAATTGAAGCAACATTATTTATTATTGGACGTAGATGTACTAACGAACAGTACAGTCAAGTGGCCCAACGATACCAAGCACCGGCTGTTAACGCGCGGACCCACGTACAATGCGACCGCCTCCCGCCCATCCGATCGAGGGGCGCTCCGCTTATCGTGCGGTTACGATGATCGCGAACATGCAGACAATGACACAAACTAACTTTTAATAGAGCAAGTAGGAGTGGCACTGTGTATTAAGTGGGATAGATCGTTATAAATAGAACACAGAATACGAAGAGGGTTATGAAGAGCATAATTAGAACTACAAGTTTGAAGAGATATAGGTACAAAATTTCTAGTATTTCTAATAGGAACAGCAAAGTTAATTGGTTAATTAATTCAGAAGAATCAATTTCACCATTAATTAATTTGTGAAAAAGGAAAATGATAGCATTATTCTACGATCGTTAAGTGAAGGAAGATCTATTAGTAAAAGTCCACTACGATAAGATGGCAAATTATTGTTAGTGTCCCAGTTAAGACCTCTAAGTGCGAAAAGCATAAATTTCTTTTTGTACCGATTCTATTTTATTCTGGTGAATTTCGTATTTGGGAAACCATATACAAGATCCATATTGCAGAATCGGTCGTACAAGAGAAGTATACAGAGTTTTTGTTAAGTAGGGATCGTTGAACTCCTCCGACCAGCGCTTAATGAAGCCCAAGACACCGGATGCTCGATTAAAAATTGAAGAAATATGCTTGTCAAACTTAAGCTTTGGGTCCATGACGATGCCCAAATCGTCAACCCACTCATTTATATCTAGTGGTTTATTGTCAAGAAAATATATATTAAAAAAGGGCAAAGAGCCCTAAACTAACAGATGGTTAGCTTAACTAACTGATGGTTAGTCAAAATTGAGTTTCTCAATGTCTGGTTAGGGTTGTTCGTGATTAGAACTAACATGAGGCCTGAGTGCCGGCTAAAATTTGTTCTCTCGTTAAGTGCCGATATAATTATCGATGAAATCATCGTTAGGCAAACAGCTGACTGTGGCTGACATTTGCATTGTCTATATTTTATTATTGAAGTAAAATGGCATCGTATCAAAGAATTTTTTACATCCACGCAATGTGGCCTCTTTTTGTTCTCAACTTAGCTCATTAAACTTGTTTGTTCCATTTTATAATTGTTATTTTCGAGTTGAAAGAAGAATTAGGCAGTCACAAAACAATAAATACCAAACAAAAACAGCTGTTTTGCTCGAAAAGGGTGGCAGCACCATCAATGCGATAGTATCATATCGATTTAACTTAACTAAACGTTGAGAAAACCAAACTGGCTTAACGCGAGCGTTAAATTTATCTGGTCGTTAGCTAATTCTTACTTTAACCAGACATTGAGAAACACGACATTTGGAAGTTATCTAAATCTCTTTGAGCAGCTAGGGGAGTTGCAGCTGACGTGCATAATTTTACATCATCAGTGTGCATCAAAACCCGAGAGAACTTTATAACCGATGGAAGATAGTTTATAAACAAAATAAATAATAAAGGACCAAGATGACTACCCTATGGAACGCCTGAAGTGACCTGAACCTTCTTGGAAACGGACCCTTAAAAAAAAACCCTCTGGTTCTTAGAGCCAGGTAGTCTTTTATCCAAAGAACTAGAATATTTGAAAAGCCCAAGTGTTCTAGTTAAGCATTAGGAGATGATGATCTACAGAGTCGAAAGCCTTACTAAAATCAGTATAAATAACATCAGTCTGCAATTTATCCTGAAAACCCTTGATAACAAACGAAGTAAATTCTAACAAGTTAGTGGTAGAAGATCTTTGTTTCATAAATCCGTGCTGACACGGTGAAATAATAGATTTGCAAAGGTGTTGAAGATGGGAGGTTATTAATTTTTCAAAAATCTTAGGAATAGCAGACAACTTGGAGATGCCCCTATAATTTTGAACATTACATTTGTTTCCTTTTTATGGAAAGGAATAATAAATGACTCTTTCAAAATTTTTGGAATTGAGCCTTACTCCAGGGACAAGTTAAACATTTTAAGCAACGGCTTTAAGAACCATGAGCGCAGTGTCTAAGCCCACAGCTTGGCACTCCGTCAGGTCCTGGGGAAAATATAGGTTTCAAAACATGTAGATTATTTTAAAGTGAGTTTTCAGTGATTTTCAGTCCAAAGATGCGATTCGAGCCATTCACCTGATAAGGGTAAGGCAAACCGACTTGAGATTGAAATGAACCAACAGTCGTTTGAAAAAATTGGGCAAATATATTTGCAATCTCCTGATCAGAATTGGCCTTCGTTTCCTCAAAGAATACTTCCGTTGGGAGTGTCGATGACCTACGTTTCGCATTAACAAAATAAAAAAACCGCTTTGGATTCTACTGAAACTGTAATCTGCACCGAGTCAGGTATTTCTTATAACATTGGTTATTTAAGATAGCAAAACTGGCACGAGCAATCAAGTATGCAGAATAGGCTACCGATGAGCCGCTTTTTCTAAATCTCTTGTAGAATTTAGATTTTCGATTTTTGAGAATTGTCAACTCTCGGGTAAACCAAACAGGTTTATTAGACCTGTTTAGCTTACCAACCGGGACACATAAATCAAATAAAGAATATAAGGTATTGTAAAAAATACTGATTGCCACGTCCAAGTCGTCAGACTCGTAGAGGGGAGACCAGTCAGTATGGGATAAAAGCAGGGCGAGACCCTCAAAATCAGTTTTCCGAAATTGACGAACTCGACTCAAAGGCATTTTGACATTGCAACGCGTCCGGGAAGGTAAATTAATCAACAGCTCAAACGCAGGATGGTATAAGTCTTCGGGATAAGATATAGGCTGGGAACGGGAAACGGATGAAGATGATGAATCCAAAACAAAAATCAGATCAAGCATTTTATTAAGAGAATTTGGGAAAGCATTAATTTGACTCAATGACATCCAAAGTAAGTCGATTAAAAATTCATTCGGGGCCGTGGGAGTCAGGGCACCAGAGTCAGGACAAGAAATCCAAGTAGCTTCAGCAATGTTGAAATCACCAAGAACTACAAGAAAATCGCGATCAGAAAGCAAGGCAGAGACAGAATGAATAGCTGATAGATGTGTCTCATAGATAGAGAGATCAGAGGAAGGAGGTATATAGGAACAAGTGATAAAAATGTTAATACCGTAAATATTTAGCTATACAGCAATAAACTCTATATCAAAAGAACTATTAAATACGACTGTTTCAGAAGGAAAGTCAACATTCACAGTAATAAGCACTCCACCACCACGCCGAAGAGTACGGTCCTTTCTATAAATATAATATGTACTACATAGAATTTCGGAATTGAGAATGTCTTGCCTTAACCACGTTTCAGTAAAGGCAATGACATGGAAAGGGAAAGAAAGACTATTAAGGTATAAGCTAGTGAGTTTACTACAAAGACCTCTTACATTCTGATAGCCAAGTAAGAAGGAGGATGTTAGTTTTTTGAACTATCAGTAATTGGGAGAGTTACCTTAGAACCAACCACCGGAAGTGTAGATACAATCGAGGGCCGATTTTTTTTTTCTTGCAGTATACTCTTTCACAATTATGTGTTCTGGCCAAAATTCTTTGCAGCATATGGTGCAAAAATCTTGATTCGAAACACTGATTTAAAAGTCGAAATGTTCCGATCATAAGCAAATTTGAATTTCTCCACCGTGACATTGGCATTCGATTTGGCCTTGATATAGACCTTGACATCATCTGATGTTAAACCAGGGGGAAGCCTTGAAACAAATATTTGTTTTTTAGGTGGGACAGCAACAAATTATTTAATTATATCCTCTACTGAGGCTGGTTTGGAAGACTCAGTCTCGGATAATTGAATATTTGGCTCTTTAGGTTTGATAGAGTTTTTTTGTTGATTAACATCAACACTACTAACCACCAAAGGAACCGAAGGATCGGGATCAGATAAGACAATATCCATGGGAGTTATTGTTATATCATCTAAGTTCTCGATAACTTTAGTAGAAGGGACATGAAGATTTTTATTTACTTTACCCTGTGGTATCGGAGCGTTTGGAGTATTTTCCAACGTCACAGAGCCCGATAACTGCCCAACGTTGGCCTTTTTACGCTTTGGAGAATTCTGTACGAGATTTTTCTCGCTAAGGTTTCTCTGAACCGATGAGAATTTTTTACACAGTTTATTCAACTGACTGAAAACGCCCTCTAAGCCAAACTGAGTTCCTATAAAGCTTGCAATGTCTTTTTTTTTCTCCAAACATGACCAACACGGCCACTCTAAATTAGTAACCTTCAAGAGGTCTGAGATACGGCCATTAATGCCAGCACATTGCTCATGAGCAACATTTGTGCACATCCAGCAGCAGACAAAACCCATTTTTGAGTTAGCGCGGACTTGACAATTCGCATAGCAGCAAACAGACATTTTTATTGAATTTATGAAAAGAATATAAAAGTAAAAAAAATAAATAAATAAAAATAAAAAAATCTCTGCAGAAAATTGTTACTATTAAGATACAGGTCCACCCTAATGTGCAAATAGTAAAGCTACAAACAAAACTTACTTCACAGCTTCACAAACAAAAACGGCGCGAGTGCGACCACCGAAAAAAACAAGCATCGGAGAAAATTTTGACCGCGACCAACACCAACACAAAAGAGCGCGTTAGAGTAAACGATCAGCAAATTTTTCAGTATGCTGGACTGCAGTTTGTTGTTGTGCTTGGAAACACGTTAAAACAAATGCAAATTAAATAGTTAATTTAATGTCCACTTTGGGTTTAGGCAAACCGACAAAACACAAAGTCACAAAACTATTAGTTTACACAAATTCGCGAAATTAATAGCAGAAATAAGACGCACAATAGTCAAAAAAGCGAGGCGCATAAAAAAAAAACACGTCCGTTGCGATGCAAAGCAAGAGCGACTATTGCCTTCTACTTTGCACATTATATAATAGTTGTATAGACGCTGCTTTAGTGCATTTAAAAATCAAATAAAACTAAGCAGTCTGAATATTCTATTAAATTAATATAAGTTGGTATATTCAATTTTATTGAATTCTATACTTTGTATAGACGCTGTAACGTTGTACAGTGAAGTCATTTTTGACTTATTTTGAAGTATTTATTTATTTATAATACTTACTTTAAATTAAGTTGTTAATTTGTTTTAATTTTTTTTTAAACAAAATTAATAAGTCGATTTTAGACTTAATAATTGAAGCAACATTATAGTTGTCTTCTATTTTGCATATTATATAATAGTTATATAGACGCTGCTTTAGTGCATTTAAAAATCAAATAAAACTAAGCAGTCTGAATATTCTATTAAATTAATATATGTTGGTATATTCAATTTTATTTAACTCTATACTTACGTATAGACACTGTAACCAACAATAATACACTAAATAGAGTCGCCAACGACCGATAGTCCAACCACCAGTTGGAACTGGCTAGCGAAGCTACCACTCGCTCTGAGAGCGCATTTCGTGCGTTTCTCGTGTTTCGTGAGTGTTTCGCCAGCCACTTCTCTTGCTAACTTTGCTACAACATTTTTGTTGATAGCACAACCAGCCAGCCATATTGTGTGTATGCGCCGCTAGCCTGCGATTTTCTAGCGCGCAGTGGCTTGTTCGATTGCTGTACCCCCATTTTTTTTCCTTGTATTCCTTATGTGCGCTTATTTTATTGCTTATCTTACTGCGTCGACCTAGCACCAGCAAAGCAAATGAGCGAATTAATAAAAACATACATATATAATATATGAATATGTATGCAGTTTTGGTGGTAGCCAGGCATTGATTTCTGATTTTTGCTAGCCGAAAGGCTAGCTACCATAAGCATGTGTGTGTCCCTGTCTCTATGCATGTCCATATTTAATGCATGCGTAACATTTGCCAGGCAATTCATTGACCTTTCTCAACTAATATGAATTTCGGGCAAACGCTAAACAGCCAAATTTTATATTAAATTTGTATTATTGCCTACAAAAAACCCAAGAAAAACCAGAAGAACAATACTTCCAAGGCAGTTTTGGTGCTCATCGAACATTTGCTCATCAGGCGAACAGCAAAATTAACAAGCGTTCACTAAAATAAGCAGACAATTATCAGTTTTGCATTGCTCGTCATACATACTCTTTCATGTTTTCAGCTATATGACTCTTTCCCAATCATTTTGACATCGCAACCACCATACAGCTATACTGCGATGCATACAAATTGCGAAAGTGTATTCCAATCGTCCATTTGCCCAAGTCATTTGCCTAAATTCAAAAGCAGAAGCAACACAAGAAACCGTTCTAAGTCATTTTCTTATGTCGCTTCTGTTCGTTCGTTTTTTGCGTGTTGCTTCTGCTTCTGCATAGCCTTGGGCACACACACAGCGTGCAGTGCGTGGCCGTTTTCTTGAATCTCTTTTGCACTTGCTATGCCGAGCGTTTTCTTGTGTTGCTTCTGCTTTAGAATTTAGGCAAATGACTTGGGCAAATGGACGATTGGAATACACTTTCGCAATTTGTAGGCATCGCAGCATAGCTGTATGGTGGTTGCGATGACAAAATGATTGGGAAAGAGTCATAGAGCTGAAAACATGAAAGAGTATGTATGACCAGCAATGCAAAACTGATAATTGCCTGCTTATTTTACAAGACGCTTGTTAATTTTGCTGTTCGCCTGATCAGCAAATGTTCGATTAGCACCAAAACTGCCTTGGAAGTATTGTTCTTCTGGTTTTTCTTGGGTTTTTTGTAGGCAAATAATACAAATTTAATATAAAATTTGGCTGTTTAGCGTTTGCCCGAAATTCATATTAGTTGAGAAAGGTCAATGAATTGCCTGGCAAATGTTACGCATGCATTAAAATATGAACATGGATAGAGACAGGGACACACACATGCTTATGGTAGCTAGCCTTTCGGCTAGCAAAAATCAGAAATCAATGCCTGGCTACCACCAAAACTGCATACATATACATATATTATATATGTATGTTTTTATTAATTCGCTCATTTGCTTTGCTGGTGCTAGGTCGACGCAGTAAGATAAGCAATAAAATAAGCGCACATAAGGAATACAAGGAAAAAAATGGGGGTACAGCAATCGAACAAGCCACTGCGCGCTAGAAAATCGCAGGCTAGCGGCGCATACACACAATATGGCTGGCTGGTTGTGCTATCAACAAAAATGTTGTAGCAAAGTTAGCAAGAGAAGTGGCTGGCGAAACACTCACGAAACACGAGAAACGCACGAAATGCGCTCTCAGAGCGAGTGGTAGCTTCGCTAGCCAGTTCCAACTGGTGGTTGGACTATCGGTCGTTGGCGACTCTATTTAGTGTATTCTTGTTGCTGTAACGTTGTAACAATCGTTTTACAGTGAAGTCAATTGACTCACAGCCAAATTAAAATATGTCTATTGAAGCTTTAGATATTAGTTGTGTTTTGGTGCCGCATTCAGTTGTTGCCATAATTGGTGATGGAGCCTGTCTTTTAAGATCTATTTCCTACCTTTTATTTGGTAGGCAAGGCTTCCATGGCACCATACGCGAAAATATTGTTGACCATGTTGTAACCAACTGGCAAACAATGAACAATGTGAGTGCGCTATGTCATACTCATACACTTATGGTACTGCATGTGAGCTTCAAGCAGCAGCAGAAATTTTTGCTGTAAATTTCCAAGTTTTTCAGAATGGAAATTTATTACAAGCATTCGGAAATAATATGCATCCTGTAAAAAGATTGCGTTTAACCGGTTCATTAATGAATGGACGTTTTGATGTTTATATTCCTTTAAAGGAAGTATTAACTCAAGATTCTTATACGTCAAGTGAATGTATAACTGAAAATGTTAAAAATCCTGTTAAAAGACGTAGTCGGTTCACCGGCAAAACAGAAAAAAAGGTAAAAAAAACGTTCATTAGAAAAAAAATAGTGATATCAGTTGGGGTAAGCGCATAGAAGCATCAAAAAGATATCGTGTTAATAATCCTGATGTTATTAGAGTTGTAGTGAGAAGAGATCAGACTAATAATCCTGAAGCTCATAGAGTTGTAGTGAGAAGACATCAGGCTAATAATCCCGATGCACGTCAAGAAAGGCGTTTGCGTGCATGGAGTGTTAAAGCAATGTCTGGCTTAAACTATGATTTTGAAATAGCTTACAAGTCAGATAAAATTACTCAACTTGGTAGTATGAATTTGATATGCAAACATTGTAATGCTTTAAAATGGAAAAATGAGCCTTTTGGTATCTGTTGCAAGGCAGGAAAAGTTAAACTTTCACAAAATGAGTGTTTGCCTGATCCACTTAAAAGCTTAATAATTGGTAGACATCCAAAGCATGATCATTTCATTGATCGTATAAGAAAGTATAACAGCTGCTTTCAAATGACTTCTTTTGGAAGTACAAAAATTATAAATGAAAGTTGGTCAGCCTTTAAAGTCCAAGGACAAGTGTATCACCTAATTGGTAGTGTCCGACCTTTGCCAAATGAAAAAATGCAGTTTCTTCAAATTTATTTTGTTGGTGATGATGAAAAGGAAGCTCAAATACGTTGCAAAAATATTTCAAATGTTGATTTAAGCGTAGTAAAGGGTCTTCAATGTATGTTTCATCATCACAATTAAATACCAACAACTCTCAATAAAATACCCACAAGTACTAAAGACTATAAATTGATTATACATGCTGATCGAACACCCTCTGGTACTCACAAAGGGCTTTACAATGCACCTCAATCAAGCGAAGTAGCTTTAGTTATTGTTGGTCAGCAATTTGAAAAGCGCGATATTATTATTGAAAGCCATAATAGTAAATTACATCGTATAAGTGAGGTGCATCGATCATACGATGCCTTACAGTACCCTTTGCTATTTCCTTATGGCGAAGATGGCTATTCAGTGGATATACCACAATGGAATCCATTATTAAAAAAAGAGGAACCAAAAAAAAAATATCTGCGTTAAGCTTTTACAGCTATAAAATAATGATTCGTCAATCTGAGATAAATCATTTAATTTATTGTCGTTCCCTTTTTAGTCAGTTTTTGGTTGATATGTATGCTAAAATTGAAACAGAAAGGTTAAATTATATTCGCTACAATCAAGCGAAACTCAGAGCAGATAGCTATATGCATCTACTAGATGCAATAGGCCAACAAGATGTTGTCGCAGCTCAACTTGGTCAGATGGTAGTTTTACCATCTTCTTTTACAAGCTCTGCAAGATATATGCATGAAAAGACTCAAGATGCTATGACATATGTTCGCCATTATGGGCGACCAGATCTTTTCATAAAATTCACATGCAATCCACAATGGTATGACATAAAAAGAGTTTTATGACCGGGTCAAAAACCGCATGATCGTCACGATATTATAGCTCGAGTTTTTCATTTTAAAGTTAAAGCTTTAATGTCACTATTGATAAAAGGTTCTTTGTTTGGAAGCGTGCAATGTTTCATGTACCTTGTGGAATGTTAAAAGCGGGGCTTACCACGCATATGTATATATTCTACTTTGGTTAGAAAATAAAATAAGACCAGATAAAATCGATAAAATTATCTGTGCCGAAACACCAAACGCAGATGAGGATCCTTTGTTATTTAACATTGTTAAGTCAAATATGATTCATGGTCCTTGCGGTGCATTGAATAATAAATCGCCATGTATGAAAAATTGAAAATGTACCAAAAGGTTTCCTCGACAATTACTTAAAGAAACTGTGACTGGAAAAGATAGTTACCCTCTATATCGTAGAAGAGCGATAAAAGATGGTGGTAATGCAATCAATATAAATGGTAATTGCATAGATAATCGTTGGGTTGTGCCTTATAACTGTGTACTATTGAGAACATTTGAAGCTCACATAAATGTTGAGTATTGTAGTTCTGTAAAGTCTATTAAATACATTTGTAAATATGTTAACAAGGGCAGTGATCAAGCATCATTTACTCTTGAAGACCAACGTAATGAAATTAATATGTACGAAAGTGGCCGTTCTATAAGTAGCTCAGAAACGGTGTGGAGAATCCTTGCATTTCCCATACATGAACGTTTTCCGGCTATTACACACTTAGCTGTTATTTAGAAAATGGTCAAGATGATAAGCACTGGGATTCAACTATTGCCGATGCTGTCATATGTATGTCAAAATCCTACAAAACTGAGAGAACTTTTTGCAATAATGTTAGTATTTTGTCAAATTTCAGATGCTCTTAAACTTTGGAATACTTATAAAGAGAGTTTCTCAGAAGATATATTTTAATAGCCTTTCATTTTTTACAAGACAGAAATATTGATGAAAGTATTGTGAATAATGTATTAAATAAATGTCTTATTTACATTGAAGATATTGTACTGTCTATTGGTGGTCAAAACTTGACTTATTATGGACTTCCACTACCAATTAGATCCGAAATATTGAATATCATAGAGAAACAAATTATGAAAATTGCGATAATTTTGTTGTTAATAATGAGCTACTCCTTACTGCTGAGCAAAAACAAGTATACGACAAGTTACTACACAGCGTTAAAGCAGAAAAGGGAGAAATCTATTTTTTAGATGCACCTGGTGGAACAGGTAAAACGTATCTTTTAAATTTATTACTGGCAAAGGTACGGCAGAGCAAAAAAAATTGCATTGGCCTTTCCTTCTTCCGATATCGCAGCCACTTTACTAAATGGTGGTCGCACAGCGCATTCTACACTTAAGATTCCATTTAATTTGATTCATTTAGAAACACCACATTGCTCAATTTCAAAGCAATCTAATATTGCTGCTGTGCTCAAAGATTGCAAGCTTATTGCTTGGGATGAGTGTACTATGGGCCATAAAGGTGCTTTTGAAGCTGTAGATCGCTCTTTGAAAGACATTCGAGATAGTGAATACTTAATGGGTGGCATAACTGTTCTCTAAGCTGGTGATTTTCGACAAACTCTTCCAGTGATCCCCAGAGAAACAAGAGCAGATGAAATAAATGCGTGCTTAAAGTCTTCAATTTTGTGGCCCAAAATACAGAAAATTGCATTAACGAAGAATATGCGAGTGCACTTAAAAGGTGATAGCATAGCTGGTGAATTTGCAGAAATGCTTCTTCAAATAGGAAATGGATTATTTCCAACTCATGATGGCAAAATAGCTTTACCATCCACTTTGTGTCATGTTGTGAAAAGTATTGAAGAGCTAACTCTAAAAATATTTCCGGATATTACAAATATCTCTCAAAAATCACTCGAATGGTTTTCAGAACGTGCTATTTTGACTGCGAGAAATGACAATGCATTGGAAATAAACGAGTTTTTATTAAAATCATTTCAAAGTGAAGAAATTACATGTAACTCTATTGATTCTGTGACTGAAATCGAAGATGCAGTTCATTACCCCGTCGAGTTTCTTAATTCATTAAATCCGGCTGGCCTGCCTCAACATAAATTAACTTTAAAGATTGGTTCACCTGTAATGTTGATTCGCAACTTGAAGCCGCCAAAACTGCGCAATGGTACAAGATTGCAAGTTAAAGTCCTTCATAAGAATGTTGTCGAAGCAATTATCTTTACTGGCAATGGTTTAGGGGAAACGGTTTTTATACCGAGAATTCCATTAATACCTTCTGATTCTGAATTGCCAATTCAATTTAAAAGATTGAAATTTCCTAGAAAAGTTTGCTTTGCCTTAACAATTAATAAATCACAGGGACAAACTTATAAATTAACCGGACTAGACTTAAGACACGATTGTTTTTCTCATGGCCAATTTAATGTAGCCTGCTCAAGAGTCAGTTCACCAAAAAGTTTATTTGTATTAGCACCTGACGGAAAAACAACCCATGTCGTTTATAAAGAAGCTCTTAAAAGTTGTTAATAATTGCACATTAAATTCAATAAGTGCATAAGGCCTACTGGGGAAACAACAATAAAAAATTACGCGCCTGATTCTCTACCTCAATGGTGGCGTGGAAAAGAGAATATTAAATACTTTGCTTTAATATTTTGTGAAATATTTTCTAATTTATTTATTTTGTATCTATCTTCTATTGCTAAAATTTAAACAAACTATCCGCGCAGCGAAGTAAGCGGGCCACTTACGAGTACTAAATAAATTTGATTCAACTTATTGGTTTACACGTTATTATTGGTTTGTGATAACTGAAATATGATGTATACATTTGTGATTGTAAGGAATTCAAATATCTTTGGAAGACAGCATCAATAGTTGTTCCTGATCTTGTAGTGGCAAATGATACATCGAAATTTAATTTTAATGAAAACTTATCCCTTAAAAATTCTATCAAAGGGGTTGCTGCTTCAGAACTAAAATTTATATTGAAATCCCCACATAAAATCATCGGAATATTTTTATACTGTTTGTTCAGCAAATCTGAACCAGCAATTTAATATGGAAGTAACATAAAGTGGATGAAATCTATTATTTCTTGCGCAGTATGATTGGGTGAAATATAGATTACTGACAGAAGGATTTCTTGTCCATTACGAAGTTGGCAATGTGTTGAGCATATATGTCCTATTGAACTTGAGTTCACAGTAACGCTGCTGTTTTGATGCGTAGATATGTTTATTAACAATTCGGGACTATTGGATGAGTGTCTATATATAGCAACTTCTCCAGAACGAATATTTTCTCTTTTATACTTAATAATGCAATTGAAATTAGGAATATTTATGTGCTCATCAGAATGAAGCCAAGTTTCAGAAAGCAACAAAAAAGTGCATCCGTTGACCACTGAATCACTCAAGTGTTGACAGTGAGCTCTTAAGCTTTGGCAATCAAAAGAGAATAAAGAAAACGCTTTGTATTCTTTTATAAAATTAATTAATTTTGTTTGTAAAGTTTCTAAAGAATTCAAAATTCAAACTATCATTTTGGACAATATTAATATTATCTATGCATGTAGTTTCTCCTTGTTGTTGTTGTTGATTTTGTTGTTGTAATTTCTTCTTGTTTCTATGCATGTTGTTCCCCTTGTTGTTGATTTTGTTGTTTCTGGGTTTGTTTTACAGCATTTGCATTTTGATCCATTAACACTTTGTAGCCGCTCTTTTAATATATGTATTTTAATAGTTTCTCTTGCGTCGATCTGCTCGCGTCACATTTACAAATTACATCTAATCGACAGTCCAATCAATACACCGCCACATTCATCGGTAGTGTATCGATCTATGGTACTACCACCTACCAATATCAGCCTACTACAACTTAAAATTTAAATTTGTGCTAAAGTGCTAATTGTCGGCCGCTTGTATAGTAGTGCTGTCAAGTACTTTAATTGAACTTTATTTATTAAATATTTTAATCACTAGCACAGTTCACACTACCAGCTGTATAAAAGAACCTGACAATTAGCAAAACTTAGCAAAAACTTAGTAAAAAATAACTTAGTATTGTATTTGTGTATTTGTGTTTTGTGTTTATGGTTTGTGTTTTTGTTTACACTAAAGCATGCGTGACGCTTAAGCGTCACGTTTTTTGGTTTGTCGATCTGTAAATTTTTACCCCCATACAAAACTCTCAAAAAAGAAGTATAACTTCAATAATACATTAAGTCATACTAAATAATTAAATAATAAGGACTAAATAATAATTGGGGTGGGCGTGAGAAATTACACACATAAATAAATGTTTATGCGGCTGCTGCGTTGCTGTGACCCAATGTGCCTGTGGTGGCTGGCGTGCTTATACGTGGTTGCGCTGCGGCGCGGGCTGCTGTTTCTGTGCATGTGCGCGCTGTGGTTTTCGCGGGAAACTATTGCTGGGCGCGCGCGCTGTGCTTTGCGCGGGCGCAAATTAAACTACAGCAGGGACAGCTGCGGGCTTAAGCTCGGAAACAAACTTGTTTTTTTCTTGTAATTAAAGAGGATGACTACTCAGACGGGTTGGCCAATCCTCGTCCGGTGGTCTGGTTGCTTCCTGTGGCCGCTGAAGTTGCGTGTGTGTGTCCGCTTTGTTGCCAGTCTTTACCGCACTGCTGCTATCCCTTAATAATCCGCATTAGCAATATTCTCTCTAAAAGAAACATTTTTATCGCCTACCTTCTATGCTGCAGACGCCTCACTAAGCACTCGACTTTAACTTCTTTATTTTTGCGCACCGTAGGCCACCGGCCACACCCTGAGACTAAGCGTCTCATGCTCTGCCGACTGAGCTAGCTGGGCACAATTCCAATGCTCGGGTGTCACTGTTTGATGTCATTGGCCTGGAAAACTCCGAGTGGATGGCCTTGCAGAGTCTCGAGCTCATATAAACATTGCCCCATTGGTTTGACCACTCGGCACTTGGTTCCGCTTGAACATTTCCTGACCCGCAGAGAAAGACGTCTCGGGCCTTCAGATCATACTGCCTCACCGACTTCACATACGCCTTATGCACCGTCTTCCGAATCACCCATAGCTTCCACAGAAACTCCTCGCTATCCTCTCGAGCAAACTGGGACCTCTTGAACAGCAAGCCGTCTGCTATCATCAGGTCCGGAAACCGCTCCGCCTCTGCTTGAACCAACGCTAACCTCTCCAAATACTCCTCGCTTTCGAACGCCGTCGTCTCGAACTCGTACAGGTTTAGGTCCTCCACGTCGAAAGGTCGAGAGAGCATGTCAGCCTCCACGTTTTCCTTGCCCTTTCGGTATTTAATGGTGAAGTCAAACGCCTGAAGCGCTAGTGACCACCTCGCCAGCCTTCCGTTCAGGTCCTTGAGCAACATCAACTATTGTAGACTCGAATGGACCGAGATGACCGCGAACGGCATCAGCTCCACATATGGTCGGAAACGCTCTATGGCCTTAATCGCCGCCAAACACTCTTTTTCTGTCACGCTGTAGTTGAGTTGCGCTCCTCTGAGTTTCGCCAGTCGGGCTGCTGTTTCTGCGCGCTGTGTTTTTCGCGGGAAACTATTGCTGGGCGCGCGCGCTGTGCTTTGCGCGGGCGCAAATTAAACTACAGCAGGGACAGCTTCGCGCTTAAGCTCGGAAACAAATTTGTTTTTTTTCTTGTAATTAAAGAGGATGACTACCCAGACGGGTTGGCCAATCCTCGTCCGGTGGTCTGGTTGCTTCCTGTGGCCGCTGAAGTTGCGTGTGTGTGTGCGCTTGGTTGCCAGTCTGTACCGCACTGCTGCTATCACTTAATAATCCCCATTATCAATATTCTCTCTAAAAGAAACATTTTTATCGCCCACCTTCTATGCTGCAGACACCTCACTAAGCACTCGACTTTAACTTCTTTATTTTTGGGCACTTTTCTATTATTTAATCTTTTCTTTCTTGCAGTCACCTGTCAAGCAGTTGAACAATCGAGTATCCGGTGCCAGCACGACTCTTCACCTCTCGTTCGAACACCACAACCATCGATAGCATCCAGCCGACCATAACACCACACTCCGGTTCGCTTGCGTCCGCTAAGAAGAGGAGTGCTTAACAGAGGCGTCTGTTTGCTGTGCTGCCCACCGTAGGCCACCGGCCACACCCTGAGACTAAGCGTCTCATGCTCTGCCGACTGAGCTAGCCGGGCACAATTCCATCGCTCGGGGGTCACTGTTTGATGTCCTTGGCATGGAAAACGCCGATTTGATGGCCTTGCAGAGTCTCGAGCTCATATAAACATTGCCCCACTGGTTTGACCACTCGGCACTTGGTGAGTTGGCGACAGAATTTTGCGTTGAGGTTATTTGCAAAGTCGCGCAGCATGAAGTTCCACTTAAACACTTCCTGACCCGCAGATAAATGGACGTCTCGGGCCTTCAGGTCATATTCCCTCGCCGACTTCACATACGCCTTGTGCACCGTTTCCCGAATCTTAGCTCTGTAGATCTGCTGCCTTAGCGATCTGTCAAATGGCTTTATCTTGGCGTCGTACAGGTCGCCCAGCTTCCTGGCCAGTCCATACTCGCTGCCGTTACTGAGCATGATCGCCGCAGATGTCGCTTTTGGCATCACCTTGAGCCACACAAACTTGCTCAAGTGGTCAAGCACCACAAAAAGAAATCCAAGTACAGCTTCTGCATCGGGCGCTCGGTCACCACCTCCTTTCCCATCGTTGGCCTGCCGGCATGCGTGCTGTGCCTCGCCTCCTTGCACACTTCGCAACTGAGCACGTAAGACCGCACCTGAGCTGCCATCCTAGGCCAAAAGAAAAACTGGCGTAGCCTCGCCAACGTTCGGGCTATGCCTCCATGCATACCCTTGACGCTATCGTGAGCCTGCTGTATCAGAGTGCTAGTCAGTACCTCCGGCATCCATAGCTTCCACAGAAACTCCGCGCTATCTTCTAGAGCAAACTGGGACCTCTTGAAGAGCAAGCCGTCTTCTATCATCAGGTCCGGAAACCGCTCCGCCTCTGCTTGAACCAACGCTTTCGAACGCCGTCGTCTTGAACTCGTACAGGTTTAGGTCCTCCACGTCGAAAGGTCGAGAGAGCATGTCAGCCTCCACGTTTTCCTTGCCCTTTCGGTATTCAATGGTGAAGGCAAACGCCTGAAGTGCTAGTGACCACCTCGCCAGCCTTCCGTTCAGGTCCTTGAGCAACATCAACTATTGTAGACTCGAATGGTCCGAGATGACCGCGAACGGCATCAGCTCCACATATGGTCGGAAACGCTCTATGAACTTAATCGCCGCCAAACACTCTTTTTCTGTCACGCTGTAGTTGAGTTGCGCTCCTCTGAGTTTCGCTGAAAAGAATGCTATCGGCCGGTCAGCTCATCCGCCTGCTCGCTGGAATAACACAGCCCCGATCCCCAGGTGGGATGGATCCGGATGGACCAGAAATGGTGCAAAGGTAAGCGCCTTCTTCAAAGCGTGAAACGCCTCGACCGCAACATCCGACATCTCAAACTTCTTGCCGATCTTCAAGCAATCGGTCAGGGTGCTGAAAGAGTTGAGAAGTCTCGAATAACCATCGGTACCATCCTGCGGTACCCAGGAAACCCCTCAACTGTTTCATACGTTTCGGGACGGGAATCTGGACAATCACCTCAACCTTGCCCGGATCCGTTCGGAGAGCTCCATCACCGACAATGTACCCTAAGTACCTTAAGATCCTAAAGTTGAATTTTCCTTCAAACACTCAGCGACCTCCCTAACAGCTTAACGTGCTCATCAAACGTGAGTGAGATGATCAGCAGGTCGTCCAGATAAACAAACACACAGTTTTGTAGACGCTGTGGTATCACCCTAACCATCAACCGACACAGCCGTTGAGCAGCATTACACATTCCGAAAGTCCAACTCGATCTGCCAGAACGCGTGTTTCAGATCCACACTGCTGATAAAGATGGTGTCATCTACGTGCCTGAGGATGGACTCAATGTTTTGCAGTGCGTAAGCATCCTTCACCGTCACGTCTTTGAGCTTGCGTGCGTTTAAGCACAGCCTGTTCTTGCCAGGTTTCCGCACCAACGTCATCCTGTTGCTTCACGGACTCTCGCTCGGCTCGATGACTCCAAGTCGCAAAATCTCGTCCACCTTCTCAAACAAAAGCTGTTGAACCGCCGGTGACACGAGGTAAATACGCTCCTTTACCGGCACGGTGCTTTCCACAAACTCACAAGCTAGGAACATCCAGTACTAGTCTTTGGCTCTTCCTTCCACCAAGGCGTGGAAATCTCGCAACACATCTGTCCATGGCACCTGGTATGTTTGCCTTAAACGGTCTAATCTAAAGATAAACTCCCCGACTAGCATTCCTGTGGGACAAGCATCAAATATGAGACCCCATCGGCGCATTGGTATCTCCTCCGGCCGGGACTCCATCCCTCCAAATGGTCGGCGTTCCCCTGGGTCAACCCTCGGCTGGTCTTCGGCACGTATTCGGGACCGCGAATGGTCCGCCTGTTCTCGCTGTTCCGATTGCAGGAATTTATTGTCGAACCATTGATCCTGTGCTGCTGGTGGCTCCTTAGGTGGGATATTCTGCTGCGTAGGAGGGCGTGCCGTCTTTTGCGCTTCCCTAGGGCCGGACAGTTGGGTACACAGGCTACAGTCCCTGATTGCTTGCATACATTCCAGCATCTCTCTTTTGTGCTGGGCTTGGATTTCAGCCATGTTGGTGGCCATAGCTGCCTGGAAAGTGTCACGGGCCTCCGACAGCGCTAGGGTAATGGCTGTTCTCAATTCACTTTGCAAATCCAGTGGCACTTGCTGTTGTTGTGGCATATTGATTTTTGATTTGAATCTAACTTTTCTATCGTTTCTTTCCAATAACTACAAACAACATATATAAACGGGATGAGACGAACATGGAACATGATACGGTTACGGTAAGTGTTGTGTGTCTTCATTGGACCTAATCCTAAAATTGTCCTATTCCTATATCACAGTTGAAACTACTAACTTAACACGGACATGGACTGACTGGAAACACTATGCCGGTCCTGAAGTACATGACATGGACCATAAGCCTAGACCCATGTACACATAAGTATACGGCTAGAAACCATTGATTACACACGTTCAAAAATTTACATTTACCTACTATTCCCCAGATCTCTGAGCCGCGCTACAACAGGACATGGTGGTCCACGCTGGGATTGCTCAGGCCCTAAAGGATGTGGCTTGGTCAATACTACTTCTCCTTCTTCCTCGAGCTACTTCCGCATCAGCCCAGGGGCATTAAACCTCACTGTGGTCTAGCATTACTGGATGAAGAGTTAAAGCTAGTAAACTTACACGACATGTAAACTGAAACAATAATTTGAACACATACTGCGACTTCGCTAGCTTCCTATTATTGGGATTTCCGTTGGGCGCCATTTGTTTTGGTCCGGCCTTATTTTTCCAACACTGTATCGATAGGCAGCAAGCAAATCGGTTACCCAGGGATGGATACGACCTCGATACAGCGTGAGCCGGGTTAACAAAAATTTATATTTTTACGAAAACAAATAGCAAACGAACTAGCAGATATTCTTCACATAATCGGACAATTCACGGATATACTGGGTAAATAGGTGTTAACATTTACCACCAATGTGTGCCCTGCGTACCTATGAATTGGCCTATTTATATTCTTGTACCAACTCCCTAAGCATAATACAACAACACCAACTAAACCCAACATAAACACATCTTCGCACCACCCACACATAAATCCCTAATCTCACATGTTAACATAAACACTAAGAACAATAATTTATTTATATTTATGATTTAACATTTTGGCTTTCTTAAATTAAATTTACTTTACATAAATAAAAAATAATAGTAATGCAAATAAATAATTGATTAAATTTTAACAAAACCAAACAAAAACTAATTAACGAGAAACAAAATAAACATTGAACAGAAAACGGAGAATATATATAGAAATAAGTGATGCGAATAAATAAATAATAAATTAAATCATACTAAATAATTAAATAATAAGGATTAAACAATAATTGGGGTGGGCGTGAGAAATTACACACATAAATAAATGTTTATGCGGCTGCTGCGTTGCTGTGACCCAATGTGCCTGTGGTGGCTGGCGTGCTTATACGTGGGTGCGCTGCGGCGCGGGCTGCTGTTTCTGTGCATGTGCGCGCTGTGGTTTTCGCGTAAAACTATTGCTGGGCACGCGCGCTTAAGCTCGAAAACAAATTTGTTTTTTTCTTGTAATTAAAGAGGATGACTACCCAGACGGGTTGGCCAATCCTCGTCCGGTGGTCTGGTTGCTTCCTGTGGCCGCTGAAGTTGCGTGTGTGTGTGCGATTGGTTGCCAGTCTGTACCGCACTGCTGCTATCACTTAATAATCCCCATTAGCAATATTCTCTCTAAAAGAAATATTTTTATCGCCTACCTTCTATGCTGCAGACACCTCACTAAGAACTCGACTTTAACTTCTTTATTTTTGGGCACTTTTCTTTTATTTAATCTTTTCTTTCTTGCAGTCACCTGTCAAGCAGTCGAACAATCGAGTATCCGGTGCCAGCACGACTCTTCACCTCTCGTTCAAACACCACAACCATCGATAGCATCCAGCCGACCATAACACCACACTCCGGTTCGCTTGCGTCCGCTAAGAAGAGGAGTGCTAAACAGAGGCGTCTGTTCGCTATGCTGCCCACCGTAGACTAAGCGTCTCATGCTCTGCCGACTGAGCTAGCCGGGCACAATTCCAACGCTCGGGGGTCACTGTTTGATGTCCTTGGCATGGAAAACCCCGAGTAGATGGCCTTGCAGAGTCTCGAGCGCATATAAACATTGCCCCACTGGTTCGGCCACTCGGCAAGTGTGGTGGCTCAAGTGGCTCTATCTCGGCGTCGTTCACGTCGCCCAGCTTCCTGGCCAGTCCATACTCGCTGCCGTTACTGAGCATGATCGCCGCAGATGTCGCTTTCGGCATCGCCTTGAGCCACACAAACTTGCTAAAATGGTCCAGCACCACAAAAAGAAGTCCAAGTACAGCTTCTGCATCGGGCGCTCGGTCACCACCTCCTTTCCCATCGTTGGCCTGCCGACTTGCGTGCTGTGCTTTGCTTCCTTGCACACTTCGCAACTGAGCACGTAAGACCGCACCTGAGCTGCCATCCTAGGCCAAAAGTAAAACTGGCGTAGCCTCGCCAACGTTCGGGCTATGCCTCCATGCATACCCTTGACGCTATCGGGAGCCTGCTGTGTCAGAGTGCTAGTCAGTGCCTCCGGCATTCATAGCTTCCACAGAAACTCCTCGCTATCTTCTCGAGCAAACTGGGACCTCTTGAAGAACAAGCCGTCTTCTATCATCAGGTCCGGAAACCGCTCCGCCGCTGCTTGAACCAACGCTAACCTCTCCAAATACTCCTCGCTTTCGAACGCCGTCGTCTCGAACTCGTACAGGTTTAGGTCCTCCACGTCGAAAGGTCGAGAGAGCATGTCAGCCTCCACGTTTTCCTTGCCCTTTCGGTATTCAATGGTGAAGGCAAACGCCTGAAGTGCTAGTGACCACCTTGCAAGCCTTCCGCTCAGGTCCTTGAGCAACATTAACCATTGTAGACTCGAATGGTCGGAGATGACCGCGAACGGCATCAGCTCCACACATGGTCGGAAACGCTCTATGGCCTTAACCGCTGCCAAACACTCTTTTTCTGTCACGCTGTAGTTGAGTTGCGCTCCTCTGAGTTTCGCTGAAAAGAATGCTATCGTCGGCTCCTCCGCCATCTCGCTGGAATAACACAGCCCCGATCCCCAGGTGACTGGCATCACACTGAATGAAGTACGGCCGTCGAAAATCCGGATGGACCAGAAATGGTGCAAAGGTAAGCGCCTTCTTCAAAGCGTGAAACGCCTCGACCGCAACATCCGACATCTCAAACTTCTTGCCGATCTTCAAGCAATCGGTCAGGGTACTGAAAGAGTTGAGAAGTCTCGAATAAACCGTCGGTACCATCCTGCGGTACCCAGGAAACGCCTCAACTGTTTCATGCTTTTCGGGACGGGAATCTGGACAATCACCTCAACCTTGCTCGGATCCGTTCGGAGAGCTCCATCACCGACAATGTACCCTAAGTACCTTAAGATCCTAAAGTTGAATTTTCCTTTAAACACTCAGCGACCTCCCTAACAGCTTAACGTGCTCATCAAACGTGAGTGAGATGATTAGCAGATCGTCCAGATAAACAAACACACAGTTTTGTAGACGCTGTGGTATCACCCTATCCAGCAACCGACACAGCCGTTGAGCAGCATTACACAGTCCGAAAGTCCAACTCGATCTGCCAGAAGGCGTGTTGCAGATCCACACTGCTGATAAAGATGGTGTCATCTACGTGGCTGAGGATGGACTCAATGTTTTGCAGTGGGTAAGCATCCTTCACCGTCACGTCTTTGAGCTTACGCGCGTCTAAGCACAGCCTGTTCTTGCCAGGTTTCCGCACCAACGTCATCCTGTTGCTCCACGGACTCTCGCTCGGCTCGATGACTCCAAGTCGCAAAATCTCGTCCACCTCCTCAAACAAAAGCTGTTGAACCGCCGGTGACACGGGGTAAATACGCTCCTTTACCGGCACGGTACCTTCCACAAACTCACAAGCTAGGAACATCCAGTACCAGTCTTTGGCTCTTCCTTCCATCAGGGTGTGGAAATCTCGCAACACATCTGCCCATGGCACCTGGTATGTTTGCCTTAAATGGTCTAACCTTAAGAAAAACTCCCCGACCAGCATTCCTGTGGGACTAGCATCAAATATGATACCCCATCGGCGCATTGGTATCTCCTCCGGCCGGGACTCCATCCCTCCAAATGGTAGGCGTTCCCCTGGGTCGGGACCGTAAATGCTCCGCTTATTTTCGCTGTTCCGAATGCGAGGCTCTATTGTCGAACCAGCGATCCTGTGCTGCTGGTGGCTCCTTAGGTGGGATATTCTGCTGCGTAGGAGGGCGTGCCGGAACGCTTCCCTCGGAACGGACAGTTGGGTACACAGGCTGCTGTCCCTGATTGCCTGCATATATTCCAGCATCTCTCTTTTGTGCTGGGCTTGGATTTCAGCCATGTTGGTGGCCATAGCTGCCTGGCAAGTGTCACGGGCCTCCGACAGCGATAGGTTAATGGCTGTTCTCAATTCACTTTGCAAATCCAGTGTTACTTGCTGTTGTTGTGGCATGATGTGTGTGTCTACATTGGACCTAATCCTTAAATTGTCCTATTCCTGTACCACAGTTGAAATTGCTCACTTAACACGGATATGGACTGACTGGAAACTCTATGCCGGTCCTGAAGTACATGACATGGACCATAAGCCTAGACCCATGTACACATAAGTATACGGTTAGACACAATTGATTACACACGTTCAAAAATGTACATTTACCTACTATTCCCCAGATCTCTGGGCTGCACTACAACAGGACATGATGATCCACGCTGGGATTGCTCAGGTCCTAAAGGATAAGGCTTGGTCAATACTACTTCTCCTTTTTCCTCCAGCTACTTCCGCATCAGAACACGCATTACACCTCGCTGTGGTCTAGCAGTACTGGATGAAGAGTTAAAACTAGTAAACTAACACGACATGTAAACTGAAACAATAATTTGAACACATACTGCGACTTCGCTAGCTTCCTATTATTGGGTTTTCCGTTGGGCGCCAATTGTTATGGTCCGGCCTTATTTTCCCAACACTGTATCGATAGCCAGCAAGCAAATCGGTTACCCAAGGATGGATACGACCTCGATACAGCGTGAGCCGAGTTAACAAAAATTTATATTTTTACGAAAACAAATAGCAAACGGACTAGCAGATATTCTTCACATAATCGGACAATTCACGGATATACTGGGAAAATAGGTGTTAACATTTACCACCAATGTGTGCCCTCCGTACCTATGAATTGACCTATTTATATTCTTGTACCAACTCCCTAAGCATAATACAACAACAACAACACCAACTTAACCCAACATCAACACATCTTCGCACCACCCACACATAAATCCCTTATCTCACATGTTAACATAAACACTAAGAACAATAATTTATTTATATTTATGATTTAACATTTTGGCTTTCTTAAATTAAATTTACTTTATATAAATAAAAAATAATAGTAATGCAAATAAATAATTGATTAAATATTAACAAAACTAAACAAAAACTAATTATGGAGAAACAAAATAAACATTGAACAGAAAACGGAGAATATAAGTGAGAAGCCCTAGTAGTGAACACCCCTAAGGTTTTTGGGATATTAAATTGTCAGAAATCAACGTAAAGCTTAGCTGTTGGTATCGTAGGAAAGCTGGTTCAATTGCCCATCGATCAGTGTAAGGCATTATACACATTTCATTCGTTTTTTGAAAGATATATAGGATTTAATGAAAAAAGTCAAAATCACGATTTTCGATAAAGTGCCCCTGTGGTAGTCACTCCCCTTAATCTTGTCAAAATAGAGCCAATAAAATTAAATAAAATGCCAAATCATTGTTTTTAGTTATGCTTTTGTATTTTATGCAATTAAACACTCAAAAACAACCGAATTTAATAATTTATTAAAATTTATTACTCGTAAAAAACAGTATCGCCAGCGATGCAGCGATGTATCGATTAAAGTATCGATTTATGCATCGCACGCTCAACATCGCACACACAAGAACAATAAATTTTTAGATTGCCCAGAAACTTGTTTATGTTGTGCGCAGATGACGTCACAATGCATGTGTTGAATATTTGCCTTGGTAATATGCATCATATGTGACGTCATCTGCGCAATGCGTTATCTGTCTTAATTGTGTCATGTTGCTATTAAAAAGGGTGCAAGGTTTTAAGCAAATCTACCAAAAATTAAGTCAAGTTTTATGCCAACTCATAATAAATTCATTTTATTAATTTTTCTTCATTTTTCTTAATAAAACTTTTTCTTGCTCTTCTTGCAAATCATAACAAATTCATTTAACAGTGTTTTAACTAAATAATAATAAAATTTTTCTATTCTTCTTAAGTCAACACGCATCTGTTCCTTGTGTGAATTTGACACAATTTTGATATTCGGCTTTTGCGGCTTTTCTACTTATCAAATGTGAATTTTGGTTCACTGAAGAATTTTCAGAAAATCATAATTTCAAAATATGATTCTGAAAATTCTTCAAAATTTGTTCCAAAATTCACATTTGAAAAGTAGAAAAGCCGCAAAAGCCGAATATCAAAATTGTGTCAAATTCACACAAGGAACAGATGCGTGTTAATTTATTGTTGCTTAATTCGAATCCTCATCGGAATCACTATTGGCACAAGTAAAATAACTTCTTGTAATGTTCGCACATTTCATGTGCACCTCACGCTTTCAAACGTTGCACGCAACGGAAAATCGTTTTGTGCACTTCAAGGGCATATCTTTTTTGCAAATAATGCAGAAGTCTATGTCGGTCTCGTAAACGCTTTTTCTTTGCCTCTTAGCCGGTTTTTTATTTTTTACTGGCGTTTTCGATTTTTTCCGTTCCTCGTTAGCCTTTCTTTTCTCCGCTTGGACTCGCAAGAGAGAGATTTCCGCTTCAGCCGTTAAGACTGTGCTCTGCATTGTTTTGCGACCGCAGTTTGATTTTTGTTTTGGACTTTTATAACGCAGCGGTCCAACGTCGTCGACAACCGTCCCCAAAACTGACTCAGTCGGGGATATTTTCAATGTTGCGATATCATCATCAGCATCAGCCTCTTCATCAAATGCAATGATGCGCTCTGTCTCTTCATTGAAAACCTCCTCTCCATGATGGGCATCGCCTTCCATCATAGCAACCGTGAAATCAGAATCGGTGAACAAGTGCGAATCAATGGGATATATTCCTGAAAATAAGTTTGAATGTAAGTCCAAATTAGAAAAATAATAAAAAAACGAAAATAATTGCAATTACCTGTGCTTCGAAATCCGGCTTTTATATTTAAAGGCGTAAATGCTTGGTCAATGCAGTCACTCATAAGCCCGGGGATGTGCTGTATTTCAATAGGCCTGTTGGCGTTATTTTTGCTCCACTCCATGCACTTCCTTTTATAACAAGCCTTCAGGGGCCCAAATACCGACACATCCAGCGGCTGTAGGCGGTGGCTACAGTGTGGTGGGAACGAGAGCATTGTAACTCCATTTTCCTTTGCCAAATCTATTGCCTCTATTGATAGGTGCGAAACGTGGTTGTCCAGCAGTAGAAGCTGTGGACGCAGAGTGGATGCTCCACTAAATTTAATGAAATGCTTCATAAAAATCAGAAACTCCTGCTGCTGCATCCAGCCCGAGCCGTTGCACGCTCCAATGCTGCCAGGCATGGCATGGTCTAGGAAGTGTGACTGCATTCTTTTCCGCGGAAATATAAAAAAAGGCGGTATCACAATTCCTCCTGCGCTGACGCACGCCGCCATCGTTATTAGAGTGCCACGTTCTGCGCCACCGACTGCCCAATATTTTTCGCCCCTTTGCGCGATAATACTTTTCCAATTTTTGTTGGGACGGTTGAGCATCCAGATTCATCCATATTCCAGATACAGTGCGGCTCATAGTTTACCTTATCCGTAACCCGATGTAAGTTTGAAAAAAAGGACGCAACGCTCTCTCTAGTAAAACCGCGGATCCGATTTAGGCTTATTTGCTGCGGCGTCCGCAACGACATGGATGGGTGACGCATAATAAATAAGTCGAACCACCTGCGCCCGGCCATACATTTTTCATTCCATATCTGTGGATAAGAAATTCCAATTTTTTGGGCAAAATGGAACGCCAATCTTTTAACCTCCACTATGCTAAGTCCATGGTAAAGGTCATTGCACTTTAAAATATAAAGCATCAATGCCTTCTCCTGCTTTGGCGAAAAAATCTGTATAACGGCGCAAAATTCATTAGAAAAATAAACTCAAAGCAAATCGCACACACTTACAGCTTGCGGTCCCCTAGTTGTGCATGTCTTCAGCACTTTCAAAATTTCATCATCACTTGCGGCTTCTACGTTATTTATTGCGCTCACAACTTTGCCAACATATCGTACCAAATTTGTACGTGGCATTTCAAATAAACTAGCAACTTTTATTTTTGATTCTTTATTTATTATGACCATTTTAACAGCACCGAGTAATTTTCGTGGCGAAATCATTTTGGCGCCCAAACGCAATTAAGAGCAACGCGAGAGACGCAAAGTGATACGATAGTCGATACAAATATCGATAAGTGTTAAAGTGTATCACATCGTATTTGACCAGAACACGCAGAAACATAATTTTACAGTTATTAATGTTAAACCCAAAATATTGAACAGAAAAAATTTTGGATTACAGATTATAAAAGGGCAAGAAAAAACGATTAAGAAAATCATTTATTACCCTTTGCTGAAACTTGAAATAATACAATTCCAACGCGTTGAAAAGTTACAAAGCTTACGTCGAAATATCGGTGTTTTAATTTTAGTCTCTGGTGCATCCAAAACTTAGTATAAACACCAGTAGACTACATAAAAAGCAAGCCGGCACTAAGAGCTATCAATCACAGTGATTAGACCCCGCTAGCAGCAAAACTCGCCAAAATATTCCGGTTGACGTACTTAGGGGCTATGACCGTTACTAGGGCTTCTCCCTTATATATAAATAAGTGATGCGAATAAATAAATAATAAATTAAATCATACTAAATATTTAAATAATAAGGATTAAACAATAATTGGGGTGGGCGTGAGAAATTACACGCATAAATAAATCTTTATGCGGCTGCTGCGTTGCTGTCACCCAATGTGCCTGTGGTGGCTGGCGTGCTTACACGTGGGTGTGCTGCGGCGCGGGCTGCTGTTTCTGTGCGTGTGCGCGCTGTGGTTTTCGCGGGAAACTATTGCTGGGCGCGCGCGCTGTGGTTTTCGCGGCAAACTATTGCTAGGCGCGCGCGCTTAAGCTCGAAAACAAATTTGTTTTTTTCTTGTAATTAAAGAGGATGACTACCCAGACGGGTTGGCCAATCCTCGTCCGGTGGTCTGTTTGCTTCCTGTGGCCGCTGAAGTTGCGTGTGTGTGTGCGCTTGGTTGCCGGTCTGTACCGCACTGCTGCTATCACTGAATAATCCCCATTAGCAATATTCTCTCTAAAAAAAACATTTTTATCGCCTACCTTCTATGCTGCAGACACCTCACTAAGCACTCGACTTTAACTTCTTTATTTTTGGGCACTTTTCTATTATTTAATCTTTTCTTTCTGGCAGTCACCTGTCAAGCAGTCGAACAATCGAGTATCCGGTGCCAGCACGACTCTTCACCCCTCGTTCAAACACCACAACCATCGATAGCATCCAGCCGACCATAACAGCACACTCCGGTTCGCTTGCGTCCGCTAAGAAGAAGAGTGCTAAACAGAGGCGTCTGTTCGCTACGCTGCCCAACGTAGGCCACCGCCCACACCCTGAGACTAAGCGTCTCATGCTCTGCCGACTGAGCTAGCCGGGCACAATTCCAACGCTCGGGGGTCACTGTTTGATGTCCTTGGCATGGAAAACCCCGAGTAGATGGCCTTGCAGAGTCTCGAGCGCATATAAACATTGCCCCACTGGTTTGACCACTCGGCAAGTGTGGTGGCTCAAGTGGCTCTATCTCGGCGTCGTTCACGTCGCCCAGCTTCCTGGCCAGTCCATACTCGCTGCCGTTACTGAGCATGATCGCCGCAGATGTCGCTTTCGGCATCGCCTTTCGCCACACAAACTTGCTAAAATGGTCCAGCACCACAAAAAGAAATCCAAGTACAGCTTCTGCATCGGGCGCTCGGTCACCACCTCCTTTCCCATCGTTGGCCTGCCGACTTACGTGCTGTGCTTTGCTTCCTTGCACACTTCGCAACTGAGCACGTAAGACCGCACCTGAGCTGCCATCCTAGGCCAAAAGTAAAACTGGCGTAGCCTCGCCAACGTTCGGGCTATGCCTCAATGCATACCCTTGACGCTATCGCTATCTTCAAGCAATCGGTCAGGGTACTGAAAGAGTTGAGAAGTCTCGAATAAACCGTCGGTACCATCCTGCGGTACCCAGGAAACGCCTCAACTGTTTCATACTTTTCGGGACGGAAATCTGGAAAATCACCTCAACCTTGCTCAGATCCGTTCGGAGAGCTCCATCACCGACAATGTACCCTAAATTCCTTAAGATCCTAAAGCAGAATTTAGACTTTTGCAGGCCGATGGTAAGATTAGCCTCCTTCAAACACTCAGCGATCTCCCTAACTGCTTAACGTGCTCATCAAACGTGAGTGTGATGATCAGCAGGTTGTCCAGATATACAAACACACAGTTTGCAGACGCTGTAGTATCACCCTATCCAGCAACCGACACAGCCGTTGAGCAGCATTACACAGTCCGAAAGTCCAACTCGATCTGCCAGAAGGCGTGTTTAAGATCCACACTGCTGATAAGGATGGTGTCATCTACGCGGCTGAGGATGGACTCAATGTTTTGCAGTGGGTACGCATCCTTCACTTTCACGTCTTTGAGCTTGCGCGCGTCTAAGCACACGTCACCCTGTTGCTCCACGGACTCTCGCTCGGCTCGATGACTCCAAGTCGCAAAATCTCGTCCACCTTCTCAAACAAAAGCTGTTGAACCGCCGGTGACACGGGGTAAAAACGCTCTTCCTTCTACCAGGGTGTGGAAATCTCGCAACACATCTCATGCACCTGTTCCGGTTGCAGGGCTCTATTGTCGAACCAGCGATCCTGTGCTGCTGGTGGCTCCTTAGGTGGGATATTCTGCTGCGTAGGAGGGCGTGCCGTCTTTTGCGCTTCCCTCGGACCGGACAGTTGGGTACACAGGCTGCTGTCCCTGATTGCCTGCATATATTCCAGCATCTCTCTTTTGTGCTGGGCTTGGATTTCAGCCATGTTGGTGGCCATAGCTGCCTGGAAAGTGTCACGGGCCTCCGACAGCGCTAGGGTAATGGCTGTTCTCAATTCACTTTGCAAATCCAGTGGCACTTGCTGTTGTTGTGGCATATTGATTTTTGATTTGAATCTAACTTTTCTATCGTTTCTTTCCAATAACTACAAGCAATATATATAAACGGGATGAGACGAACATGGAACATGATACGGTTACGGTAAGTGTTGTGTGTCTACATTGGACCTAATCCTAAAATTGTCCTATTCCTATATCACAGTTGAAACTACTCACTAAACACGGACATGGACTGACTGGAAACACTGAAACACCGGTCCTGAAGGACATGACATGGACCATATGCTTAGACCCATGTACACATAAGTATACGGTAAGAAACAATTGATTACACATGTTCAAAAATGTACATTTACCTACTATTCCCCAGATCTCTGAGCTGCGCTACAACAGGACATGGTGGTCCACGCTGGGATTGCTCAGGCCCTAAAGGATGTGGCTTGGTCAATACTACTTCTCCTTCTTCCTCCAGCTACTTCCGCATCAGCCCAGGCATTAAACCTCGCTGTGGTCTAGTATTATTGGATAAATAGTTAAAACAAGTAAACCAACGCGACATGTAAACTGAAACAATAAATTGAACAGATCGACTTCGCTAGCTTCTATTGGTTTCGTGGGCCATTGTGGCCATTTCCCAACACGTACAAGCCGACAGGTAGGATGACTCGATACGGAGGTTACAATTTATATTTAGCATACGACTAGCAATTTTCACACGGATTCTGGTAGGTTACTTACCAAGTGCCTGCGTACTAGATTGACTATTTACTTGTACAACCTAACAATACAAAACAACAACACTAACTATTACATGACACAATACAGTAATTGATGATTAACATTGCTTATTAACTTAAAACTAAACAAAATACTAATGCAATAACTTGAGAAATTAACAAACTAACAAACATTCGAAACAAAAACTGACAGAAACGGAGAATATATATATAAATAAGTGATGCGAATAAATAAATAATAAATTAAGTCATACTAAATAATGAAATAATAAGGATTCAATAATAATTGGGGTGGGCGTGAGAAATTACACACATAAATAAATGTTTATGCGGCTGCTGCGTTGCTGTGACCCAATGTGCCTGTGGTGGCTGGCGTGCTTATACGTGGGTGCGCTGCGGCGCGGGCTGCTGTTTCTGTGCGTGTGCGCGCTGTGGTTTTCGCGGGAAACTATTGCTGGGCGCACGCGCTGTGCTTTGCGCGGGCGCAAATTAAACTACAGCAGGGACAGCTACGCGCTTAAGCTCGGAAACAAACTTGTTTTTTTCTTGTAATTAAAGAGGATGACTACCCAGACCCAGACGGGTTGGCCAATCCTCGTCCGGTGGTCTGGTTGCTTCCTGTGGCCGCTGAAGTTGCGTGTGTGTGTGCGCTTGGTTGCCGGTCTGTACCGCACTGCTGCTATCACTTAATAATCCCCATTAGCAATATTCTCTCTAAAAGAAACATTTTTATCGCCTACCTTCTATGCTGCAGACGCCTCACTAAGCACTCGACTTTAACTTCTTTATTTTTGGGCACTTTTCTATTATTTAATCTTTTCTTTCTGGCAGTCACCTGTCAAGCAGTCGAACAATCGAGTATCCGGTAGCAGCACGACTCTTCACCTCTCGTTCAAACACCACAACCATCGATAGCATCCAGCCGACCATAACCCCACACTCCGGTTCGCTTGCGTCCGCTAAGAAGAAGAGTGCTAAACAGAGGCCACCACCCACACCCTCAGACTAAGCGTCTCATGCTCTGCCGACTGAGCTAGCCGGGCACAATTCCAACGCTCGGGGGTCACTGTTTGATGTCCTTGGCCTGGGAAACTCCGAGTGGACGGCCTTGCAGAGTCTCGAGCTCATATAAACATTGCCCCACTGGTTTGACCTGTCAAGTGGCTTTATCACGACGCCCAGCCTCCTGGGCAGTCCTTACTCGCTGCCGTTACTCACAATGATCGCCCCAGATGTCGCTTTCGGCATCGCCTTGAGCCATACAAACTTGCTAAAATGGTCCAGCACCACAAAAAGAAGTCCAAGTACAGCTTCTGCATCGGACGCTCGGTCACCACCTCCTTTCCCATCGTTGGCCTGCCGACTTGCGTGCTGTGCTTCGCCTCCTTGCACACTTCGCAACTGAGCACGTAAGACCGCACCTGAGCTGCCATCCTAGGCCAAAAGTAAAACTGGCGTAGCCTCGCCAACGTTCGGGCTGTGCCTCCATGCATACCCTTGACGCTATCGGGAGCCTGCTGTATCAGAGTGCTAGTCAGTGCCTCCGGCATTCATAGCTTCCACAGAAACTCCTCGCTATCTTCTCGAGCAAACTGGGACCTCTTGAAGAGCAAGCCGTCTTCTATCATCAGGTCCGGAAACCGCTCCGCCTCTGCTTGAACCAACGCTAACCTCTCCAAATACTCCTCGCTTTCGAACGCCGTCGTCTCGAACTCGTACAGGTTTAGTTCCTCCACGTCGAAAGGTCGAGAGAGCATGTCAGCCTCCACGTTTTCCTTGCCCTTTCGGTATTCAATGGTGAAGGCAAACGCCTGAAGTGCTAGTGACCACTTCGCCAGCCTTCCGCTCAGGTCCTTGAGCGACATCAACCATTGTAGACTCGAATGGTCCGAGATGACCGCGAACGGCATCAGCTCCACACATGGTCGGAAACGCTCTATGGCCTTAACCGCCGCCAAACACCCCTTTTCTGTCACGCTGTGGTTGAGTTGCGCTCCTCTGAGTTTCGCAGAAAAGAATGCTATCGGCCGGTCAGCTCCTCCGCCATCTCGCTGGAACAACACAGCCCCGATCCCCATGTGAATGGCATCACACTGAATGAAGTACGGCCGTCGAAAATCCGGATGGACCAGAACTGGTGCAAAGGTAAGCGCCTTCTTCAAAGCGTAAAACGCCTCGACCGCAACATCCGACATCTCAAACTTCTTGCCGATCTTCAAGCAATCGGTCAGGGTGCTGAAAGAGTTGAGAAGTCTCGAATAACCGTCGGTACCATCCTGCGGTACCCAGGAAACCCCTCAACTGTTTCATACTTTTCGGGACGGGAATCTGGACAATCACCTCAACCTTGCTCGGATCCGTTCGGAGAGCTCCATCACCGACAATGTACCCTAAGTACCTTAAGATCCTAAAGCAGAATTTAGACTTTTGCAGGCCGATGGTAAGGTTAGCCTCCTTCAAACACTCAGCGACCTCCCTAACTGCTTAACGTGCTCATCAAACGTGAGTGAGATGATCAGCAGGTTGTCCAGATATACAAACCCACAGTTTTGCAGACGCTGTGGTATCACCCTATCCAGCAACCGACACAGCCGTTGAGCAGCATTACACAGTCCGAAAGTCCAACTCGATCTGCCAGAAGGCGTGTTTCAGATCCACACTGCTGATAAGGATGGTGTCATCTACGTGGCTGAGGATGGACTCAATGTTTTGCAGTGGGTAAGCATCCTTCACTTTCACGTCTTTGAGCTTGCGCGCGTCTAAGCACACGTCACCCTGTTGCTCCACGGACTCTCGCTCGGCTCGATGACTCCAAGTCGCAAAATCTCGTCCACCTTCTCAAACAAAAGCTGTTGAACCGCCGGTGACACGGGGTAAAAACGCTCTTCCTTCTACCAGGGTGTGGAAATCTCGCAACACATCTCATGCACCTGTTCCGGTTGCAGGGCTCTATTGTCGAACCAGCGATCCTGTGCTACTGGTGGCTCCTTAGGTGGGATATTCTGCTGCGTAGGAGGGCGTACCGTCTTTTGCGTTTCCCTCGGACCGGACAGTTGGGTACACAGGCTGCTGTCCCTGATTGCCTGCATATATTCCAGCATCTCTCTTTTGTGCTGGGCTTGGATTTCAGCCATGTTGGTGGCCATAGCTGCCTGGAAAGTGTCACGGGCCTCCGACAGCGCTAGGGTAATGGCTGTTCTCAATTCACTTTGCAAATCCAGTGGCACTTGCTGTTGTTGTGGCATATTGATTTTTGATTTGAATCTAACTTTTCTATCGTTTCTTTCCAATAACTACAAACAACATATATAAACGGGATGAGACGAACATGGAACATGATACGGTTACGGTAAGTGTTGTGTGTCTACATTGGACCTAATCCTAAAATTGTCCTATTCCTATATCACAGTTGAAACTACTCACTAAACACGGACATGGACTGACTGAAAACACTATGCCGGTCCTGAAGGACATGACATGGACCATATGCTTAGACCCATGTACACATAAGTATACGGTTAGAAACAATTGATTACACATGTTCAAAAATTTACATTTACCTACTATTCCCTAGATCTCTGAGCTGCGCTACAACAGGACATGGTGGTCCACGCTGGGATTGCTCAGGCCCTAAAGGATGTGGCTTGGTCAATACTACTTCTCATTCTTCCTCCAGCTACTTCCGCATCAGCCCAGGCATTAAACCTCGCTGTGGTCTAGTATTATTGGATAAATAGTTAAAACAAGTAAACCAACGCGACATGTAAACTGAAACAATAAATTGAACAGATACTTCGACTTCGTTATGTAAACATAAACACTAATAACGATAATTTATTTATATTTATGATTTCACATTTTGGCTTGCTTAAATTAAATTTACTTTATACAAATAAAAAAAATAATAATAATGCAAATAAATAATTGAGAAAATATTAACAAAACTAAACAAAAACTAATTAACGAGAAACAAAATAAACATTGAACAGAAAACGGAGAATATATATATAAATAAGTGATGCGAATAAATAAATAATAAATTAAGTCATACTAAATAATTTAATCATAAGGATTTTATAATAATTGGGGTGGGCGTGAGAAATTACACGTGCGTGCTAATACGTGGGTGCGCTGCGGCGCGGGCTGCTGTTTCTGTGCGTGTTCGCGCTGTGGTTTGCGCGGTCGCAAATTAAACTACAGCAGGGACAGCTACGCGCTTAAGCTCGGGAATAAATTTGTGTTTTTCTTGTAATTAAAGAGGATGACTAACCAGACCCAGACGGGTTGGCCAAGCCTCGTCCGGTGGTCTGGTTGCTTCCTGTGGCCGCTGAAGTTGCGTGTTTGTGTGCGCTTGGTTGCCGGTCTGTACCGCACTGCTGCTATCACTTAATAATCCCCATTAGCAATATTCTCTCTAAAAGAAACATTTTTATCGCCTACCTTCTATGCTGCAGACGCCTCACTAAGCACTCGACTTTAACTTCATTATTTTTGGGCACTTTTCTATTATTTAATCTTTTCTTTATTGCAGTCACCTGTCAAGCAGTCGAACAATCGAGTATCCGGTGCCAGCACGACTCTTCACCTCTCGTTCAAACACCACAACCATCGATAGCATCCAGCCGACCATAACAGCACACTCCGGTTCACTTGCGTCCGCTAAGAAGAGAAGTGCTAAACAGAGGCGTCTGTTCGCTACGCTGCCCAACGTAGGCCACCGCCCACACCCTGAGACTAAGCGTCTCATGCTCTGCCGACTGAGCTAGCCGGGCACAATTCCAACGCTCGGGGGTCACTGTTTGATGTCCTTGGCATGGAAAACTCCGTGTGGATGCCCTTGCAGAGTCTCGAGCTCATATCAACATTGCCCCACTGGTTTGACCACTCGGCACTTGTTGAATCGGCGACAGAATTTTGAGTTGAGGTTCTTTGCAAAGTCGCTCAGCACGAAGTTCCGCTTAAACACTTCCTGACCCGCAGAGAAATGGACGTCTCGGGCCTTCAGGTCATACTCCCTCGCCGACTTCACATACGCCTTGTGCACCGTCTCCCGAATCTTAGCTCTGTAGATCTGCTGCCTTAGCGATCAAGTCAAGTGGCTTTATCTCGGCGCCGTTCACGTCGCCCAGCTTCCTGGCCAGTCCATACTCGTTACATTATACTGCCGTTACTCACAATGATCGCCGCAGATGTCGCTTTCGGCATCGCCTTAAGCGACACAAACTTGCTAAAATGGTCCAGCACCACAAAAAGAAGTCCAAGTACAGCTTCTGCATCGGGCGCTCGGTCACCACCTCCTTCTCATCGTTGGCCTGCCGACTTGCGTGCTGTGCTTCGCCTCCTTGCACACTTCGCAACTGAGCACGTAAGACCGCACCTGAGCTGCCATCCTAGGCCAAAAGTAAAACTGGCGTAGCCTCGCCAACGTTCGGGCTATGCCTCCATGCATACCCTTGACGCTATCGTGAGCCTGCTGTATCAGAGTGCTAGTCAGTGCCTCCGGCATTCATAGCTTCCACAGAAACTCCTCGCTATCTTCTCGAGCAAACTGGGACCTCTTGAAGAGCAAGCCGTCTTCTATCATCAGGTCCGGAAACCGCTCTGCCGCTGCTTGAACCAACGCTAACCTCTCCAAATACTCCTCGCTTTTGAACGCCGTCGTCTCGAACTCGTACAGGTTTAGTTCCTCCACGTCGAAAGGTCGAGAGAGCATGTCAGCCTCCACGTTTTCCTTGCCCTTTCGGTATTCAATGGTGAAGGCAAACGCCTGAAGTGCTAGTGACCACTTCGCCAGCCTTCCGCTCAGGTCCTTGAGCGACATCAACCATTGTAGACTCGAATGGTCCGAGATGACCGCGAACGGCATCAGCTCCACACATGGTCAGAAACGCTCTATGGCCTTAACCGCCGCCAAACACCCCTTTTCTGTCACGCTGTAGTTGAGTTGCGCTCCTCTGAGTTTCACAGAAAAGAATGCTATCGGCCGGTCAGCTCCTCCGCCATCTCGCTGGAACAACACAGCCCCGATCCCCAGGTGACTGGCATCACACTGAATGAAGTACGGCCGTCGAAAATCCGGATGGACCAGAACTGGTGCAAAGGTAAGCGCCTTCTTCAAAGCGTAAAACGCCTCGACCGCAACATCCGACATCTCAAACTTCTTGCCGATCTTCAAGCAATCGGTCAGGGTGCTGAAAGAGTTGAGAAGTCTCGAATAAACCGTCGGTACCATCCTGCGGTACCCAGGAAACCCTCAACTGTTTCATACTTTTCGGGACGGGAATCTGGACAATCACCTCAACCTTGCTCGGATCCGTTCGGAGAGCTCCATCACCGACAATGTACCCTAAGTACCTTAAGATCCTAAAGCAGAATTTAGACTTTTGCAGGCCGATCGTAAGATTAGCCTCCTTCAAACACTCAGCGACCTCCCTAACAGCTTAACGTGCTCATCAAACGTGAGTAAGCTGATCAGCAGGTCGTCCAGATATACAAACCCACAGTTTTGCAGACGCTGTGGTATCACCCTATCCAGCAACCGACACAGCCGTTGAGCAGCATTACACAGTCCGAAAGTCCAACTCGATCTGCCAGAAGGCGTGTTGCAGATCCACACTGCTGATAAAGATGGTGTCATCTACGTGGCTGAGGATGGACTCAATGTTTTGCAGTGGGTAAGCATCCTTCACTTTCACGTCTTTGAGCTTGCGCGCGTCTAAGCACAGCCTGTTCTTGCCAGGTTTCCGCACAAACGTCATCCTGTTGCTCCACGGACTCTCGCTCGGCTCGATGACTCCAAGTCGCAAAATCTCGTCCACCTTCTCAAACAAAAGCTGTTGAACCGCCGGTGACACGGGGTAAAAACGCTCTTCCTTCCACCAGGGTGTGGAAATCTCGCAACACATCTCATGCACCTGTTCCGGTTGCAGGGCTCTATTGTCGAACCAGCGATCCTGTGCTACTGCTGGCTCCTTAGGTGGGATATTCTGCTGCGTAGGAGGGCGTGCCGTCTTTTGCGCTTCCCTCGGACCGGACAGTTGGGTACACAGGCTGCTGTCCCTGATTGCCTGCATATATTCCAGCATCTCTCTTTTGTGCTGGGCTTGGATTTCAGCCATGTTGGTGGCCATAGCTGCCTGGAAAGTGTCACGGGCCTCCGACAGCGCTAGGATAATGGCTGTTCTCAATTCACTTTGCAAATCCAGTGGCACTTGCTGTTGTTGTGGCATATTGATTTTTGATTTGAATCTAACTTTTCTATCGTTTCTTTGCAATAACTACAAACAACATATATAAACGGGATGAGACGAACATGGAACATGATACGGTTACGGTAAGTGTTGTGTGTCTACATTGGACCTAATCCTAAAATTGTCCTATTCCTATATCACAGTTGAAACTACTCACTAAACACGGACATGGACTGACTGAAAACACTATGCCGGTCCTGAAGGACATGACATGGACCATATGCTTAGACCCATGTACACATAAGTATACGGTAAGAAACAATTGATTACACATGTTCAAAAATTTACATTTACCTACTATTCCCCAGATCTCTGAGCTGCGCTACAACAGGACATGGTGGTCCACGCTGGGATTGCTCAGGCCCTAAAGGATGTGGCTTGGTCAATACTACTTCTCCTTCTTCCTCCAGCTACTTCCGCATCAGCCCAGGCATTAAACCTCGCAGTGGTCTAGTATTATTGGATAAATAGTTAAAACAAGTAAACCAACGCGACATGTAAACTGAAACAATAAATTGAACAGATACTTCGACTTCGTTATGTAAACATAAACACTAATAACGATAATTTATTTATATTTATGATTTCACATTTTGGCTTGCTTAAATTAAATTTACTTTATATAAATAAAAAATAATAATAATGCAAATAAATAATTGAGAAAATATTAACAAAACTAAACAAAAACTAATTAACGAGAAACAAAATAAACATTGAACAGAAAACGGAGAATATATATATAAATAAGTGATGCGAATAAATAAATAATAAATGAAGTCATACTAAATAATTTAATAATAAGGATTATATAATAATTGGGGTGGGCGTGAGAAATTACACGTGCGTGCTAATACGTGGGTGCGCTGCGGCGCGGGCTGCTGTTTCTGTGCGTGTGCGCGCTGTGGTTTGCGCGGTCGCAAATTAAACTACAGCAGGGACAGCTACGCGCTTAAGCTCGGGAATAAATTTGTGTTTTTCTTGTAATTAAAGAGGATGACCCAGACCCAGACGGGTTGGCCAATCCTCGTCCGGTGGTCTGGTTGCTTCCTGTGGCCGCTGAAGTTGCGTGTGTGTGTGTGCGCTTGGTTGCCGGTCTGTACCGCACTGCTGCGATCACTTAATAATCCCCATTAGCAATATTCTCTCTAAAAGAAACATTTTTATCGCCTACCTTCTATGCTGCAGACGCCTCACTAAGCACTCGACTTTAACTTCTTTATTTTTGGGCACTTTTCTATTATTTAATCTTTTCTTTCTGGCAGTCACCTGTCAAGCAGTCGAACAATCGAGTATCCGGTGCCAGCACGACTCTTCACCTCTCGTTCAAACACCACAACCATCGATAGAATCCAGCCGACCATAACCCCACACTCCGGTTCACTTGCGTCCGCTAAGAGGAGAAGTGCTAAACAGAGGCGTCTGTTCGCTACGCTGCCCAACGTAGGCCACCGCCCACACCCTGAGACTAAGCGTCTCATGCTCTGCCGACTGAGCTAGCCGGGCACAATTCCAACGCTCGGGGGTCACTGTTTGATGTCCTTGGCCTGGAAAACTCCGAGTGGATGGCCTTGCAGAGTCTCGAGCTCATATCAACATTGCCCCACTGGTTTGACCACTCGGCACTTGTTGAATCGGCGACAGAATTTTGAGTTGAGGTTCTTTGCAAAGTCGCTCAGCACGAAGTTCCGCTTAAACACTTCCTGACCCGCAGAGAAATGGACGTCTCGGGCCTTCAGGTCATACTCCCTCGCCGACTTCACATACGCCTTGTGCACCGTCTCCCGAATCTTAGCTCTGTAGATCTGCTGCCTTAGCGATCAGTCAAGTGGCTTTATCTCGGCGCCGTTCACGTCGCCCAGCTTCCTGGCCAGTCCATACTCGTTACATAATACTGCCGTTACTCACAATGATCGCCGCAGATGTCGCTTTCGGCATCGCCTTAAGCGACACAAACTTGCTAAAATGGTCCAGCACCACAAAAAGAAGTCCAAGTACAGCTTCTGCATCGGGCGCTCGGTCACCACCTCCTTTCCCATCGTTGGCCTGCCGACTTGCGTGCTGTGCTTCGCCTCCTTGCACACTTCGCAACTGAGCACGTAAGACCGCACCTGAGCTGCCATCCTAGGCCAAAAGTAAAACTGGCGTAGCCTCGCCAACGTTCGGGCTATGCCTCCATGCATACCCTTGACGCTATCGTGAGCCTGCTGTATCAGAGTGCTAGTCAGTGCCTCCGGCATTCATAGCTTCCACAGAAACTCCTCGCTATCTTCTCGAGCAAACTGGGACCTCTTGAAGAGCAAGCCGTCTTCTATCATCAGGTCCGGAAACCGCTCTGCCGCTGCTTGAACCAACGCTAACCTCTCCAAATACTCCTCGCTTTCGAACGCCGTCGTCTCGAACTCGTACAGGTTTAGTTCCTCCACGTCGAAAGGTCGAGAGAGCATGTCAGCCTCCACGTTTTCCTTGCCCTTTCGGTATTCAATGGTGAAGGCAAACGCCTGAAGTGCTAGTGACCACTTCGCCAGCCTTCCGCTCAGGTCCTTGAGCGACATCAACCATTGTAGACTCGAATGGTCCGAGATGACCGCGAACGGCATCAGCTCCACACATGGTCGGAAACACTCTATGGCCTTAACCGCCGCCAAACACCCCTTTTCTGTCACGCTGTAGTTGAGTTGCGCTCCTCTGAGTTTCGCAGAAAAGAATGCTATCGGCCGGTCAGCTCCTCCGCCATCTCGCTGGAACAACACAGCCCCGATCCCCATGTGACTGGCATCACACTGAATGAAGTACGGCCGTCGAAAATCCGGATGGACCAGAACTGGTGCAAAGGTAAGCGCCTTCTTCAAAGCGTAAAACGCCTCGACCGCAACATCCGACATCTCAAACTTCTTGCCGATCTTCAAGCAATCGGTCAGGGTGCTGAAAGAGTTGAGAAGTCTCGAATAAACCGTCGGTACCATCCTGCGGTACCCAGGAAATCCCTCAACTGTTTCATACTTTTCGGGACGGGAATCTGGACAATCACCTCAACCTTGCTCGGATCCGTTCGGAGAGCTCCATCACCGACAATGTACCCTAAGTACCTTAAGATCCTAAAGCAGAATTTAGACTTTTGCAGGCCGATCGTAAGATTAGCCTCCTTCAAACACTCAGCGACCTCCCTAACAGCTTAACGTCATCAAACGTGAGTTAGCTGATCAGCAGGTCGTCCAGATAAACAAACCCACAGTTTTGCAGACGCTGTGGTATCACCCTATCCATCAACCGACACAGCCGTTGAGCAGCATTACACAGTCCGAAAGTCCAACTCGATCTGCCAGAAGGCGTGTTGCAGATCCACACTGCTGATAAAGATGGTGTCATCTACGCGGCTGAGGATGGACTCAATGTTTTGCAGTGGGTACGCATCCTTCACTTTCACGTCTTTGAGCTTGCGCGCGTCTAAGCACAGCGTCTTGCCAGGTTCCGCACAACGTCTCCTGTTGCTCCACGGACTCTCGCTCGGCTCGATGACTCCAAGTCGCAAAATCTCGTCCACCTTCTCAAACAAAAGCTGTTGAACCGCCGGTGACACGGGGTAAAAACGCTCTTCCTTCTACCAGGGTGTGGAAATCTCGCAACACATCTCATGCACCTGTTCCGGTTGCAGGGCTCTATTGTCGAACCAGCGATCCTGTGCTGCTGGTGGCTCCTTAGGTGGGATATTCTGCTGCGTAGGAGGGCGTGCCGTCTTTTGCGCTTCCCTCGGACCGGACAGTTGGGTACACAGGCTGCTGTCCCTGATTGCCTGCATATATTCCAGCATCTCTCTTTTGTGCTGGGCTTGGATTTCAGCCATGTTGGTGGCCATAGCTGCCTGGAAAGTGTCACGGGCCTCCGACAGCGCTAGGGTAATGGCTGTTCTCAATTCACTTTGCAAATCCAGTGGCACTTGCTGTTGTTGTGGCATATTGATTTTTGATTTGAATCTAACTTTTCTATCGTTTCTTTGCAATAACTACAAACAACATATATAAACGGGATGAGACGAACATGGAACATGATACGGTTACGGTAAGTGTTGTGTGTCTACATTGGACCTAATCCTAAAATTGTCCTATTCCTATATCACAGTTGAAACTACTCACTAAACACGGACATGGACTGACTGGAAACACTGAAACACCGGTCCTGAAGGACATGACATGGACCATATGCTTAGACCCATGTACACATAAGTATACGGTAAGAAACAATTGATTACACATGTTCAAAAATTTACATTTACCTACTATTCCCCAGATCTCTGAGTTGCGCTACAACAGGACATGGTGGTCCACGCTGGGATTGCTCAGGCCCTAAAGGATGTGGCTTGGTCAATACTACTTCTCCTTCTTCCTCCAGCTACTTCCGCATCAGCCCAGGCATTAAACCTCGCTGTGGTCTAGTATTATTGGATAAATAGTTAAAACTAGTAACTAACGCGACATGTAACTGAAACATAATGAACACATACTCGACTTCGTAGCTTCTATATGGGTTTCCGTGGGCCATTGTTGGCCGCTATTTCCACACTGATCGATAGCCGCAACAAATCGTTACCCAGGTGGATAGACCTCGATACAGCGGACCGGTTAACAAATTATTTTACGAAACATAGCAACGACTAGCAGATATTTTCACATAATCGGACATTCACGTATACTGGTAATAGTGTTACATTTCCACCATGTTGCCTGCGTACTAGATTGACCTATTTATTCTGTACCACTCCTAAGCATATACAACAACAACAACCCCTAACATCCCTAATCTCACAGTTACATAAACTAAACAATAATTATATTATGATTACATTTGGCTTCTAATAATTACTTTATAAAAAAAATAATATAATGCAAATAATAATGAGAAATAACAAAACTAAACAAAAACTAATTAACGAGAAACAAAATAAACATTGAACAGAAAACGGAGAATATATATATAAATAAGTGATGCGAATAAATAAATAATAAATTAAGTCATACTAAATAATTAATAATAAGGATTCATAATAATTGGGGTGGGCGTGAGAAATACACCATAATAATGTTATGCGGCGCTGCGTGCGTGACCCATGTGCCTGTGGGGCTGCGTGCTATACGTGGGTGCGCTGCGGCGCGAGCTGCTGTTTCTGTGCGTATGCGCACTGTGTTTTCACGGGAACTTGCTGGGCGCGCGCTGTGCTTCGCGAAATTAAACTACAGCAGGGACAGCTACGCGCTTAAGCTCGGGAACAAATTTGTGTTTTTCTTGTAATTAAAGAGGATGACTACCCAGACCCAGACGGGTTGGCCAATCCTCGTCCGGTGGTCTGGTTGCTTCCTGTGGCCGCTGAAGTTGCGTGTGTGTGTGCGCTTGGTTGCCGGTCTGTACCGCACTGCTGCTATCACTTAATAATCCCCATTAGCAATATTCTCTCTAAAAGAAACATTTTTATCGCCTACCTTCTATGCTGCAGACGCCTCACTAAGCACTCGACTTTAACTTCTTTATTTTTGGGCACTTTTCTATTATTTAATCTTTTCTTTCTGGCAGTCACCTGTCAAGCAGTCGAACAATCGAGTATCCGGTAGCAGCACGACTCTTCACCTCTCGTTCAAACACCACAACCATCGATAGCATCCAGCCGACCATAACCCCACACTCCGGTTCGCTTGCGTCCGCTAAGAAGAAGAGTGCTAAACAGAGGCGTCTGTTCGCTACGCTGCCCAACGTAGGCCACCGCCCACACCCTGAGACTAAGCGCCTCATGCTCTGCCGACAGAGCTAGCCGGGCACAATTCCAACGCTCGGGGGTCACTGTTTGATGTCCTTGGCCTGGAATACTCCGAGTGGATGGCCTTGCAGAGTCTCGAGCTCATATAAACATTGCCCCACTGGTTTGACCTGTCAAGTGGCCTTATCACGTCGCCCAGACTCCTGGGCAGTCCTTACTCGCTGCCGTTACTCACAATGATCGCCCCAGATGTCGCTTTCGGCATCGCCTTGAGCCATACAAACTTGCTAAAATGGTCCAGCACCACAAAAAGAAGTCCAAGTACAGCTTCTGCATCGGACGCTCGGTCACCACCTCCTTTCCCATCGTTGGCCTGCCGACTTGCGTGCTGTGCTTCGCCTCCTTGCACACTTCGCAACTGAGCACGTAAGACCGCACCTGAGCTGCCATCCTAGGCCAAAAGTAAAACTGGCGTAGCCTCGCCAACGTTCGGGCTATGCCTCCACGCATACCCTTGACGCTATCGTGAGCCTGCTGTATCAGAGTGCTAGTCAGTGCCTCCGGCATTCATAGCTTCCACAGAAACTCCTCGCTATCTTCTCGAGCAAACTGGGACCTCTTGAAGAACAAGCCGTCTTCTATCATCAGGTCCGGAAACCGCTCCGCCGCTGCTTGAACCAACGCTAACCTCTCCAAATACTCCTCGCTTTCGAACGCCGTCGTCTCGAACTCGTACAGGTTTAGTTCCTCCACGTCGAAAGGTCGAGAGAGCATGTCAGCCTCCACGTTTTCCTTGCCCTTTCGGTATTCAATGGTGAAGGCAAACGCCTGAAGTGCTAGTGACCACTTCGCCAGCCTTCCGCTCAGGTCCTTGAGCGACATCAACCATTGTAGACTCGAATGGTCCGAGATGACCGCGAACGGCATCAGCTCCACACATGGTCGGAAACACTCTATGGCCTTAACCGCCGCCAAACACCCCTTTTCTGTCACGCTGTAGTTGAGTAGCGCTCCTCTGAGTTTCGCAGAAAAGAATGCTATCGGCCGGTCAGCTCCTCCGCCATCTCGCTGGAACAACACAGCCCCGATCCCCATGTGACTGGCATCACACTGAATGAAGTACGGCCGTCGAAAATCCGGATGGACCAGAACTGGTGCAAAGGTAAGCGCCTTCTTCAAAGCGTAAAACGCCTCGACCGCAACATCCGACATCTCAAACTTCTTGCCGATCTTCAAGCAATCGGTCGAGTTGAGAAGTCTCGAATAAACCGTCGGTACCATCCTGCGGTACCCAGGAAACCCTCAACTGTTTCATACTTTTCGGGACGGGAATCTGGACAATCACCTCAACCTTGCTCGGATCCGTTCGGAGAGCTCCATCACCGACAATGTACCCTAAGTACCTTAAGATCCTAAAGCAGAATTTAGACTTTTGCAGGCCGATCGTAAGATTAGCCTCCTTCAAACACTCAGCGACCTCCCTAACAGCTTAACGTCATCAAACGTGCGTGAGCTGATCAGCAGGTTGTCCAGATATACAAACACACAGTTTTGCAGACGCTGTGGTATCACCCTATCCATCAACCGACACAGCCGTTGAGAAGCACTACACAGTCCGAAAGTCCAACTCGATCTGCCAGAAGGCGTGTTTCAGATCCACACTGCTGATAAAGATGGTGTCATCTACGCGGCTGAGGATGGACTCAATGTTTTGCAGTGGGTACGCATCCTTCACTTTCACGTCTTTGAGCTTGCGCGCGTCTAAGCACAGCCGTTCTGCAGTTCGCACACGTCACCTGTTGCTCCACGGACTCTCGCTCGGCTCGATGACTCCAAGTCGCAAAATCTCGTCCACCTTCTCAAACAAAAGCTGTTGAACCGCCGGTGACACGGGGTAAAAACGCTCTTCCTTCTACCAGGGTGTGGAAATCTCGCAACACATCTCATGCACCTGTTCCGGTTGCAGGGCTCTATTGTCGAACCAGCGATCCTGTGCTACTGGTGGCTCCTTAGGTGGGATATTCTGCTGCGTAGGAGGGCGTGCCGTCTTTTGCGCTTCCCTCGGACCGGACAGTTGGGTACACAGGCTGCTGTCCCTGATTGCCTGCATATATTCCAGCATCTCTCTTTTGTGCTGGGCTTGGATTTCAGCCATGTTGGTGGCCATAGCTGCCTGGAAAGTGTCACGGGCCTCCGACAGCGCTAGGGTAATGGCTGTTCTCAATTCACTTTGCAAATCCAGTGGCACTTGCTGTTGTTGTGGCATATTGATTTTTGATTTGAATCGAACTTTCTATCGTTTCTTTGCAATACTACAACACATATAACGGATGAGACGACATGAACATGATACGTTACGTAATGTGTGTCTACATTGACCTATCCTAAATGTCCTATTCGTAAACTACTCACTAAACACGGACATGGACTGACTGAAAACACTATGCCGGTCCTGAAGGACATGACATGGACCATATGCTTAGACCCATGTACACATAAGTATACGGTAAGAAACAATTGATTACACATGTTCAAAAATTTACATTTACCTACTATTCCCCAGATCTCTGAGCTGCGCTACAACAGGACATGGTGGTCCACGCTGGGATTGCTCAGGCCCTAAAGGATGTGGCTTGGTCAATACTACTTCTCCTTCTTCCTCCAGCTACTTCCGCATCAGCCCAGGCATTAAACCTCGCTGTGGTCTAGTATTATTGGATAAATAGTTAAAACTAGTAAACTAACGCGACATGTAAACTGAAACAATAAATTGAACACATACTCGACTCGCTAGCTTCCTATATGGGTTTTCCGTGGGCGCCATGTTGGCCGGCCTATTTTCCAACACTGTATCGATAGCCAGCAGCAAATCGTTACCAGATGGATAGACCTCGATAAGCGTGAGCCGGTTAACAAAATTTATATTTTACGAAACAATAGCAAACGACTAGCAGATTTCACATAATCGACATTCACGGATATACGGGTAATAGGTTACATTACCACCATGTGTGCCCGCGTACTAGAATTGACTATTTATTCTTGTACCAACTCCTAAGCATAATACAACAACAACACACCCTAACACCCTAATCTCACATGTTACAAACACTAAACATAATTATTTATTAGATTAACATTTGGCTTCTTAATTAATTACTTATATAAATAAAAATAATAATATGCAAATAATAATGAGAAAATAACAAAACTAAACAAAACTAATTAACGAGAACAAATAAACATTGAACAGAAAACGGAGAATATATACATATAGAAATAAGTGATGCGAATAAATAAATAATAAATTAAGTCATACTAAATAATTAAATAACAAGGATTCAATAATAATTGGGGTGGGCGTGAGAAATTACACACATAAATAAATGTTTATGCGGCTGCTGCGTTGCTGTGACCCAATGTGCCTGTGGTGGCTGGCGTGCTTATACGTGGGTGCGCTGCGGCGCGAGCTGCTGTTTCTGTGCGTATGCGCACTGTGTTTTTCACGGGAAACTATTGCTGGACGCGCGCGCTGTGCTTTGCGCGGGCGCAAATTAAACTACAGCAGGGACAGCTACGCGCTTAAGCTCGGAAACAAACTTGTTTTTTTCTTGTAATTAAAGAGGATGACTACCCAGACCCAGACGGGTTGGCCACTCCTCGTCCAGTGGTCTGGTTGCTTCCTGTGGCCGCTGAAGTTGCGTGTGTGTGTGCGCTTGGTTGCCGGTCTGTACCGCACTGCTGCTATCACTTAATAATCCCCATTAGCAATATTCTCTCTAAAAGAAACATTTTTATCGCCTACCTTCTATGCTGCAGACGCCTCACTAAGCACTCGACTTTAACTTCTTTATTTTTGGGCACTTTTCTATTATTTAATCTTTTCTTTCTGGCAGTCACCTGTCAAGCAGTCGAACAATCGAGTATCCGGTAGCAGCACGACTCTTCACCTCTCGTTCAAACACCACAACCATCGATAGCATCCAGCCGACCATAACCCCACACTCCGGTTCGCTTGCGTCCGCTAAGAAGAAGAGTGCTAAACAGAGGCGTCTGTTCGCTTCGCTGCCAAACGTAAGCCACCACCCACACCCTGAGACTAAGCTTCTCATGCTCTGCCGACAGAGCTAGCCGGGCACAATTCCAACGCTCGGGGGTCACTGTTTGATGTCCTTGGCCTGGGAAACTCCGAGTGGACGGCCTTGCAGAGTCTCGAGCTCATATAAACATTGCCCCACTGGTTTGACCTGTCAAGTGGCTTTATCACGTCGCCCAGACTCCTGGGCAGTCCTTACACGCTGCCGTTACTCACAATGATCGCCCCAGATGTCGCTTTCGGCATCGCCTTGAGCCATACAAACTTGCTAAAATGGTCCAGCACCACAAAAAGAAGTCCAAGTACAGCTTCTGCATCGGACGCTCGGTCACCACCTCCTTTCCCATCGTTGGCCTGCCGACTTGCGTGCTGTGCTTCGCCTCCTTGCACACTTCGCAACTGAGCACGTAAGACCGCAACTGAGCTGCCATCCTAGGCCAAAAGTAAAACTGGCGTAGCCTCGCCAACGTTCGGACTATGCCTCCATGCATACCCTTGACGCTATCGGGAGCCTGCTGTATCAGAGTGCTAGTTAGTGCCTCAGGCATTCATAGCTTCCACAGAAACTCCTCGCTATCTTCTCAAGCAAACTGGGACCTCTTGAAGAACAAGCCGTCTTCTATCATCAGGTCCGGAAACCGCTCCGCCTCTGCTTGAACCAACGCTAACCTCTCCAAATACTCCTCGCTTTCGAACGCCGTCGTCTCGAACTCGTACAGGTTTATTTCCTCCACGTCGAAAAGTCGAGAGAGCATGTCAGCCTTGCCCTTTCGGTATTCAATGGTGAAGGCAAACGCCTGAAGTGCTAGTGACCACTTCGCCAGCCTTCCGCTCAGGTCCTTGAGCGACATCAACCATTGTAGACTCGAATGGTCCGAGATGACCGCGAACGGCATCAGCTCCACACATGGTCGGAAACGCTCTATGGCCTTAACCGCCGCCAAACACCCCTTTTCTGTCACGCTGTGGTTGAGTAGCGCTCCTCTGAGTTTCGCAGAAAAGAATGCTATCGGCCGGTCAGCTCCTCCGCCATCTCGCTGGAACAACACAGCGCCGATCCCCATGTGAATGGCATTACACTGAATGAAGTACGGCCGTCGAAAATCCGGATGGACCAGAACTGGTGCAAAGGTAAGCGCCTTCTTCAAAGCGTAAAACGCCTCGACCGCAACATCCGACATCTCAAACTTCTTGCCGATCTTCAAGCAATCGGTCAGGGTGCTGAAAGAGTTGAGAAGTCTCGAATAAACCGTCGGTACCATCCTGCGGTACCCAGGAAACGCTTCAACTGTTTCATACTTTTCGGGACGGGAATCTGGACAATCACCTCAACCTTGCTCGGATCCGTTCGGAGAGCTCCATCACCGACAATGTACCCTAAGTACCTTAAGATCCTAAAGCAGAATTTAGACTTTTGCAGGCCGATCGTAAGATTAGCCTCCTTTAAACACTCAGCGACCTCCCTAACAGCTTGAAGTGCTCATCAAACGTGCGTGAGATGATCAGCAGGTCGTCCAGATATACAAACACACAGTTTTGCAGACGCTGTGGTATCACCCTATCCAGCAACCGACACAGCCGTTGAGCAGCATTACACAGTCCGAAAGTCCAACTCGATCTGCCAGAAGGCGTGTTGCAGATCCACACTGCTGATAAAGATGGTTTCATCTACGTGACTGTGGATGGACTCAATGTTTTGCAGTGGGTTGGCATCTTTCACCACCACGTCTTTGAGCTTGCGCGCGTCTAAGCACAGCCTGTTCTTGCCAGGTTTCCGCACCAACGTCATCCTGTTGCTCCACGGACTCTCGCTCGGCTCGATGACTCCAAGTCGCAAAATCTCGTCCACCTTCTCAAACAAAAGCTGTTGAACCGCCGGTGACACGGGGTAAAAACGCTCTTCCTTCCACCAGGGTGTGGAAATCTCGCAACACATCTCATGCACCTGTTCCGGTTGCAGGGCTCTATTGTCGAACCAGCGATCCTGTGCTACTGCTGGCTCCTTAGGTGGGATATTCTGCTGCGTAGGAGGGCGTACCGTCTTTTGCGTTTCCCTCGGACCGGACAGTTGGGTACACAGGCTGCTGTCCCTGATTGCCTGCATTTATTCCAGCATCTCTCTTTTGTGCTGGGCTTGGATTTCAGCCATGTTGGTGGCCATAGCTGCCTGGAAAGTGTCACGGGCCTCCGACAGCGCTAGGATAATGGCTGTTCTCAATTCACTTTGCAAATCCAGTGGCACTTGCTGTTGTTGTGGCATATTGATTTTTGATTTGAATCTAACTTTTCTATCGTTTCTTTGCAATAACTACAAACAACATATATAAACGGGATGAGACGAACATGGAACATGATACGGTTACGGTAAGTGTTGTGTGTCTACATTGGACCTAATCCTAAAATTGTCCTATTCCTATATCACAGTTGAAACTACTCACTAAACACGGACATGGACTGACTGAAAACACTATGCCGGTCCTGAAGGACATGACATGGACCATATGCTTAGACCCATGTACACATAAGTATACGGTAAGAAACAATTGATTACACATGTTCAAAAATTTACATTTACCTACTTTTCCCCAGATTTCTGAGCTGCGCTACAACAGGACATGGTGGTCCACGCTGGGATTGCTCAGGCCCTAAAGGATGTGGCTTGGTCAATACTACTTCTCATTCTTCCTCCAGCTACTTCCGCATCAGCCCAGGCATTAAACCTCGCTGTGGTCTAGTATTATTGGATAAATAGTTAAAACAAGTAAACCAACGCGACATGTAAACTGAAACAATAAATTGAACAGATACTTCGACTTCGTTATGTAAACATAAACACTAATAACGATAATTTATTTATATTTATGATTTCACATTTTGGCTTGCTTAAATTAAATTTACTTTATACAAATAAAAAAAATAATAATAATGCAAATAAATAATTGAGAAAATATTAACAAAACTAAACAAAAACTAATTAACGAGAAACAAAATAAACATTGAACAGAAAACGGAGAATATATATATAAATAAGTGATGCGAATAAATAAATAATAAATTAAGTTATACTAAATAATTTAATAATAAGGATTTTATAATAATTGGGGTGGGCGTGAGAAATTACACGTGCGTGCTAATACGTGGGTGCGCTGCGGCGCGGGCTGCTGTTTCTGTGCGTGTTCGCGCTGTGGTTTGCGCGGTCGCAAATTAAACTACAGCAGGGACAGCTACGCGCTTAAGCTCGGGAATAAATTTGTGTTTTTCTTGTAATTAAAGAGGATGACTAACCAGACCCAGACGGGTTGGCCAAGCCTCGTCCGGTGGTCTGGTTGCTTCCTGTGGCCGCTGAAGTTGCGTGTTTGTGTGCGCTTGGTTGCCGGTCTGTACCGCACTGCTGCTATCACTTAATAATCCCCATTAGCAATATTCTCTCTAAAAGAAACATTTTTATCGCCTACCTTCTATGCTGCAGACGCCTCACTAAGCACTCGACTTTAACTTCTTTATTTTTGGGCACTTTTCTATTATTTAATCTTTTCTTTCTGGCAGTCACCTGTCAAGCAGTCGAACAATCGAGTATCCGGTGCCAGCACGACTCTTCACCTCTCGTTCAAACACCACAACCATCGATAGCATCCAGCCGACCATAACAGCACATTCCGGTTCACTTGCGTCCGCTAAGAAGAGGAGTGCTAAACAGAGGCGTCTGTTCGCTACGCTGCCCAACGTAGGCCACCGCCCACACCCTGAGACTAAGCGTCTCATGCTCTGCCGACTGAGCTAGCCGGGCACAATTCCAACGCTCGGGGGTCACTGTTTGATGTCCTTGGCATGGAAAACTCCGTGTGGATGCCCTTGCAGAGTCTCGAGCTCATATCAACATTGCCCCACTGGTTTGACCACTCGGCACTTGTTGAATCGGCGACAGAATTTTGAGTTGAGGTAAAGTCGCTCAGCACGAAGTTCCGCTTAAACACTTCCTGACCCGCAGAGAAATGGACGTCTCGGGCCTTCAGGTCATACTCCCTCGCCGACTTCACATACGCCTTGTGCACCGTCTCCCGAATCTTAGCTCTGTAGATCTGCTGCCTTAGCGATCAAGTCAAGTGGCTTTATCTCGGCGCCGTTCACGTCGCCCAGCTTCCTGGCCAGTCCATACTCGTTACATTATACTGCCGTTACTCACAATGATCGCCGCAGATGTCGCTTTCGGCATCGCCTTAAGCGACACAAACTTGCTAAAATGGTCCAGCACCACAAAAAGAAGTCCAAGTACAGCTTCTGCATCGGGCGCTCGGTCACCACCTCCTTCTCATCGTTGGCCTTCCGACTTGCGTGCTGTGCTTCGCCTCCTTGCACACTTCGCAACTTCGGGCTATGCCTCCATGCATACCCTTGACGCTATCGTGAGCCTGCTGTATCAGAGTGCTAGTCAGTGCCTCCGGCATTCATAGCTTCCACAGAAACTCCTCGCTATCTTCTCGAGCAAACTGGGACCTCTTGAAGAGCAAGCCGTCTTCTATCATCAGGTCCGGAAACCGCTCTGCCGCTGCTTGAACCAACGCTAACCTCTCCAAATACTCCTCGCTTTTGAACGCCGTCGTCTCGAACTCGTACAGGTTTAGTTCCTCCACGTCGAAAGGTCGAGAGAGCATGTCAGCCTCCACGTTTTCCTTGCCCTTTCGGTATTCAATGGTGAAGGCAAACGCCTGAAGTGCTAGTGACCACTTCGCCAGCCTTCCGCTCAGGTCCTTGAGCGACATCAACCATTGTAGACTCGAATGGTCCGAGATGACCGCGAACGGCATCAGCTCCACACATGGTCAGAAACGCTCTATGGCCTTAACCGCCGCCAAACACCCCTTTTCTGTCACGCTGTAGTTGAGTAGCGCTCCTCTGAGTTTCGCAGAAAAGAATGTTATCGGCCGGTCAGCTCCCCCGCCATCTCGCTGGAACAACACAGCCCCGATCCCCATGTGACTGGCCACACACTGAATGAAGTACGGCCGTCGAAAATCTGGATGGACCAGAACTGGTGCAAAGGTAAGCGCCTTCTTCAAAGCGTAAAACGCCTCGACCGCAACATCCGACATCTCAAACTTCTTGCCGATCTTCAAGCAATCGGTCAGGGTGCTGAAAGAGTTGAGAAGTCTCGAATAAACCGTCGGTACCATCCTGCGGTACCCAGGAAATCCCTCAACTGTTTCATACTTTTCGGGACGGGAATCTGGACAATCACCTCAACCTTGCTCGGATCCGTTCGGAGAGCTCCATCACCGACAATGTACCCTAAGTACCTTAAGATCCTAAAGCAGAATTTAGACTTTTGCAGGCCGATCGTAAGATTAGCCTCCTTCAAACACTCAGCGACCTCCCTAACAGCTTAACGTCATCAAACGTGCGTGAGCTGATCAGCAGGTTGTCCAGATATACAAACACACAGTTTTACAGACGCTGTGGTATCACCCTATCCATCAACCGACACTGCCGTTGAGCAGCATTACACAGTCCGAAAGTCCAACTCGATCTGCCAGAAGGCGTGTTGCAGATCCACACTGCTGATAAAGATGGTGTCATCTACGCGGCTGAGGATGGACTCAATGTTTTGCAGTGGGTACGCATCCTTCACTTTCACGTCTTTGAGCTTGCGCGCGTCTAAGCACACGTCACCCTGTTGCTCCACGGACTCTCGCTCGGCTCGATGACTCCAAGTCGCAAAATCTCGTCCACCTTCTCAAACAAAAGCTGTTGAACCGCCGGTGACACGGGGTAAAAACGCTCTTCCTTCTACCAGGGTGTGGAAATCTCGCAACACATCTCATGCACCTGTTCCGGTTGCAGGGCTCTATTGTCGAACCAGCGATCCTGTGCTGCTGGTGGCTCCTTAGGTGGGATATTCTGCTGCGTAGGAGGGCGTGCCGTCTTTTGCGCTTCCCTCGGACCGGACAGTTGGGTACACAGGCTGCTGTCCCTGATTGCCTGCATATATTCCAGCATCTCTCTTCTGTGCTGGGCTTGGATTTCAGCCATGTTGGTGGCCATAGCTGCCTGGAAAGTGTCACGGGCCTCCGACAGCGCTAGGGTAATGGCTGTTCTCAATTCACTTTGCAAATCCAGTGGCACTTGCTGTTGTTGTGGCATATTGATTTTTGATTTGAATCTAACTTTTCTACCGTTTCTTTCCAATAACTACAAACAACATAATAATCCGAATCCTAAAATTGTCATATTCCTATATCACAGTTGAAACTACTCACTAAACACGGACATGGACTGACTGGAAACACTGAAACACCGGTCCTGAAGGACATGACATGGACCATATGCTTAGACCCATGTACACATAAGTATACGGTAAGAAACAATTGATTACACATGTTCAAAAATTTACATTTACCTACTATTCCCCAGATATCTGAGCTGCGCTACAACAGGACATGGTGGTCCACGCTGGGATTGCTCAGGCCCTAAAGGATGTGGCTTGGTCAATACTACTTCTCCTTCTTCCTCCAGCTACTTCCGCATCAGCCCAGGCATTAAACCTCGCTGTGGTCTAGTATTATTGGATAAATAGTTAAAACTAGTAAACTAACGCGACATGTAAACTGAAACAATAAATTGAACACATACTTCGACTTCGCTAGCTTCCTATTATTGGGTTTTCCGTTGGGCGCCATTTGTTGTGGTCCGGCCTTATTTTCCCAACACTGTATCGATAGCCAGCAAGCAAATCGGTTACCCAGGTATGGATATGACCTCGATACAGCGCGAGCCGGGTTAACAAAATTATTTTTACGAAAACATATAGCAAACGAACTAGCAGATATTTTTCACATAATCGGACAATTCACGGATATACTGGGTAAATAGGTGTTAACATTTACCACCAATGTGTGCCCTGCGTACCTATGAATTGACCTATTTATATTCTTGTACCAACTCCCTAAGCATAATACAACAACAACAACACCAACTTAACCCAACATAAACACATCTTCGCACCACCCACACATAAATCCGTAATCTCACATGTTAACATAAACACTAATAACAATAATTTATTTATATTTATGATTTAACATTTTGGCTTTCTTAAATTAAATTTACTTTATATAAATAAAAAATAATAATAATAATGCAAATAAATAATTGAGAAAATATTAACAAAACTAAACAAAAACTAATTAACGAGAAACAAAATAAACATTGAACAGAAAACGGAGAATATATACATATAGAAATAAGTGATGCGAATAAATAAATAATAAATTAAGTCATACTAAATAATTAAATAACAAGGATTCAATAATAATTGGGGTGGGCGTGAGAAATTACACACATAAATAAATGTTTATGCGGCTGCTGCGTTGCTGTGACCCAATGTGCCTGTGGTGGCTGGCGTGCTTATACGTGGGTGCGCTGCGGCGCGAGCTGCTGTTTCTGTGCGTATGCGCACTGTGTTTTTCACGGGAAACTATTGCTGGGCGCGCGCGCTGTGCTTTACGCGTTAAACTACAGCAGGGACAGCTACGCGCTTAAGCTCGGAAACAAACTTGTTTTTTTCTTGTAATTAAAGAGGATGACTACCCAGACCCAGACGGGTTGGCCAATCCTCGTCCGGTGGTCTGGTTGCTTCCTGTGGCCGCTGAAGTTGCGTGTGTGTGTGCGCTTGGTTGCCGGTCTGTACCGCACTGCTGCTATCACTTAATAATCCCCATTAGCAATATTCTCTCTAAAAGAAACATTTTTATCGCCTACCTTCTATGCTGCAGACGCCTCACTAAGCACTCGACTTTAACTTCTTTATTTTTGGGCACTTTTCTATTATTTAATCTTTTCTTTCTGGCAGTCACCTGTCAAGCAGTCGAACAATCGAGTATCCGGTAGCAGCACGACTCTTCACCTCTCGTTCAAACACCACAACCATCGATAGCATCCAGCCGACCATAACCCCACACTCCGGTTCGCTTGCGTCCGCTAAGAAGAAGAGTGCTAAACAGAGGCGTCTGTTCGCTACGCTGCCAAACGTAAGCCACCACCCACACCCTGAGACTAAGCTTCTCATGCTCTGCCGACAGAGCTAGCCGGGCACAATTCCAACGCTCGGGGGTCACTGTTTGATGTCCTTGGCCTGGGAAACTCCGAGTGGACGGCCTTGCAGAGTCTCGAGCTCATATAAACATTGCCCCACTGGTTTGACCTGTCAAGTGGCCTTATCACGTCGCCCAGACTCCTGGGCAGTCCTTACTCGCTGCCGTTACTCACAATGATCGCCCCAGATGTCGCTTTCGGCATCGCCTTGAGCCATACAAACTTGCTAAAATGGTCCAGCACCACAAAAAGAAGTCCAAGTACAGCTTCTGCATCGGACGCTCGGTCACCACCTCCTTTCCCATCGTTGGCCTGCCGACTTGCGTGCTGTGCTTCGCCTCCTTGCACACTTCGCAACTGAGCACGTAAGACCGCAACTGAGCTGCCATCCTAGGCCAAAAGTAAAACTGGCGTAGCCTCGCCAACGTTCGGACTATGCCTCCATGCATACCCTTGACGCTATCGGGAGCCTGCTGTATCAGAGTGCTAGTCAGTGCCTCCGGCATTCATAGCTTCCACAGAAACTCCTCGCTATCTTCTCGAGCAAACTGGGACCTCTTGAAGAACAAGCCGTCTTCTATCATCAGGTCCGGAAACCGCTCCGCCTCTGCTTGAACCAACGCTAACCTCTCCAAATACTCCTCGCTTTCGAACGCCGTCGTCTCGAACTCGTATAGGTTTAGTTCCTCCACGTCGAAAGGTCGAGAGAGCATGTCAGCCTCCACGTTTTCCTTGCCCTTTCGGTATTCAATGGTGAAGGCAAACGCCTGAAGTGCTAGTGACCACTTCGCCAGCCTTCCGCTCAGGTCTTTGAGCGACATCAACCATTCAAATGGTCCGAGATGACCGCGAACGGCATCAGCTCCACACATGGTCGGAAACACTCTATGGCCTTAACCGCCGCCAAACACCCCTTTTCTGTCACGCTGTGGTTGAGTAGCGCTCCTCTGAGTTTCGCAGAAAAGAATGCTATCGGCTGGTCAGCTCCTCCGCCATCTCGCTGGAACAACACAGCCCCGATCCCCATGTGAATGGCATCACACTGAATGAAGTACGGCCGTCGAAAATCCGGATGGACCAGAACTGGTGCAAAGGTAAGCGCCTTCTTCAAAGCGTAACACGCCTCGACCGCAACATCCGACATCTCAAACTTCTTGCCGATCTTCAAGCAATCGGTCGAGTTGAGAAGTCTCGAATAAACCGTCGGTACCATCCTGCGGTACCCAGGAAACCCCTCAACTGTTTCATACTTTTCGGGACGGGAATCTGGACAATCACCTCAACCTTGCTCAGATCCGTTCGAAGAGCTCCATCACCGACAACGTACCCTAAGTACCTTAAGATCCTAAAGCAGAATTTAGACTTTTGCAGGCCGATCGTAAGATTAGCCTCCTTCAAACACTCAGCGACCTCCCTAACAGCTTAACGTCATCAAACGTGCGTGAGCTGATCAGCAGGTTGTCCAGATATACAAACACACAGTTTTGCAGACGCTGTGGTATCACCCTATCCATCAACCGACACTGCCGTTGAGCAGCATTACACAGTCCGAAAGTCCAACTCGATCTGCCAGAACGCGTGTTTCAGATCCACACTGCTGATAAAGATGGTGTCATCTACGCGGCTGAGGATGGACTCAATGTTTTGCAGTGGGTACGCATCCTGCACTTTCACGTCTTTGAGCTTGCGCGCGTCTAAGCACACGTCACCCTGTTGCTCCACGGACTCTCGCTCGGCTCGATGACTCCAAGTCGCAAAATCTCGTCCACCTTCTCAAACAAAAGCTGTTAAACCACCGGTGACACGGGGTAAAACGCTCTTCCTTCTACCAGGGTGTGGAAATCTCGCAACACATCTCATGCACCTGTTCCGGTTGCAGGGCTCTATTGTCGAACCAGCGATCATGTGCTACTGGTGGCTCCTTAGGTGGGATATTCTGCTGCGTAGGAGGGCGTGCCGTCTTTTGCGCTTCCCTCGGACCGGACAGTTGGGTACACAGGCTGCTGTCCCTGATTGCCTGCATATATTCCAGCATCTCTCTTCTGTGCTGGGCTTGGATTTCAGCCATGTTGGTGGCCATAGCTGCCTGGAAAGTGTCACGGGCCTCCGACAGCGCTAGGGTAATGGCTGTTCTCAATTCACTTTGCAAATCCAGTGGCACTTGCTGTTGTTGTGGCATATTGATTTTTGATTTGAATCTAACTTTTCTATCGTTTCTTTCAATAACTACAAACAACATATATAAACGGGATGAGACGAACATGGAACATGATACGGTTACGGTAAGTGTTGTGTGTCTACATTGGACCTATCCTAAAATTGTCCTATTCCTATATCACAGTTGAAACTACTCACTAAACACGGACATGGACTGACTGGAAACACTGAAACACCGGTCCTGAAGGACATGACATGGACCATAGCTTAGACCCATGTACACATAAGTATACGGTAAGAAACAATTGATTACACATGTTCAAAATTTACATTTACCTACTATTCCCCAGATCTCTGAGCTGCGCTACAACAGGACATGGTGGTCCACGCTGGGATTGCTCAGGCCCTAAAGGATGTGGCTTGGTCAATACTACTTCTCCTTCTTCCTCCAGCTACTTCCGCATCAGCCCAGGCATTAAACCTCGCTGTGGTCGAGTATTATGGGATAAATAGTTAAAACAAGTAAACCAACGCGACATGTAAACTGAAACAATAAATTGAACAGATACTTCGACTTCGTTATGTAAACATAAACCACTAATAACGATAATTTATTTATATTTATGATTTCACATTTGGCTTGCTTAAATTAACATTTACTTTATACAAATAAAAAAATAATAATAATGCAATAAATAATTGAGAAAATATTAACAAAACTAAACAAAACTAATTAACGAAAACAAAATAACCTTGAACAGAAAACGGAGAATATATATATAAATAAGTGATGCGAATAAACTAAATAATAAATTAAGTATACTAATAATTTAATCATAAGGATTTTATAATAATTGGGGTTGGCGTGAGAAATTACCGTGCGTGCTAATGCGTGGTGCGCTGCGGCGCGGGCTGCTGTTTTCTGTGCGTGTGCGCGCTGTGGTTTTGCGCGGTCGCAAATTAAACTACAGCAGGGACAGCTACGCGCTTAAGCTCGGAAACAAACTTGTGTTTTTTCTTGTAATTAAGAGGATGACTACCCAGACCCAGACGGGTTGGCCATCCTCGTCCGGTGGTCTGGTTGCTTCCTGTGGCCGCTGAAGTTGCGTGTGTGTGTGCGCTTGGTTGCCGGTCTGTACCGCACTGCTGCTATCACTTAATAATCCCCATTAGCAATATTCTCTCTAAAAGAAACATTTTTATCGCCTACCTTCTATGCTGCAGACGCCTCACTAAGCACTCGACTTTAACTTCTTTATTTTTGGGCACTTTTCTATTATTTAATCTTTTCTTTCTGGCAGTCACCTGTCAAGCAGTCGAACAATCGAGTATCCGGTGCCAGCACGACTCTTCACCTCTCGTTCAAACACCACAACCATCGATAGCATCCAGCCGACCATAACACCACACTCCGGTTCGCTTGCATCCGCTAAGAAGAGAAGTGCTAAACAGAGGCGTCTGTTCGCTACGCTGCCCAACGTAGGCCACCGCCTACACGCTGAGACTAAGCGCCTCATGCTCTGCCGACAGAGCTAGCCGGGCACAATTCCAAAGCTCGGGGGTCACTGTTTGATTTCCTTGACCTGGAAAACTCCGTGTGGATGCCCTTGCAGAGTCTCGAGCTCATATCACCATTGCCCCACTGGTTGACCACTCGGCACTTGTTGAATCGGCGACAGAATTTTGAGTTGAGGTTCTTTGCAAAGTCGCTCAGCACGAAGTTCCGCTTAAACACTTCCTGACCCGCAGAGAAATGGACGTCTCGGGCCTTCAGGTCATACTCCCTCGCCGATTTCACATACGCCTTGTGCACCGTCTCCCGAATCTTAGCTCTGTAGATCTGCTGCCTTAGCGATCTGTCAAGTGGCTTTATCTCGGCGCCGCACGTCGCCCAGCTCCTGGCCAGTCCATACTCGTTACATATACTGCCGTTACTCACAATGATCGCCGCAGATGTCGCTTTCGGCATCGCCTTAAGCGACACAAACTTGCTAAAATGGTCCAGCACCACAAAAAGAAGTCCAAGTACAGCTTCTGCATCGGGCGCTCGGTCACCACCTCCTTTCCCATCGTTGGCCTGCCGACTTGCGTGCTGTGCTTCGCCTCCTTGCACACTTCGCAACTGAGCCGTAAGACCGCACTGAGCTGCCATCCTAGCCAAAGTAAAACTGGCGTACCTCGCCAACGTTCGGACTATGCTCCAGCATACCCTTGACGCTATCGTGAGCCTGCTGTATCAGAGTGCTAGTCAGTGCCTCCGGCATTCATAGCTTCCACAGAAACTCCTCGCTATCTTCTCGAGCAAACTGGGACCTCTTGAAGAACAAGCCGTCTTCTATCATCAGGTCCGGAAACCGCTCCGCCTCTGCTTGAACCAACGCTAACCTCTCCAAATACGCCTCGCTTTCGAACGCCGTCGTCTCGAACTCGTACAGGTTTAGTTCCTCCACGTCGAAAGGTCGAGAGAGCATGTCAGCCTCCACGTTTTCCTTGCCCTTTCGGTATTCAATGGTGAAGGCAAACGCCTGAAGTGCTAGTGACCACTTCGCCAGCCTTCCGCTCAGGTCCTTGAGCGACATCAACCATTGTAGACTCGAATGGTCCGAGATGACCGCGAACGGCATCAGCTCCACACATGGTCGGAAACGCTCTATGGGCCTTAACCGCCGCCAAACACCCCTTTTCTGTCACGCTGTAGTTGAGTAGCGCTCCTCTGAGTTTCGCAGAAAAGAATGCTATCGGCCGGTCAGCTCCTCCGCCATCTCGCTGGAACAACACAGCCCCGATCCCCATGTGACTGGCATCACACTGAATGAAGTACGGCCGTCGAAAATCCGGATGGACCAGAACTGGTGCAAAGGTAAGCGCCTTCTTCAAAGCGTAAAACGCCTCGACCGCAACATCCGACATCTCAAACTTCTTGCCGATCTTCAAGCAATCGGTCGAGGGTGCGAAAGAGTTGAGAAGTCTCGAATAAACCGTCGGTACCATCCTGCGGTACCCAGGAAATCCCTCAACTGTTTCATACTTTTCGGGACGGGAATCTGGACAATCACCTCAACCTTGCTCGGATCCGTTCGGAGAGCTCCATCACCGACAATGTACCCTAAGTACCTTAAGATCCTAAAGCAGAATTTAGACTTTTGCAGGCCGATCGTAAGATTAGCCTCCTTCAAACACTCAGCGACCTCCCTAACAGCTTAACGTCATCAAACGTGCGTGAGCTGATCAGCAGGTTGTCCAGATATACAAACACACAGTTTTGCAGACGCTGTGGTATCACCCTATCCATCAACCGACACTGCCGTTGAGCAGCATTACACAGTCCGAAAGTCCAACTCGATCTGCCAGAACGCGTGTTTCAGATCCACACTGCTGATAAAGATGGTGTCATCTACGCGGCTGTGGATGGACTCAATGTTTTGCAGTGGGTTCGCATCCTGCACTTCCACGTCTTTGAGCTTGCGCGCGTCTAGCACACTGTTCTGCCAGTTTCCGACCAACGTCACCCTGTTGCTCCACGGACTCTCGCTCGGCTCGATGAGTCCAAGTCGCAAAATCTCGTCCACCTTCTCAAACAAAAGCTGTTAAACCACCGGTGACACGGGGTAAAACGCTCTTCCTTCTACCAGGGTGTGGAAATCTCGCAACACATCTCATGCACCTGTTCCGGTTGCAGGGCTCTATTGTCGAACCAGCGATCATGTGCTACTGCTGGCTCCTTAGTGGGATATTCTGCTGCGTAGGAGGGCGTGCCGTCTTTTGCGCTTCCCTCGGACCGGACAGTTGGGTACACAGGCTGCTGTCCCTGATTGCCTGCATTTATTCCAGCATCTCTCTTCTGTGCTGGGCTTGGATTTCAGCCATGTTGGTGGCCATAGCTGCCTGGAAAGTGTCACGGGCCTCCGACAGCGCTAAGTTAATGGCTGTTCTCAATTCACTTTGCAAATCCAGTGGCACTTGCTGTTGTTGTGGCATATTGATTTTTGATTTGAATCGAACTTTTCTATCGTTTCTTTGCAATAACTACAAACAACATATATAACGGGATGAGACGAACATGGAACATGATACGGTTACGGTAAGTGTTGTGTGTCTACATTGGACCTAATCCTAAATTGTCCTATTCCTATATCACAGTTGAAACTACTCACTAAACACGGACATGGACTGACTGAAAACACTATGCCGGTCCTGAAGGACATGACATGGACCATATGCTTAGACCCATGTACACATAAGTATACGGTAGAAACAATTGATTACACATGTTCAAAAATTCCATTTACCTACTTTTCCCCAGATCTCTGAGCTGCGCTACAACAGGACATGGTGGTCCACGCTGGGATTGCTCAGGCCCTAAAGGATGTGGCTTGGTCAATACTACTTCTCATTCTTCCTCCAGCTACTTCCGCATCAGCCCAGGCATTAACCTCGCTGTGGTCTAGTATTATTGGATAAATAGTTAAACAAGTAAACCAACGCGACATGTAAACTGAAACAATAAATTGAACAGATACTTCGACTTCGTTATGTAAACATACACACTAATAACGATAATTTATTTATATTATGATTTCACATTTTGGCTTGCTTAAATTAATTTACTTTATACAAAAAAAAAATATAATAATGCAAATAAATAATTGAGAAAATATTAACAACTAAACCAAAACTAATTAACGAGAACAAATAAACATTGACCAAAAACGGAGAATATATATAGTAATAAGTGATGCGAATAAATCAATAATAAATTACGTTAATAAATAATTTAATAATAAGGATTTATAATAATTGGGGTGGGCGTGAGAAATTACACGTGCGTGCTAATACGTGGGTGTGCTCGGTGCGGCGCGGGCTGCTGTTTCTGTGCGTGTTCGCGCTGTGGTTTGCGCGGTCGCAAATTAACTACAGCAGGACAGCTACGCGCTTAAGCTCGGGAATAAATTTGTGTTTTTCCTTGTAATTAAAAGGATGACTACCCAGACCCAGACGGGTTGGCCAAGCCTCGTCCGGTGGTCTGGTTGCTTCCTGTGGCCGCTGAAGTTGCGTGTTTGTGTGCGCTTGGTTGCGGTCTGTACCGCACTGCTGCTATCACTTAATAATCCCCATTAGCAATATTCTCTCTAAAAGAAACATTTTTATCGCCTACCTTCTATGCTGCAGACGCCTCACTAAGCACTCGACTTTAACTTCTTTATTTTGGGCACTTTTCTATTATTTAATCTTTTCTTTCTGGCAGTCACCTGTCAAGCAGTCGAACAATCGAGTATCCGGTGCCAGCACGACTCTTCACCTCTCGTTCAAACACCACAACCATCGATAGCATCCAGCCGACCATAACAGCACATTCCGGTTCACTTGCGTCCGCTAAGAAGAGAGTGCTAAACAGAGGCGTCTGTTCGCTACGCTGCCCAACGTAGGCCACCGCCACACCCTGAGCCTAAGCGTCTCATGCTCTGCCGACAGAGCTAGCCGGGCACAATTCCAACGCTCGGGGTCACTGTTTGATGTCCTTGGCATGGAAAACTCCGGGTGGATGCCCTTGCAGAGTCTCGAGCTCATATCACATTGCCCCACTGGTTTGACCACTCGGCACTTGTTGAATCGGCGACAGAATTTTGAGTTGAGGTTCTTTGCAATCGCTCATCACGAAGTTCCGCTTAAACACTTCCTGACCGCAAGAAATGGACGTCTCGGCCTTCAGGTCATACTCCCTCGCCGACTTCACATACGCCCTTGTGCACCGTCTCCCGAATCTTAGCTCTGTAGATCTGCTGCCTTAGCGATCAGTCAAGCTTTATCTCGTCCGTTCCGTCGCCCACTTCCTGGCCAGGTCCATACTCTTACATTATACTGCCGTTACTCCAATGATCGCCGCAGATGTCGCTTTCGGGCAATCGCCTTAACGACACAAACTTGCTAAATGGTCCCGCACCACAAAAAGAAGTCCAAGTACAGCTTCTGCATCGGGCGCTCGGTCACCACCGTCCTTCCCATCGTTGGCCTGCCGACGTGCGTGCTGTGCTTCGCCTCCCTTGCACACTTCGCACGAGCCTTAAGGCCGAACGGCGAGCCTGCCAATCGCTATCGCCACGCATACCCTTGACGCTATCTCGGAGCCTGCTGTATCAGAGTGCTAGTCAGTGCCCTCCGTCTTCATAGCTTCCACAGAAACTCCTCGCTATCTTCTCGAGCAAACTGGGACCTCTTGAAGAGCACGCCGTCTCTATCATCAGTCCGAAACCGCTCTGCCGCCGCTGCTTGAACCAACGCTAACCTCTCCAAATACTCCTCGCTTTCGAACGCCGTCGTCTCGAACTCGACAGGTTTTAGTTCCTCCACGTCGAAAGGTCGAGAGAGCAGCTCAGCCTCCACGTTTTCCTTGCCCTTTCGGTATTCACTGGTGAAGGCAAACGCCTGAAGTGCTAGTGACCACTTCGCCAGCCTTCCGCTCAGTCCTTGAGCGACATCAACCATTGTAGACTCGAATGGTCCGAGATGACCGCGAACGGCATCAGCTCCACACATGGTCAGAAACGCTCTATGGCCTAACCGCCGCCAAACACCCCTTTTCTGTCACGCTGTGAGTTGAGTAGCGCTCCTCTGAGTTTCGCAGAAAAGATGCTATCGGCCGGTCAGCTCCTCCGCCATCTCGCTGGAACAACACAGCCCCGATCCCCATGTGACTGGCATCACACTGAATGAGTACGGCCGTCGAAATCCGGATGGACCAGAACTGGTGCAAAGGTAAGCGCCTTCTTCAAGCGTAAAACGCCTCGGACCGCAACATCCGACATCTCAAACTTCTTGCCGATCTTCAAGCAATCGGTCAGGTGCTGACAGAGTTGAGAAGTCTCGAATAAACCGTCGGTACCATCCTGCGGTACCCAGGAAATCCCTCAACTGTTTCTCATACTTTTCGGGACGGGAATCTGGACAATCACCTCAACCTTGCTCGGATCCGTTCGGAGAGCTCCATCACCGACAATGTACCCTAAGTACCTTAAGATCCTAAAGCAGAATTATGACTTTTGCAGGCCGATCGTAAGATTAGCCTCCTTCAAACACTCAGCGACCTCCCTAACAGCTTAACGTCATCACACGGGCGTGAGCTGATCAGCAGGTTGTCCAGATATACACACACACAGTTTTACAGACGCTGTGGTATCACCCTATCCATCAACCGACACTGCCGTTGAGCAGCATTACACAGTCCGAAAGTCCAACTCGATCTGCCAGAAGCGTGTTGCAGATCCACACTGCTGATAAGATGGTGTCATCTACGCGGCTGAGGATGGACTCAATGTTTTGCAGTGGGTACGCCATCCTTCACTTTCACGTCTTTGAGCTTGCGCGCGTCTAAGCCACACGTTCACCCTGTTGCTCCACGGACTCTCGCTCGGCTCGATGACTCCAGTCGCAAAATCTCGTCCACCTTCTCAAACAAAAGCTGTTGAACCGCCGGTGACACGGGGTAAAACGCTCTTTCCTTCTACCAGGGTGTGGAAATCTCGCAACACATCTCATGCACCTGTTCCGGTTGCAGGGCTCTATTGTCGAACCAGCGATCCTGTGCTGCTGGTGGCTCCTTAGGTGGGATATTCTGCTGCGTAGGAGGCGTGCCGTCTTTTGCGCTTTCCCTCGGACCGGACAGTTGGGTACACAGGCTGCTGTCCCTGATTGCCTGCATATATTCCAGCATCTCTCTTTCTGTGCTGGGCTTGGATTTCAGCCATGTTGGTGGCCATAGCTGCCTGGAAAGTGTCACGGGCCTCCGACAGCGCTAGGGTAATGGCTGTTCTCAATTCACTTTGCAAATCCAGTGGCACTTGCTGTTGTTGTGGCATATTGATTTTTGATTTGAATCTAACTTTTCTACCGTTTCTTTCCAATAACTACAAACAACATAATAATCCGAATCCTCAAAATTGTCATATTCCTATATCACAGTTGAAACTACTCACTAAACACGGACATGGACTGACTGGAAACACTGAAACACGGTCCTGAAGGACATGACATGGACCATATGCTTAGACCCATGTACACATAAGTATACGGTAAGAAACAATTGATTACACATGTTCAAAAATTTACATTTACCTACTATTCCCCAGATATCTGAGCTGCGCTACAACAGGACATGGTGGTCCACGCTGGGATTGCTCAGGCCCTAAAGGATGTGGCTTGGTCAATACTACTTCTCCTTCTTCCTCCAGCTACTTCCGCATCAGCCCAGGCATTAAACCTCGCTGTGGTCTAGTATTATTGGATAAATAGTTAAAACTAGTAAACTAACGCGACATGTAAACTGAAACAATAAATTGAACACATACTTCGACTTCGCTAGCTTCCTATTATTGGGTTTTCCGTTGGGCGCCATTTGTTGTGGTCCGGCCTTATTTTCCCAACACTGTATCGATAGCCAGCAAGCAAATCGGTTACCCAGGTATGGATATGACCTCGATACAGCGCGAGCCGGGTTAACAAAATTATTTTTACGAAAACAAATAGCAAACGAACTAGCAGATATTTTTCACATAATCGGACAATTCACGGATATACTGGGTAAATAGGTGTTAACATTTACCACCAATGTGTGCCCTGCGTACCTATGAATTGACCTATTTATATTCTTGTACCAACTCCCTAAGCATAATACAACACAACACCACACTTACCCACATAAACCATCTTCGCACCACCCACACATAAATCCGTAATCTCACATGTTAACATAAACACTAATAACAATAATTTATTTATATTTATGATTTAACATTTTGGCTTTCTTAAATTAAATTTACTTTATATAAATAAAAAATAATAATAATAATGCAAATAAATAATTGAGAAAATATTAACAAAACTAAACAAAAACTAATTAACGAGAAACAAAATAAACATTGAACAGAAAACGGAGAATATATACATATAGAAATAAGTGATGCGAATAAATAAATAATAAATTAAGTCATACTAAATAATTAAATAACAAGGATTCAATAATAATTGGGGTGGGCGTGAGAAATTACACACATAAATAAATGTTTATGCGGCTGCTGCGTTGCTGTGACCCATGTGCCTGTGGTGGCTGGCGTGCTTATACGTGGGTGCGCTGCGGCGCGAGCTGCTGTTTCTGTGCGTATGCGCACTGTGTTTTTCACGGGAAACTATTGCTGGGCGCGCGCGCTGTGCTTTACGCGGGCGCAAATTAAACTACAGCAGGGACAGCTACGCGCTTAAGCTCGGAAACAAACTTGTTTTTTTTCTTGTAATTAAAGAGGATGACTACCCAACCCAGACGGGTTGGCCAATCCTCGTCCGGTGGTCTGGTTGCTTCCTGTGGCCGCTGAAGTTGCGTGTGTGTGTGCGCTTGGTTGCCGGTCTGTACCGCACTGCTGCTATCACTTAATAATCCCCATTAGCAATATTCTCTCTAAAAGAAACATTTTTATCGCCTACCTTCTATGCTGCAGACGCCTCACTAAGCACTCGACTTTAACTTCTTATTTTTGGGCACTTTTCTATTATTTAATCTTTTCTTTCTGGCAGTCACCTGTCAGCAGTCGAACAATCGAGTATCCGGTAGCAGCACGACTCTTCACCTCTCGTTCAACACCACAACCATCGATAGCATCCAGCCGACCATAACCCCACACTCCGGTTCGCTTGCGTCCGCTAAGAAGAAGAGTGCTAAACAGAGGCGTCTGTTCGCTACGCTGCCAAACGTAGCCACCACCCACACACCCTGAGACTAAGCTCTCATGCTCTGCCGACAGAGCTAGCCGGGCACAATTCCAACGCTCGGGGTCACTGTTTGATGTCCTTGGCCTGGGAAACTCCGAGTGGACGGCCTTGCAGAGTCTCGAGCTCATATAAACATTGCCCCACTGGTTTGACCTGTCAAGTGGCCTTATCACGTCGCCCAGACTCCTGGCAGTCCTTACTCGCTGCCGTTACTCACATGATCGCCCCAGATGTCGCTTTCGGCATCGCCTTGAGCCATACAAACTTGCTAAATGGTCCAGCACCACAAAAGAAGTCCAAGTACAGCTTCTGCATCGGACGCTCGGTCACCACCTCCTTTCCCATCGTTGGCCTGCCGACTTGCGTGCTGTGCTTCGCCTCCTTGCACACTTCGCAACTGAGCACGTAAGACCGCAACTGAGCTGCCATCCTAGCCAAAAGTAAAACTGGCGTAGCCTCGCCAACGTTCGGACTATGCCTCCATGCATACCCTTGACGCTATCGGGAGCCTGCTGTATCAGAGTGCTAGTCAGTGCCTCCGGCATTCATAGCTTCCACAGAAACTCCTCGCTATCTTCTCGAGCAACTGGGACCTCTTGAAGAACAAGCCGTCTTCTATCATCAGGTCCGGAACCGCTCCGCCTCTGCTTGAACCAACGCTAACCTCTCCAAATACTCCTCGCTTTCGAACGCCGTCGTCTCGAACTCGTACAGGTTTAGTTTCCTCCACGTCGAAAGGTCGAGAGCGCAGTTCAGCCTCCACGTTTCCTTGCCCTTTGGCGGGTATTCACCACGCTAAGGCGGCGACGGCGAAATCCAGCAGTAGGGTTTGCTAGCACCACAAGGCAATCGGGCCTTCTACCGGAGCCCTGGTTTCTTCAAAGGTCGCGATTAGAGGCCGAAATACCAAACACCACAAGGTAATATATGATAGGGAACGCGGCCAAACCTATGGCCAGGCAATTTTCAGTAACACTGTGCCATAAGATTTCTGCCGCTCCACGAATTCATAGACACCAGGGGGACACAGTGGCCATACTACTGGAACTGGAAATCGAAGGGGGCAAGAAAGAGGCTGTTCTGGCCCGGCTTACTTCCCTGGTGACTCCGACGCGTGTCCCACGGATACTATCAGATCTTTAGTGGGAGTACTGCAGACCCACCGGAAAGCCTGAGAGGTGGATGCGATGCAAAATGCGCCACCCCCTAGCATGGGGAAGCACCGACACCGAACCCACAGAGGTGAGTCTCTGCTTAAACATATCTTATATCAAACTAACTTATCATGTAGCAAAGAGGAGGGAATGAACCAACTTTTGTTAATTCGATCAAGGGCAGGAAGGTTTAGATCTAACAACTGGTTTCGGAGCAGGGCCAATAGACTTGGTGATGAAGAAAGATGGCGAGTGTCCGAGGAGGCCTCAAATGTCTGATCATAGACACATCTCCGTTGACCTTGAGGGACCGGGGAGGCGCGTTGTGCTCTACGCAGCCCCAAAAAACCACTAAACTGGACGAATATCTCCGAAATCCTTACAGGACAATTACGGGTAACTAGACCACAAAGAAACGAATACTGAGGAGCTAGAAGGGCAGTTAATACCCTGACGCACGGATCTAGTCTCAACCTTCAATGACTGCTGCTGCCCACAAGGGGCTAAGGACCTCTAGCAAGAGGGTCCCCGGGGGCAGTTCACGACTTGAAGAATTACGAAGAGAAGCTGAGGACAGAGTTCAACAGGGCCAAAAGGTCCCAACAATTGGGGATCTCGACGGGACATCCTTAACTAATTACAATAGGGATTTAAGGAACTCCAAGAGATCCTCATGGAGGAATTTCTGATGAAAGATCCTTAGGGACATACCCTCAACAGGCAAGGGTCCATAGAGCCCTATCAAACGCCAGTGGAGCGACACGATTGGGGACACTGCTGGGCCCTGAACGGGTGTATACACCGAGTGACTCACCGGAAACTTTTAGAGGTTTCTTCTAAAATCTCACTTTCCTGACTGTTCATTCTGTAGCACAGAGGAGACCCTGACTCAGAAGAACTGAGGGCCCACAAGAATCATCGACCCAATAATCAAAAACATAGTTAGCTACGAAAGGGTAGAATGGGCAATTAACTCCGTTCAAAATCCTACAAATCCCCTGGTCCAGATGGCATATTTACAGCCATGTGATCAAAGGGCAAAGGGATCATCATTAGGAAATGA